>CM038471.1:40890437-41402227 GCA_021464415.1 Lonicera japonica
GGTAGAATATGTGTGAAAAGGTCGGAAAAGTCAAAAACACGGCAGAGCTTCCGCGCTTGGGAGAGAAGAAAAGAGAGAAAAAGAGAGCTAGAGAGAGAAAGAGAAAGGAGAGAATGAGGTGGAATGAGCTCAGCAAGGGGTTTATATGGTGGGTCAGTTTGTCGCGCGACAAATGGCCACATTGTCGCGCGACAAAGAGCCAGGCACCGAAATGTCGCGCGACAATCCCCCCTCCTCCCTGATTTTTTGACCTCTGTCTCATTTTATCTTCTGCAGAGGCACTTCGGAGAAGCAGTTTTCGGAAAATTGCTAAAAACCGCACACCCATGATAAAAAGTTCAAAGAGAAAACTTCCAAATCATCTCTCCGAAAAAATGCGAAAACAGAATGCCGCGATTAAAAGTAGTCTCTGATCTCACAGAAGGACCGAGACCATCAAATAAAGAGAAAAGGCAGAATGCCACGATAAAACGGGAATGGAAAAAAATTGAAAAAGTAGAAAAGAGAAAGAACCCGTATGAGCGCCCAGAGCGAGCGAGAGAAACAGAAATGCAGAGTGACAGGGAGAGCCACACCAAAAGTGACAGCTAGGCCAAGACCGGCTCAGGGCTTCGTTTTGGGTGAGTAAGGCTCCTGATCACGACAAAGGGACAAAAGGACTCCTGGTCAAAAACAGAGAGGGCCAGGAAAAGTCTTTCCCAAAAGAGGGAGAAATAAGGGCATCGAAAAAACAGAATACGATGTGGGCCCACCAAAAGAGAAAACTAAAAAAAGAATAAAGATCAGAGATTGAACTTTCAAGCAAATTTTCTTTTCAGCACGATACAGAAGAGATGATTTGGAAAACCTCGGACCATCACCCTACGGAGAGCAAAGAAATCCGAAAACTGCCTTCTGAGTGAAACATCTTCACCCGAGGAAAACATGAGAGTAAAGTTCAGAAAGATACAGGGAAACGGACATCCCGAATAGACCCTGAGAAGTTCTTTTTACCTTCGCAAAATCTACTCTCTTTCACTCTAGCAGTCTAAGAGGGGCAATTCACCAACACAAGCCCTCTCCGGAGGCAATACACAAAATCACAAGCCCTCTCCAGAGGCAAAAGTTACTCATGAAAGTCCTCCCAGAGGCATTTTTTCCTTCTTCTTTCAGATCTAGAAGCCCTCCCAGAGAGGCACAACGGTAGTCCTCCCACCTGAGGCGAAGCCCTCCCAGAGAGGCACAACGGTAGTCCTCCCACCTGAGGCGAAGCCCTCCCAGAGAGGCACAACGGTAGTCCTCCCACCTGAGGCGAAGCCCTCCCAAAGAGGCACCACGGTAGTCCTCCCACCTGAGGCGAAGCCCTCCCAGAGAGGCACGAACGGTAGTCCTCCCACCTGAGGCGAAGCCCTCCCAGAGAGGCACGAACGGTAGTCCTCCCACCTGAGGCGAAGCCCTCCCAGAGAGGCACGAACGGTAGTCCTCCCACCTGAGGCGAAGCCCTCCCAGAGAGGCACAATGGTAGTCCTCCCACATGAGGCGAGAAGATCTAAAAAGCCCTCCCAGAGAGGCACGGTGTAGCAACGGTAGTCCTCCCACCTGAGGCGAAGCCCTCCCAGAGAGGCACGAACGGTAGTCCTCCCACCTGAGGCGAAGCCCTCCCAGAGAGGCACGAACGGTAGTCCTCCCACCTGAGGCGAAGCCCTCCCAGAGAGGCATACGGTAGTCCTCCCATCTGAGGCGCAAAGTGGAACAAATGAAAGTCCTCGAAAGGGGCAATGAGGTAACACAAGCCCTCTGCGGAGGCAAACCAATCGCCAAGCCCTCTCCGGAGGCACTCACAAGTACTTCTATACGCATACACTTTCTTAGAGTTCCTGCGGGAGCCATGGATCAAGGTCTCTTCCAGTCGCCTCAATTCCTTGCAAGCAAGGAGCTTGAGTCGAGAGGGTCTGTAGACACCCCGATCCGTGACCCCCGCAAGAACCCTAACGACCTCCGAGAACTACTATTTTGGGTCCGGGACCCACCCGAGAACCCGGTACTACACTAGGAGGGTTTGTCGCCCGACAAACTTGTTCTTTAGAGAGATTGTCGCACGACATATCACATTGTCGCGCGACAATCCCTGATATGTCGCGCGACAATTCCACTATGTCGCACGACATTCCCCCTCTGCACCAGACCAACCACTTTCTGACACATCAATCTGTCAGAACCATCACTTCAGCCGTTTGTCGCGCGACATATGGGTATGTCGCGCGACATATCACAATGTCGCGCGACATTCTCCTTTTTTAAGGAAATGTCGCGCGACAATCTCTCCCGAGCAGTATAAATAGGCCAACACCCCCAAGGGTTCAAGGGCAGCAATTGGAATCTGAGAATTTGGAGCTTTAGATTTGATTTTTATCAAGCACTTTTCTACTATTATCTTATTTCTGAAGAATTATCGAATCTATCCTCGACACTCGACGTGTCCCGTCTCCGGAATCGATTTCTCGGAAATATTTAAAGAAAGAGAAGATTATTATCGCCGGAGATCCCTCTGCCGTATTATATTTTCTTTCTTATTATCATTCTCGTCGGGAAGGTAAAGAAAGTCCCTTCTAGTATTTAAGATTAGATATCTGTGTACTTGTTTTACTTCTGTTATTCTGTCCACGTTTTATTTGAATAAACTTATTGTCAAGTTACCAATAGTCTACCGTTTTCAAAACAAAAGACCCTGATAAAACTACTTTCAAAACCAGAAGAGTAAGTACATTATCGTCCGGATAAACCCTGTTTTCAAACCCCGGACCGATAAAGACTTATCTAGGAATTAAAATCCACATATCTTGTCTTTTCCATAGACTGCGACGTGTCTGATAAACTCTCCTCAAAGAGTTCAAATTCCATATTGAATTAGTCCCGACATAAAGATCCGAACCTTTTTCAAAATAATCACAACTCGAGAAAACCGTCATTATCTGAGGAAATAATACGGAATACTCTTTCAAAAATAAAAGGTTTTTGTCATTTGTCATTACATCTTTTAAATATAAAAACATCGGATCTCGGAACACAAAGGTTTTCATTCCTTTCCCCGTTTTCCCAAATTAGGGTTTTTTTTTTATTATTTATTTAGAAAGTAGTAGACTGTCGGTAAAAGCATCCAAGTTTTTCAACATAGAATAAACATATAAGACCACTAGAGACCGAAAGGGCGGAATGGGTGCTTAACACCTTCCCAAACCGTAATATAGTTTCCGAACCCTATAAGAATCCCGGTTTCGCAGACAAACGTGTAAAGAAAGGCTTGTCTATAGCCTTTCCTCTTACACGACCTTTTTTGTCCGTTTTCTCGTAAAACGTACTGGCGACTCTGAATGAACCCCCTTGCATCTAGAAATAGAACGTAGGGACACTTGATATGAATCAACGAAAACGCTCCAGCAAATGGAACGACGGAATCAGTTCCGACGTCCCATGACCCCCACCACCAACGGGGACGAGACCCGGGGGGCCGCATTTGCGGATTCTCACAATTGATAATATTTTCAATTAGTTTTTCTTTTTTATTAGATGGACTCTAAGTTTCACACCTATAATGTAATCACTCATTAAGTACGAGAGTGTCATAATTTTCATATATATCCACCACTAATTAAGTACTCAATAGTAAATATTGATCAAGATACAGTTTAAGAACTAACATAACAGTTTAAGAACATCCCAAGCACTCTCAACTTTTCACAACAAATTTAACTTATATTAAAAAAATAAAAACAACCACAACAAATGAAACTTAATTATAGCTTATAGTTCGGGAACTGTTAAATCTTAATTAAGCTAATAATTTTCACATAACAACATTTGGCATTTCGTAAGAATAACAATTAAAACTTTTAGAATTAACGTACAAACAAATTAAAAAGGGTAAGTAAAACCTGTAAATATATAAATATAATAGCAAATCTAACTCAAGGAATATTTTTTTGGTGAACAACTCAAGAAATAATTGCAAATATATATAAACGGTTTCTGTTGCTACACCTACTTCAACATCCTCTTGGCACAGTCTCATGGAACAAAAATTTGCACTCATCCATAATTTGTATTTTATAGAACAATGTTATATAATGTGTGGCCATTTATAATGCTTTAATTTGGAAGAGGAAGGAGAAGAGATCCATTGAGAAATCCAAAAGCTTGGTACAATAATGTAGATTATTATTAAAATGTTAACGAAAATATAGGGTTTTTTATTTAAAAAAAAACTTAAAATGTAATATCTTAATTAAATCTAATTAATGCTCTGAAATGTAACTTTAGAATTTTTTCCATAATTAATGCTTACTAATGAGAATAATTAATAAAAATGAAGTAGAGGATTTCTTTCATAATACAATTTCTTATTATTAGATAGTAAAACTCACTACATTCACCGCATTGTGTCATGTGACGTGTAATAAATGTGTTTTAATTTCTTTAATTTTTCTAATATTCTCACTTTTTTCTAATAATCAATATCTCATATCTAATTTAATTTATAATATAATATATATTTTACAATATCTAATATCTTTTTCATAGCAAATATAATATCTAATTTAATTTATGTTATAATATTCATTGTAATATCTAATATTCAAGAACTTTTTCATGGAAAATCTCCATTTTTTTGAAATATTTGTTTTAAAATTATCAATAATTTCTCTTCTTTGTCTCCTACCATCTCCCCAAAAAAAACGTTAAGTAATTTATATCTATATTTAAAAAAAATTATATTTTATACTTAATGTCACTCTCCCATCCATAATTTCTCTATCTAGTAAAAAATAAAAATAAAGCTAACCATACTATCTTATAACTAATACTAGGGTATACCCGTGCCATCCGGCACGGTGAAATAAATATGATCTAATAACGGAACAAAAAAGTTTAACGTGTGACAATCTAAACCGACACGTTTTAAACAAGCGAAACGTATGTTCAATATATCTTAATGCCAGAAAACTAAAAATAGACAAGATTTGACCAACTTGTTTTAAATTTTTTAAAGAATCTTTTAATCATATTTTTTGAACTTATTTTGATCTTAGCAAATTATTTTTTTAACAAATTAAATTCAAGGCTGGATTTGAAAATAATCAAACAATTTATGTCAATATGATTTAAAAATAGTCCAAAAATTGGACTGATGTATCACGGAAACTCCTAAAAACGATAGACTAAGATAACCAATAATATACGAACACATAAATTACGTCATTGTTACTCAATAATTTTTTTTTTTTTTTTTTTTACATAATTTTATAGTCATGATAGATCTTGTTTAATTGATCTAGATTAGTAGATTTTAAACATTAAATTTTGAATTTATTATTTTAAGTTATGGCATTTTTAATGTAGACAAAATTATTAGTGTGTAAGAGTTTATTATGTGTATATTATTGGTATGAATGTTTTAACTTCGATGTGACATCTTGATGTATGTATAAAACTCATATAATGGTGTAGAAGTAATGCACACCATTACATATATATTTTTAACCATTAGATTCTTTTACTTTTTAAAAATAAAATTGGTCAAATATGATATTTTGTACTCCCTCTGTCCCAATTTAATTATCACACTTTGAAAAACTAAAAATTAAAGAGACATAATAATTACTCCAAAAAAAATACTTATTTTCAAATATACCCTTTACTTTTCTCCTAATAAAAAAAGGTGGTGAGACCCAAAATAAAGAAAGTGGTGAAAAATTAAAGGGTAATATTAAAAATAATAAAAAAATATTGTAATTAATGACCTATTAAATATAAAAAATAAATAAATATTTAAAAATATTTAAAAATAAAATAATAAATAATTAAATTGGAACGGATAGAATAATATAGAAATATAATAATAAATTGATAACGCTTCACCAAGATTTGCTACACGTCACACACCACAAATCACCACGTGTCCCTCTCCCTGTTTGGAAAAGGAGGGCTGCTACACAGCATGGGAAAATCTTAGCAGCAAATTTTGCCGGCTGACGTGGCCCTGGTATGGTACTGAAGTCAATGGTGATTTTTATTTTTGCATTTCTATCCAATGTGTCAATATTATTTTATAATATTTTTATATCTATTGGCACTATATTTGTATTGGTGTAAAAAGATAGAAAAGATGGTCTCTAATGGTAATTTTTATTGTTCCATTTCTTTCTTACTTCGTCCCCTATTTAATGAAGAGAAATAATTAGTGGGTCTACAACAACCAATGAAAATTTTCCATGTCACATAGAAAATTTCTATCATCATTTCTACCTGTAGAAATCGTGATAGAAATTCACAATCCTACTAGACTTCCACTTATGATAGAAATGAAGATAGAAATGCCCATTGGAGAAGATTTTTTCTATTATTCATTTCTATCATAGAAATTTGCTTGTGTAGAAAACACCATTGGAGATGGCCTTATATACCTTTCACATTAAGCCTCCCACATTTTTCAATTTAAGTTTTTACTCTCAAATCATTATAACTTTAGAATTTGAAAGATTATTCATTCTAAACCAACTCTTTAAATATAATTTTTTTTCTCGATGCACACACAAATTATAGGCCAGTTTCTCGATTCTACAAAATTTTAACTCTTTCATAAATTGTTTCAATTGTCAAAGATAATTGAAAGGCCCACTATGCCTTAGAAAAATCAACTATTTTTATTTTTCTTTTCTATTTTATTATTAAACTGACCCTTAATAGTTAATGAATTGAAATTAGTACGTGTTTTTTCAAAAGTACGAAAGTTAAAACCCTTTCAAATTTTAGTATAATATAAATAGGTGGTACTCTTTTCTTTTTTTCAAATAAAAGTAGTTATACAAATCTTTTGAGATTTCAAGTTAACATAAAGAACCTCAAAAACAGAATAACTAACTAAAATATGGAAAGGCATTCGAGTTTATTTCACACATTAATTGGTATGATTTTGCGGTAGAAACAAGCAATTGATAAAGTATTTCTCATATATATATATATAGCTATGGAACCAGTTGAAAAATACGGTTATCTGACATTTTGATACCAATTTTAACACAAGAAGACACTATTTTACTTTTGGTCTTTTGTATAATTTTTTAACAATTAAGGTGTTAGCTTTTATAAACTAGCTGAGGTCCAATTTGCTGAATTAAACTTTTCAAGGGAAGGATTGGAAAACAGGCTTAATTTGAAGGTCCTTTAAGAAATTAACGTATAAAGATAACATCCAGCCGCGTAATCTTGCTAGCTCAGCCGGTACATGCAATAAAGTAAACCGGTTGAAGAGGCATTTTTCTTAAAAAAAAAAATAAAGATACAAATCTTATCACCTATTTTTACGGTTTGATCAGATGTATTAAATGAATGGTACCCTTATTATTTCTTGTGAAAGTATAATTTATATAGTGCATACCTGGCGCGTTAAATGAATTAACACTCTTTTTATATCATGTAAAAATACAATTCATATAATATATACCGGGAAAACTAAGTAATAAGATTTATAAATAAATACAACATTACTCACAAAAAAATAACCTCTCCGCTTTTGTACAGCCATCTCTCTATCCTGATACTGATCAACTTTTGCCTTCACTTCTCTACCATCATCTCTAATTTATTTTTCAAGTTTTTACCTTTTAAATTTCTCTAAAAAATAATCATTAACCATAAGAGCTTCTAATATGTTTAATTTAATACTCCTCCGTACAATTCAGAATAAAAAGGTTAGCACCACTTTCTGTATTCTCAATCAAATTTGATGTTTTTCTTATATTCCAATATTTTTTTATTAGTACTTGCGGGTTCTCCTTTCTCATTTTTGTAGTTAGACTATTTTGTCTAGTTTGTTGACAAATTATTTAAGGTACGTCTTTCTCCCTTATATGTTCAATTTTCTAGGTGTTTGACTCTGGATACAAGTAGATAAGAGCAAAAGAAGTCGGTGTGTTTTTCCTTTTGTCTTTGGCCAACATCACATTCTATTCATTTGCTTTACCTATTCCATATTTTTTTTTGTTGGAATTGAATTGATTGATTGAATATAAAATGTATTCAACACTTGTGCAAAATTAACGAGTAGTATTAGCCCAATTGAATACGTGGAGAGAATTACACAACCAGTTAGTTCACACATTTTCTTTTCATTTTAAAAATGAACAAGGTTCAAGTAATGTGCAAGTGCCTAAATACATAACCAAGCAAATATGGTGACTTAATTACTACGCTAATAACAACAAAATAAGGTTTAACAACAATATACGTTTTACAAGATTCAATACCCAATTATTTTGTGTGAGTGGGTTAGCCTAATGGTAAAGGTGTCACCTAGATCTGAGAGAACCCGGGTTCGAATTACAAGGGTGGGGTGGGGTCGGGGGTTTCTTCGTTATTGTAAAAGGGGAAGAGACCAAAACCTTTCAATCCTTTTGAAAAAACAAAACAAAAAAAACATCCTGTTTACATGAAAGACTTCTTTGAATCTCACTTGCCATTGATTCTTTCTATGACAGTAATAAGACCCTGAGTACCAAGCTTCCCATCACCATTAGCAACCATCCCAGAGAACAACTGCTTAGACAATGCAGCACCGGGCAATACCACCGCTTTAGCACCACCCTCCTCCTCCTCCACAAAATCAACCCCCATCCCCAAATCCTTTACCATATACTCCGCAAACCCACCAGCCTTAAAGTCCCTATTTATGATCCTTTCCCCCCACAACTCCATCGCCATTGACCCTGCAGCCCCACCCCTCACCGCCTCCAAGAACTGCCCCAAATCCAGCCCCGCCCGCTCTGCAAAAACAAGCCCTTCGCTCAGCCCAACCAAATTCGCCCCAACGGTGATTTGGTTGGCAATCTTGCAGCTCTGCCCACAGCCAGGACCGCCCACATGAGTTGGCCTCCCCATTTCATTGAACAATGGCGATAGCCACTTCACCACGCCCCCATCTCCACCAGCCAAAATGGCTAATTTGCCATCTCTTGCCCCTGTTGTAAGAGTTAATTTATTAATTATGTGTGGCGCGTAGAATTACACATTTAATGCTTCTATTAAAGTTGTTCAATAAATAAAAAAGATGACAAAGTGCCGTCATAGCTAATTGGGGAAGTTATTTCTTAGGTATCCTATGGTAAGTTGATACCATACACCCTCTATGCATCTAAAAGTACGTAATATCCAATTATCCATTGCTTATGTACCCTGAACTACAAGAGGTTTTAATGTGCAAAGAGAGGGGTTTGTTTTTACGTCTTAGTGAATCGGATTAAAATTCAACATTCAGCGTGAAGAGGTAACTTCTGCACCGAATGCTCAATTTAACTGTAATTAAATCTTATTCCAAGGTAACCCCGATTGTTTTTTTTCATTAGGTATTGATGTATGTCATGTTAACATGGGTAAAATTATGAAACGTCATATATGGGTAAAATTATAAAAGGTCCTGTATTCAGCTTTCATACACAAATAAAACCAAAGAAATTTTACAAAAGTTTCGTTCAGTATAAAGAATTCAGAGTCAGAATTCAGAAGCTAAAAGATCAGACATCCCTTAAGGTCCTAACAACTATTGCAGGTAAATTTATGGATGTTTATCCGCAATTAATTTAGAAATGAAAAATTAAATTCTCACCTATATCTCCACCAGACACCGGTGCGTCCACCGCCCAGCACTTCCTCTCCCGGGCAGCATCAAATATCCGTTTCGCCAGATCCGGGTGACTGCTGGTGTGGTCAACAACGACACTTCCAGGATTTAGGCCAGAAAGGATGCTATTTGGGTTCTCTAAGACAATTTGTCGAACGTCTGATGGGTGTCCCAGCATGGTGAAGACAACATCACTTGTTCTGGCTACATCAGCAGGGGAATCGGCGAGACGGGCGCCGAGAGATTGGAGGTGAAGGGATTTGGAAGGGGTGCGGGCGTAGAGGGTGAGAGAGTAGCCGGCGGCGAGGAGGCGGGTGGCCATGGCGGAGCCCATTACGCCTATGCCGATGAAGCCGAGGCGGGTTTGGGTTGGGGTTATGGGTGTTGGGTAGGGAGTGGGCATTGTTGAATTTGGGGTTTTGGATTGTGGATGAATGAATGTTTTGGGAGATTGGAATTGAGGGTTTTGGTGATTGAATTTGAGGTTGATCACAATGTTCGTTGCTCAGTGTCAGTTCTTCGCTACTTAGGCCCATCTCCAATGGTGGTTTTTATTTTTGCATTTCTATCTTATGTGTTAATATTATTTTATAATATTTCTATATCTATTGGCAATATATTTGAATTGGTGTAAAAGGATAGAAAAGATGGTCTCCAATGGTGATTTCTATTATTCCATTTCTTCCTTACTTTGTCCCCTATTTAATGAAGAGAGAGAATTAGTGGGTCTATAACAACCAATGAAAATTTGCCATGTCACATAAAAAATTTCTATCATGTAGAAATGGTGATAGAAATTTCCAATCCTACTAGACTTCCACTTAGGATAGAAATGAAGCTAGAAATGCCCATTGGAGAAGATTTTTTCTATTATTCATTTATATTATAAAAATTTGCTTGGGTAAAAAACACCATTGGAGATGGCCTTAGGTTTTGATCAGAGTGATGCACGAGTAATCATTGGACATAGCACGATAGTGATTAATTGAAAATTATTTTTGATTTATCTTTCTTTCTTTCTTTCGTTCTTTAAAATTTTTTTTTGTTTGAGCAATTATACTTAGAAAGATTCAAACATAAGTAAATCGTTCCTCACATGGTAATTATCTTTCTTTTTGGGAGTGTCATTTACGCTTGCAATTGTGTTGGAAACACTTTTTCTAGTATTTAATTAAGCACCTTCTATTTATCACAAACACCCTCTTTCATTATCCAATGTTAAAAGAATGTTTAGCAATACACTCTACCTATTTGAACCGAGTTTATGTAAATGCATACACCTCAATTTATTTATTTTTTGAGCAAGTATTCACCTCTCATTATATGAGCCTTGTAATTTAGATATAAAGAATAAAAGAAGAAAAATGTTGTAATTTAATATATTGTTAACAAATTATGATTATATTTGAAATATTGTAAATTATTCATTAAATCTTTTTCCTTCCACGCATCTTAATTAACAACCTATCTCTGGTCTAATAAGGGAGTGGATATTTTCAACCCACAAAACACATAGTTTCACTCCCACTTTTATTCAATTCTTGAAAATCGAGTTAAGTGCGTGTTATTCAATTCTTAAAGATCAAGTATAATCCTAAATACTCGGTGCTTAGAAACCAAGGAAAGTCCTTGACATTGTTAAACTTATACTCATTCCTCAAGAACCGAATAACAAGCACATTACTAGATTCTTAAGGGCTGAATAATGAGTGAAAACTAAATATTTTGTGGGGTGAAAATATTATCACCCTTAATTAAAGGCAAGCCATCTATGAAAAAACTATTATTCAAGAGACATTAATTATAACCTATATTTTAAGAAAATTGATTTTTATTTTCTCCATTCTTGAATATGTAACATTTTAAAATTTTGCTTTTTCTACTTTGGTACCCATTGAATTTTAAAAAATAAATAAATAGGGATACTAATTTAATTAATTAGTGCATTACTTGTCCCTTGTTGCTGAATTTTAAAGAAATTTAATATTAAGTGGTAAAAATACAAAAATCAATTCTTTATCTTAATGTTGAAAAATGTTTCATCCAGTATTAAGAGTTAAAATAAACACTACCTTGGCACCTTTAATATCACTAATTGCAATATTGCATTGGTTGTACATGTTAATACGCACCCTCAATCACGGGTTAAAAAATTAGTTCTTAAAAGAACCAAGGCTTTGACGTAAATTAAACAATGCATGCTTCTCATCCAGAACTCAATCCCTTTTACTTAAAAAATTACTAATCCTTGGCTGAAGTGTCAGCCCATGCTCCATGAGTGATGGCTGACCCCAAAGAGTTTCACTAAAGAGGCTCGAACTTGAGATGTGTCACACGTCCCAAATTCACCCCTCCGCTAGGCCACCTCTTGGCGTTCAGTCCTTTTTAGTTAAGTGTGTGCATTCTCATACAAAACTCGGTCATTTTTAGTTAAATGTCTTTAACTTGTGTCTTTTATGGAACATCCTAACGTTTCCTTACAAAAAGAGCCATCAAATTGAGCGTATAACAAATATTATGTAGACTAATATATTGTCTTCATCTCCAAATGATAATTTTAATTTGAACATAATGCATTGCTTTTTAAGAAAAGACTAATTTCAATCTAATGGAGTCAAAAATACAAAGTATTTTATATTGGGAGTTGTTACATTTATATATCTCTAAAAATAAATGGAACTATTAATTTGAGATATTCTGAAAAGGAATGTGAAAATACCAAGTGTTTAACGTATTCTACTATCCGATGAAAGGTGACACTGTCTTTTCAGCTTCTCTATAACACGCAAGAAAGGATCAGGTGGGATAAAATGGCTCAGCATGATAAATAATAATCTACCCCACTTTCCAGTCTTGATCAACACCAAACATGGAAAGGGTGGTTTTATAATAACTTGCGCGCCACCAAACGCACCTAAGTAATTTACCTTTATACAAACTTAAATTCAACTTACAACAATTCCTGTAGTCTACAAAACTAACATGGCAACAACGCCCCTTCGTTCTCAAAACCTAACAGTGTGTAGGTAGAAATAGCTTATCAAAAGAACCAACCATATACACTTGAGCCAACAATTACTAATATTGACTATTGCCTGAACTTTTTTGAAGTAGAGATCCAAAAGGAAATGAAAGAGATTATACCTGGGCTTTCCAATTGTGCGGTTTTCTTGTGCAGTAGAGCTCACGTTCTTCGGCAAAAATGTCAATCGTTGACAGTTTCATATGAAATTTTGCTGCCAATTCAATTCTCTAGCGTGTGTTGCATGCCTCGAGTTTAAGGCAACTAAAGAGGCAGTAAGTGTTACTCCTGCTGATGATTTTATATCACTGACTTTTTTAGAGAGAAAATAACTTATGAGAAGAGGGGGCAATTCCACCCAGAATGACTTTTTTAGAGAGAAAATAACTTATGAGAAGAGGGGGCAATTCCACCCAGAAGGTAATGGGTTACTCCTGCTGATGATTTTATATCACTAACGCGTGGATAGCAGAAATGGTTCTACACACGGTTTAGTCATGGTGAGATCTAAATTGTCACAGACAAATCCCTTGACCAGTTTGAATTATTCCCACCAGTTGCGGTTTATACGTCCATGACTAGCATACTGTCGGTTGCTTCTTTTTCAAAAAAGAACAGTGAAGAGTCCTAGAGTTCAAGCCGAACGAAAGGGGGAAGGCGAGGGTTTAAACACCTCAAATCCACAATAGACATAAAACATAAACTGCTGGAACGATTAAAGTTGGTCATGATTGTTGTTGCGAAAAATACAATCTCACTTGTAGACATTTCACTTTCTTGAAAGGGGACAAAAACTTTGACAGCGCCTGTTCCAATAATAATGGGATAGAGGGAGCCAATTGACACAAATGCAATTGTTTACGGGCAAATGTTGGAATTTGGGTTGGGTCGCCATGACGGGTTGACCCAAACCATTATTGTAGTTATATTTGAATAAATTAATTAATAAATAAATAAAAGGGAAGGTTACCAGTTATTTAAAAAAAATTATTTTCAACTTCTCCCTTGTTTTTCTTCTTCATTTTTCCCTTTTTTTGAAAAAGACTCGTCTATAAAATATACAAAGTTCTTGGTTTGTGAAACAAAGTGCATATCTAAGTGATTTGCATTTGGATCAATCATACATACTTGTGGAATCATCAAAAGGCATGCGATCCTAATCTAATTATATGTTCCGCTTCCATTATTTTCCAATATTCATATCAGGGCAAGATTCGTTAAAATTGCATATATTGAATTGACCCATTAATGGTGAATTTTTTGAACTTTCACCAAATTGCATGAATTTCATATAGTAGTGTAGCCCTTGATGAATTAAACATTCTGATGTTATTTCACGGCCGTTCCTCATATATTGACAGAAAACTTGATCTCAAGTTTGAAAAATGCAACTTTGTGTTGGATTGTGTGTTTTTTATTTTATGTTTTTCGCAACAAAATTTAATGTAAATTTGCTCGTTGATACATTTCTGTCGATGTATGGTACGCAAAAATGGATTAAAATTGAGTGAGTGATGATTTTTTAAGTTTGAAGAAAAAAACGTTTTTTTTTCTTTTAAAAAAAACAATGAAAAGATGATGAACTGGGCCAGAAACTTGTCAATTTTCTATCCATATGCAAACATTTTCATCGGTTTTACCAAATTATTTTTTTACGAAATTTGTAAAATTTCATATTCAAATGTAAAACTTCTTAATGTACATTTTCTTTTGTTGTTTATATATGCACTATGTATATTAAATTATATGTATTATTTATTTTGTGTATATATATACTGTTGATATCGGAGGCACGCTTTTAATGCTTTCAATGATGATGCATGATAATGTTTTTACGATTGTATACTTCCAAAATCACGTTAACAAATTAGTTTGTGTTTAATGGCAATTTTATGGTTAGCCGTAGGAAACTTGAATGTTCATTTTATTTTTTTGGTCATGACATTTGTTTATGTTCATTCTATATATTGTATTCGCTTGAGTTTTTTTTTTTTAAATTAATATTCCTTATTTTTTTTCTATCAAAAAGGAATCATGTCTTGGTTGACAAGAATAAAAAGGCTAAAAATATATAGGAACGTTAACAAGGATAGATTTATTCGTGGTAAAACAAGAATAAGAATCACTCCTATAGCAACGAGGACTCAAGCTCATAGAGACAGGCTTAAAGAACTAGAAAACAATCTTGCCAACTGTAGAATGCATCTGGATTATAACCTCATTAGACATGTCAAAATTGTAAATGACATGCTTCAAGTGATAATCCACAAAGGACAAGTGATGTGACACTGGGATAAGTATAGGGCTTTAAGCCATACTTTGCCTCACCATCATAAAGAAAAAATCAAGGGTTTTTGGTTAAAGAAACAAGTGAATCTGGAGCTCAACACAATGACCTAGTGGATATGCTAAACAGTAAAACTGACAAATATGATACTTTGGTTAACTTGTTTTTAAAGGAATACACTTGGAAGAATTTGAACAAGACTTTCAGTCTTGTTTCAAGTCCCAAGACCACTATAGCACCAGCTCTCATTTTTCCTTAGATCAAGGATATGGTTCCAACTATTATGAATAGGGAGAAAGTGAAAAAAACTATCCCTAGAAAGATCATATACAAATAATGTTTGATTTTTATTTTTATTTATCCTATTTACATTACATCAGTAATACTTATTAGTTTTTTGTACGTTGTATTGAATTGTTAATATTTTACACTTTTTTAACTAATCTAAGATTTATATTGTTAACTTAAGTTAAAGGAAATTTGACATTTGAATATTGATGATAATTGGGAACATAGTGCACTTTTGATTCAAATTCATATGAAAATTTTCTAATAACTTTAATTTTTTAAATTGTAACTAAAATGATGTGTATAACATTTTCATAAACTGATATTGTATTTTTTTTTTCTTTTTTTTCTTTTCATCAAATAACTCGTGATTAACTATGGCCGGTAAGAACATCATATCTGAATTGAACAAAGGCGAAAAACTCAATTATATTATGAATGCACCCTTGACTGATGAGGAATGAGTTAACCTAGCACAACACGGGCGTGACATGGCTGCTTACGGTGCATGGAAGAAAAAGGATTCTACTGCAAGAAGAATCCTGATCAGTTCCATGAGTGACGGCCTAGTCGTTGAGTATCAGCAATGTTCTACTGCCAATGCCATGTAGGTTAATTTGGAGGAACTACTGTCTCTAAGCTCAAACAGCTAACTATTAAATTCGACACTTACAAGAAGGTCCCTAACAAATCAATGAAATAGCATTTTAGGAAATGTCGAATATGATAACAGAGTTAAAATTAGCTAGTCATAACCTCACTGATGAATAGCAAGTTCAAGCTGTTATCCGATCTCTACCTGCCAATTGGGAGCACATAAAGGTCAACATGATTCACAATGAGAATATCAAAACCTTTGCTGACATTATGCACCATTTGGAACTTGAGGCTGAGGCCTCAAGACGGCTAAACCCAATGCTCAAGCTTATGAATTTGAAAAATTAAACCCAATACACGTCATTTTAGTTACAATTTAAAAAAATTAAGTTATTAGAAAATTTTCATATGAATTTGAATCAAAAGTTCACTATGTTCCCAATTATCATTAATATTCAAATGTCAAATTTCCTTTAACTTAAATTTTAAATTATATCGTAATTCTTATATGAGAATTCACTCGAATCTTACCAATATTATAATGCCCAAAAGAATAAAAATAATAATAACAAAATGAAATAATTATTCAATAAATGAAAACAAAAAATCCTAATAATTCAACACAACGTACAAAAAACTAATAAGTACTACTGATGTAATGTAAATAGCATAAACTGAAATAAAAATCAAGTATTATTTGTGTATAATCTTCTTATGGGTAGATTCTTTCACCTTCTCCCTATCTATAATAGTTGGAACCATATCCTTCATCTAAGTAAAAAAATGAGCCAGTGCTCTAGTGGTCTTAAGATTAGGACTTTAAACAAGACTAGAAGTCTTTTTCAAATTCCTCCAAGTGTATTCCTTCAAAAACAGGCAAACCAAATTCTCATATTTGTCAATTTTCCTATTTAACATATCCATTAGGTTATTGTGTTGAGCTCCAAATTCACTTGGTTTCTCTAACCAAAAATTCTTGATTTTTTCTTTATAATGGTGAGGCAAAGTATGGCTTAAAGCCTTATACTTATCCTAATCCCCATCACTCGTCTTTTGTGGATTATTACTTGAAGCATGTCATTTACAATTTTAACATGTTTAATGAGGTCATAATCTAAATGCATTATATAGTTGGCAAGATTGTTTTCCAGGTCTTTAAGCCTGTCTCTATGAGCTTGAGTCCTTTTTGCTATAGAAGTGACTCTTATTTATGTTTTACCACAAATAAATATATCCTTGTTAATATTCCTATAGATTTTTAGCCTTTTTATTCTTGTCAACCGACACATGAATCCCTTTTGAAAGAAAAAAAAAAGGAATATTAACTGAAGAAAAAAAACTCAAGCCAATACAATATATAGAATGAACATAAACAAATGTCATGAAAAAATAAAATAACTTCAATTTTCTACAGCCAACAATAAAATTGCCGTTAAACACATACCAATTTGTTAACATGATAGTTTTGGTAGTATACAGTCATAAAAACATTACCATGCAACAGACATTATCAAAAGCTTGCCTCCAATACCAACCGTATACATCATATGATCAACATAATATATACAGAAAATAAATAATACATATAATTTGATATACATGGTGCATGTATAAACAACAAAAGAAAATGCACATTAAGAAGTAGCCACACATACGAGTATGAAATTGTACAAATTTCGTGGAAAAAAAATAGTAAAACCAATGACAATGTTTGCATATGGACAGAAAATGGTCACTGCCCAAAACAGTGACAATGTTTGTCACTACACATTGTCACTGTCACAAGCAGTGACAAGTTTCTGTCCCTATTCATCATCATCTTCATTGATTTTTATTCTTTTTAAAAGGAAAGAAAAACATTTTTTTCAAACTTGAAAAATTATCACTCATTCAATTTTGATCCCTTTTTCGCGTACCATCATCGACAAACAAGTAGAACAAATCTACATTAAAAAAATTCGTGAAAAACATAAAATTGAAAACACACAATCCAACACAAAGTTGCGTTTTTCGAACTTGAGATCAAGTTTTCTCTCAATATATGAGGAGTTAGGCCACAATATAACATCAGAATGTTTAACACATCAAGGGTTACAATAATATATTAAATTCATGTAATTTGAGGAAGGTTCAAAAAATTCACTATTAATGGGTCAATTCGATATTATGCAATTTTAACGAACCTTGCTCTAATACCAATGCTGAAAAATAATGGATGCCGAACATATAATTAGATTAGGATCGCATACCTTTTGATGATTCTACAAGTATGTATGATTAATGCTTGGTCCAAATGCAAACCACTTGGATATGCAATTTGTTTCATGACTTGCTAGATTATGACATATTGGATAAGATAAAATGAATTGACTAGTTGGTGATGATATATTAGGATTAAATATAAAATTTGAATTACCGACCTGTGAATTTTGCCTTCAAAGCAAAGCTGTCAGGAAACCATTTGGAAAAGGAACATGAGCCGACTTCCCTTTACAACTTATACACTCTGACATTTGTAGACCAATGAATGTAAAAGCAAGACATGGAACCCCATATTTTATCACTTTTATAGATGACTTCAATCGATATGGTCATGTTTATTTGATTTCCCATAAATTTGAAGCATTAGATTGCTTTAAAAGATATTTAAATAAGGTTGAGAATCAATTAGACAAGAAAGTGAAAGCTTTACGGACCAATCGAGGAAGAAAGTATTTGTCTAACCAATTCAAAGAATTGTATCATGAAAAGGGTAATGTGAGGGAATTAATAACTCCAAGAACTCCACAACAAAATGGAATTGTCAAGCGAAGGAATAGAACTTTGCTAGAAATGGTTAGGTCCATGATGACTGAAGCTAATCTTCCAGTGCAATATTGGGGTGATGCTCTATTAGCAGCGGCCTATGTACTTTATCGTATACCTTCAAAATCATTTTCTTCAACACCTTATGAGTTATGGACAAATAGAAAACCTAATTTGAATAAGTTACATCCATGGGAATCCGCAACATACATTTTTTATACTTCCCACAAATTTGGCAAATTAGGGCCAAGAGGGAATAAATGTATCTTTGTAAGATACTCTGAAAACTCAAAAGGTTATGTACTTTTTTATGAGGATTCTGTTGGAAGGATTACAGAAATTGAGTCCCGAGATGCCACTTTTTTTTAAAATCATTTTCTTAAAAGGGAAGATGTAGATAAAGATTATCATCTATATGAGATAAAAGAAGAATGAGAAGTTAGTACTAGTCAACCAATATTTACCCTCAAAAAGTACCTAACTCTATTCTCAACTGTGGGAGCACACCAGAGTTTCTTGGATTACTAAGAAACAAACAAGCATAGCCTTGTCAACTATGGAGGCTGAATTTATTGCATGTTCAGCTACTATGCAAGAAGTAGTTTGGTTTAAGAGATTCTTTGGAAGTTTGGGTTATAAAAAAAAATGACTGTGAACAAGCAATTACAGTCTACTGTGATAATCAAGCAACAATTTCTTTCACCAAAGATCTCAAATATCATATTAGGACCAAACACATTGACACCAAGTATAACTACATCAGAGACATTATTGCCAAACTGGAGGTAACCGTACAATACATTTCTACGGATCAATGATGGCTGATCCCTTTACTAAATCAATAGCAAAAGATGTTTTCCTTGCACATATGAATTCTCTTGGATTGCATAGAATTTAGATAATCTACTGTCGAACATTGTTGAGTTTATATTGCATTAGTTTGAATAAATAGAAACAAGTATTATATTTTTTTTATGACTTTATACACATCACATATTGTTCATTAAAAGCTTAACAAAACGATGTCACACAAGTTTAGATTAACTCACGAGTAATCGCCTCTTGCACTAAATTAGCGAGAATAGATGAGACATTATGTTTGGTATGTCGCCTCAAAAGGAAATGAGATGAGGTTGTATTTACAATCACAACCGATTTGGATTGCCCACATCCAAATAACCTATGAAAGCCGAATGTGAATTCTCTATTTTTAACTTGCTAAAAGATAAAACTTAAAGAATTCAAGTTAGGTGCTAAGTAGCAACTGAACTTAGGTTTGTACAGCATTTTATTGGACTTCAAATGAGTAGAAAAAACTGGAGCACATGATTCATATTTTCATACCATGTCTACTTATTCAACCAAGAAGGTAGTGGGAAAATAAATCCTTGCTTTCCTACTGTGTGAGACTTTGAGGATGACTATTCATCCTTATAAATGTACCATTATACTTTTTGCTGCTATTTACATTTTATGGTTGGTGTTTAGCTATCTTAACATGTTACCTATAGTTATGAATGATTCGACCTATGGAATATGTCTAAAAAAGCAGTTAAGTACGAATTGCAAATTTCAAGTGAAAAAGGAAGATTTTGTCCGGAACGTCCATTGGCAGGCCAATCTTGTCACTTATTAGAAGTATGATTTGATTATGGATACACAATATTAACATATACTAAACATGCTCTTTGAGAAATTAGAGATGTTACAGTATTTTAAGGGGACAAATCTAGGGTACTACGAGAATAATTAATCAACTATTAATTTTCTTATTTAAGGTAGAATCTTCTATGATATTCCTAGCAAATTCATAGTAATAAGCTCCTAAGTGCAGGTTTGCTCGCTAGGTCGCACGACTCATTTACTTGTATGAAAGTATATTTTTTTTTTATTACTGAGAATCTCACAATGGGCTCTTACCTGTCACGTGCGAGTGAGAGATGTTGGAATTTGGGTCGGGTCACTCATGACAAGTTGACCCGAACCATTATTGTATTCATATTTGAATAAATTAATTAATAAATAAATAAAATGGGAGGTTGCAAACTGTTATTTAAACAAAAAAAAAACTAATTTTAACTTCTCCCTTGTTTTTCTTCTTTGGTTGTTTTTTTTTCTCTTCTAAGGAAAATGAAAAAAAAAAAAAAGACCACAGGAAAAATTTCCCTTTTTTTTGAAAAAGACTTCTAGTAAAATTAAACGAAATATAGTTCTTGGGTTGTGAAACAAAGTGTATCTCTAAGTGATTTACATTTGGACCAAGCACTAATCATACATACTTGTGGAATCATCAAAAGATATGCGATCCTAATCTAATTATATGCTCCACTTCCATTATTTTCCAGCAGCAAAATTAACACAATCAATAGTTCTAGGGCTAAATTGACTCAAAAGCAACAGTTTAGGGGCCAAATAAAATTGACACAGATGCAAACATAAGTGAAAAATGTTCCTGTTTAAGAAGGGGTAGGCTGTATAATATAGTTTTAAGATTTACCTGGAACATCTCCTTTATATAATTCATTTTCGATTGGATTTGAGAGGATTTTATGCTTTTGACACCATGCGTTGTTTGGATAAAATCTCGGCAATGAGTTGGCGTCCAAATAAATCTGAGTTCTTGAGGAGTAAGTTTCTTGTTGACGAATCAACGGCATAACCTTGACCAGGCATCCACTGTAGCAGTTTCAGAAGCAGTTCTTTCTTTTCAGGTTCTGCTAGATAACGCAATACGGCCGTCTCAAATACTGCCTGTAACCAAAAAAAGCCAACAAAGAGGCTGCAACTTAACCCGCACACAAACATAATCTTAAATTAAGGGCGTGTTTGATTACACTTATTTTTCATGGAAATGCTCACAATTTTACGATTTCCTTCTTTACTGGTGCCCCATTTCTGTAAAATTTGGTTTAGCCTATTTTTATCCGTTTCCATATTAATTGGACACTATTTCTCCCTTGAGTTTTTGTTTTCTCAGGAAAAGTTTTCCACGTAAAACAATTCCATGAAATTAAATTCAACTCCGTGAGACTTGGCAAAAAGGAAAGTGACAGACTGACAGTCTCAATTTCACTTGGAGGGAGTAAAATATATGTTCTACATTTTGTTGAATTTCCGATTGACAACCAACCAAACAATAAATCCATTTGTTGTGACCATTTTCTACATTGGGTAATTAATATAATCCGTGTCTCAAATTGATAGATAGCCTCATTTCATTTTTGGGGCATAATCTCAAAACAAAAAGTAACTTGTAGTCTTGACCATTGATTAGGTTGAAATTAGTGTATTCTTAAAAGGTACTAAAGTCGAGTAGGACTATCAATTTGAGATGGAGACGGAGGGAGAACTACATAAGAATGATACTTCCTTGCTAATTTTATATGCAAATTAGTATCAATTTATTACCTGATCAATCTTGTAGCCTGAACTGTGGACAGCCTTCATCACATCATTTATCAAGTTTACATTACCCCATCTCATAAATGAAAGTGCAAACTTCCTTATAGCAGATTTAGAGATATACCCTGCATTGTCCTGAACAAGTAACAGCACTTAGGACGCAACACAAAACACGAGAGAGAGAGAGAGATTTGATAATATAATACAACATACCTTGACTACTACGTATGCATCTGTTAAAAGTCGCCCACCTATAAGAATGTGAAGAATCTTTTCGTGGTGTGCCTTACACATTGTTCTTTTTCCATATCTCAACATATTGTATACAGAAAACGCTTCTGAGTATGCCCCGGTTTTACCAAGATTAAAAATTAAGGAGGAACAGAGTTCCTGCAAGTAAAATAACTGATAAGAATCTCCAGAACTGGTCTTAGATTTCAACTCACAAACTTCATCAATTTCACATTAACAAAAGCAAATAGAATAATCCCGTGGTCATAAATCTAGAATTTGTTTTGTGAAAGAGAATCCACTAGTACTCTCTCTGTACCAAAGTACGAGTCTGTTGTTCCTTTCCGGAACAAAATCAACGTACCAAAACTCACTACAGTAAATAAGTTTTGTTCTATCAATGATGAAATTAGCGCATTCCTAAAAAAATGTGGAAGTTAAACATGGAGTTTGTGGATATTAATGTCGGGTCTTATATAAAGAAATGATATGTAAGTGAATCATACGTCTTCGGGTTGATGACCTTTACTGTGCATGTCCTCCAAAGTTTTATAAGCGAGCAAATACATCTTCCCCTTTGAGAAATATTTTATCAGAATATGAAAGGTATTCCGATCAGGGGTGATTGCTAATTCATCCATTTTCTTCATCATTTTCATCACGTTCTCCATTTCTCCGGCTCTGCAATATGCACAGAGCATTGTATTCAAAATAACCACATCATATTTGTTGTAGTTGACTTCAAAATCAATAGCCAATTGCTTTGCATCATCAAGGAGCCCACATCGGCAGAATGCTGAAATCATTATACTGTGGGAATATCCATCTGGTGGTATATCCATTAAAAGAGAGTTAAGTTCAAATGTGTTACATGCCACCCGTACACCAAATAAGTTTGATTATAAAAATTAGACAAATAAATCATTGTATTTTTAGGGTTAAGTGGTTAACCAAATGCATCTAAGCATTTGTTTCTTGATACCTAGTTAAGAAAAACTCTGCACATGCATGCCACCCAAAAAGGGTAAGGAGAGGAAAATAATTCTTATAATGCAAGTAAAAAAAAATCTTTTTTTGATAAATGCAGTACATAGATACATCCGGTGTTCGACCTTAGGATGGTGCGATAAGGGAACTGAGGTTCCAAGGATTGAACCATCGCGGGGTGGCAAGAGGCTAAACCCTTCTGCCAATTCGAAAAATGGTTATCCAATTAAGGGAAACCTTTTGAAGCAAAAGAAAGAATTGGTATTCATGCTTGAACAGAAAACGCACCAGTTCTCACATTTTTTGCCTTCATCTCCTCAAAAACAGCTTCGGCTTCGCGTATATGTCCAGCTTTTGCAAGCCCATCCATCAGCAAACAGTATGCCATCTACAATTTATTTGCAAATTGCAATGATAAACCACACAAAATGGTATGTCTCAAATTGATAGTCCTGTTTCTTATTAGGGACATAATCGATGTACCAAATCTCACAATTAGAAAATAAGTTGTATTCTTGACTATTCATTAGGTTAAAACTAGTGTTCCTTAAAAAGTACTAAAGTCAAAGTGGGACTAACAATTTGAGACGGAGGGAGTATTTTGTAAGTGTATCGAGTCTTTCTTATTGTTGCATTTGACTTCAGGTTCAAAATGTGAAACTACATACGAGCCTAAATGGATAGTAATTTTAGGGTCAAAATGTCAAATACATGCTTTAGAAGCAAAAGACCATTTACTATCTACAAATCTTGCAAATAGATACAGGTATATATAAACTATTCTATTAAATGGTTGCTATGGTGTTTGGGGGCTAGTGAAAGAGACAAAGAAATCGGCTGTACCTCATCTTCAGCATAGCCCAAAGCTTGCAGTTCATTTAACAGTTCTCTTGACTTTTCGAACAAACCTCCTCTTACATATGCCTTCAGCAAAGTTGTCAAAATAACCTGCAACAAGAGGATGAAACATTATTGAGAGGGGAAATGGTTCAACGTATTAAAAGACTAATAACCCCAATGAAGAGTGAAAATTCAGGGATAAAAGGGAGAAAATGTCAGGAGATAAGAAATAGAAACTAAGAGAATCATCGAGTCCATTTACAATCAAAGGAAAGTTAGACTGTTAGAGACCACTATATATGTACCATGCACAGTTTATCACTTTATACATGTATGCACATGTTTGAACTAATTCAAATTTTATTGATTGGCCCGTCTTACAAACATAGGTAAATTAAACCTTTGTCCCATAAGGTTCAAGTCAAGTTTCAGTTTGGTCCCTGATCTTACAAAATGCACTCATTAAACCCTTTAGTATACAATGTTTTTCATTTTAGTCCAAACATAGATGGCCGTACACAATTCACTAATGGAGTTGGCACGTGCTCCTAACATACATATTTATAAGGGCAAAAAAGGAAATTTACAAATAAATACTAACATTTATGTCCCTTAAAGTTTGTTTCGAGTTTCCCTTTGGTCCCTCACGTTTAGTTTTTGACTTTTTGCGCAAAGTGTCAATTTGGTAGAAAACTTTTATCTTTTATCAAACACAAACAAAAGTATGAAATGAGAAACAAACCTTATTTGGTACTAACCCTGCAGATTTCATCTCTTCAAGTATAGTTTCAGCTTTCTTATAATCCCCATCCAGTGAATAAGCATTTAGCAATGAGCTGTAATGGAAGACATTTGGAGAATGGCCTTCATCCTTCATCTGCTTAAAATAGCTCTCTGCATCTTCCAACTGATTATTTGAAGCACAAACACAGAGAATTGTGCCGTAGAGTATATCATCCATTTGCAGACCATTTTGCTTCAGCTCGTCAACAAGCTCTAATGCCTTAGAGTAGCCATTTTTCACTTTGGCACTGCCTGCAAGTAGCTAGAGAAGGCAACAAGGATAGTTATGAAGGTCAACTAACGCACCTTTTAAAATCGTGTTTAGAATAGTGTAAAAACTTCCTTTTTATTTTTTCCAATAAACTAAGGTCCCTTTTTCTCATGAGGTTTGAAGTCATCCAATTATCCCTCTCAAGTATTTAAAAAGGAATAATACTCCCTTCATCCTAAATTAAGATTACATTGTTCCTTTTTGGGATGTCCCATATTAACAGTCTAGTTTCTTTTTAGGACATAATCAACGTGCAAAATTTCACGATACCATACAGATTTTGTTATGAACCATTGATTAGACTGAAATCAGTGACTTCCTTAAAAAGATGGACGAGTAGAAGTGAACTTTCAATTTGGGAAGAAGGATTAGCATAACTGACAGTAAATCAATATAAGGCCACATTAAGTTTATATCACCTCTATACATCACTATTTTGCTACAATAAGTTTAAATAAAAGGGTCCGATGGATAAAAAAAAGCTGGAAAATGATTGGGAAAACAATTAGATTTTATGAGAAGATAGAAAAACAGGCCTAGTAATTTGGTGAGATGTTCTTCATCTTTTCCTCTTTTTTCATGGAAATTTTTTCCTACCCATCACCCAAAGAAGAAGATTTCAATGTAAAACCGAAATATAGTAGAACATCTCACCAAATCAATCATCTCTTTTTCCAACTTCTCATAAACATTAGTAGTGTTATAAATCATTTCCCAATTTTTTTATCCTATGAGGTTAAATTTTCTACAGGTTAAAGTTGCATACCGTACTGTATGTAACAACATCTGGCACTAGACCATCTTGCTTCATCTGACGAAACAATGTGATGCTGCTCTCAAATTTGCCATTTCTAACAAGACAACTGAGAACAGAGTTGCAGACCGAAACATGATTTCTGGCTGATTCATCTTTTATACTATTGTAAATTTCTAGTACCTTTACAGGGCTAAGGCTCTTCCCCATGAGCTTTATATAACTGCTATAAGAAAAGGCACTAATCTTCCCATTTTGCTGCATCCATTCAAAAAGCTGCAATATTTTTCAGCATAAACTTATTTAGTATCAGCAACGAAAATACATTTACATGAACAGTGAATCAAACACAAATACATAGACAGAGCAAAAGGGAGAGAGAAAAACATCAACCGAAATTATTCATAAAGATTACAAGTAATTCTTCGTTTTTGTTTTTCTTATAAAAATCAGAAAGTCCAAGATATATTTCCATTTCTATTTTATTTTTTAGTACTTAATCATAATTCAATCCATGACATCACTACCTTTTTTTTTGGTCATGACATCACTACTTTGATGAAGCAAAAGAATACAAAAATTATAATAACAAAAAAAAAAATTTAATTTAAACATGGAATGCGAAGAAAGCAATATACTCATCATGTATGTCGAAATCCCATTGTATTCTAAAATCCAACAACAACAAAAATCCTATAATTGGTAGAATGTGAAAAGTAATATGGTCAAACAACTGTATGTATCATAATTTGCATATCAAGGAAAAGCACTTTAGTCTTAATTATGGGGACCTGAGAAAGCTCCTTCAATCTGTTTAGCTTCCCAAAATGGCGCAAAACAATATTCAAGTCCTGCGTTCTCAACAACCCTCCTAACCTGTAAAAGAGCAAATATTGTCAGTTGTCTATACCTAACTGAACATGAAAACTGAGCTTTTGGATATACCAAAAATTTTACTCTTTAATTTTCCCTGCTTACGCTAGTACCTTTGGTGACTAAGACTATCACGAAAAGAATAATATTTTTTTTCATTATTTCATCACTTGCACCCATTAATCTAACCCCATTATTCATCTCTCATTATTTTGCTAAAGTTGTGTTCCTTGTATTAAGTTGCTCTCTTGCTTATCCTACAACTTTTAAATTTGTAGCACGCTGCACGTATTCTTCTTTCAAATAAATGAAGAGGCAAAAGCCAATATCAATACATAATAAAAATTATTTACAAAAACAAAAGTAAAGATTCAGATAAAAAGTTCGACAATGATTGAAAACTCTACTAATATTTTATGAGTTGGAAACAAAGACGAATAATTTGCTGAGATGTCCCTATTACGGTTTTTATTTTTCCATGGAATCCAATTCTTTGGGGGGTAGGTAAGAATAATTTTTCATGACAAATAACGAGAAAACGGAGAACATATCACCAAATCACTCGTCTCTTTTTCCTACTGCTCATAAAACTTAATTGTTTTTGCATCATCCAAATTTTACAACTAATTACGAAACCCACTTCAAATTTCAACTTCAATGTCATGAGAATTTCAGTTTAATTGCTAAGGTTCCTCGTGAATTAGCCACAAATTTCGCTTCCAAATCTCCATTAAATATTTAGCGGCGAAAAGTATTTGGTGCTACCGTTTTATAACATGATTGCTCATTTTTTGAGGAAAATTTTGTTTTTCTCCTACACGTTTTGCCACAAAAAATCATTTTTGTTGTGGCAATTAATATTAATACCAAGGCTATGGCTATACATAAAGTAATAATATCCAGCTATGACATCGCCATCGCTGTGGATTGTACACCCCACACTGCACATTTCAGCTTAAAGTAAATGTATTGCCATACAATATCACAAATAAACTGTCCTCAAAAACACTGGGTGGTCCTTAGTTTAAGACCCAAATACATGTAATCGAAATATGAACTCATACAAAAACACCATATTCTTGACAAACCCAGTTGAATTAAACTTCACAATCCCCAACAAATCCACAAACCCACTAAAATTAACCAACAAACAACCATAATTGAACAAACAAAACCGCGTAAAGATTCAAATAAAGTGAGAGAAAAACCTTGTAAGAGCCGAGCCCAAATCAGGGGGGGAGTTCTGAATTTCAAGAACAGCAGATTGTCTTTCTCTATGGGAAACTTTGGGGGGCTTTGAGGATACAACATTTGAAGGTGGGCGGTGAGATTCATTGATAGGAGTAGTGCTGGTAATTGTTGCTGTAATTGTGGAAGAAGTGGATTGAGGGTTCTTGACGGGTCTGGAAGAAGGTAAAGATGGAGAGGGAGTGAAAGAAGAGGGTGTGGGTGAAGGGCGAGTGAGGATAATAGGCTTCCCAAAGACCGTGGATATCTCCATTTTTTGGGGGGGTTGGTTTTGGGAAGAGAAGGGCCAAGGTTTCAGAGTTTTCTCAAAATTTGGTTAAATCCTGCACAGTTTTGAGCAAGGAAAATGGTAAGAGTAGGGGTTTTGAGTGAGGCAGAGTTTATTTACGCCAGCAAAGAAAGGATAGAAAATAACTCGCATCACACTCTTTTTGTGTTAAAATAAATTATTTCAAGCAAAAATATAATAATAATTTTTTTGTAAAATTAATAAGATATTTATGGTATATTAAGGATATGTAATTATATTATATTTTAACGTTATTTATGAGTAAAATATTAAAATATTTGTATATATAATTTTATTGTAAATTGTTTAAAGATTGAAGTTGTAGTCATTTTTCTTTACTAGACCACACAATTTCGTATTTTGTATAATTACTTGGCGATAACTTGCTGAATTTAGTATGATATTTTGGTATTGGTTAATTACTTAATTTTTACCGAATTAGGTATCTCATATTTGGTAACAATTAAGTTGCCGTAATATCATATTAGATTAAGCATTTCGTCGCCAATTTAATGTACCAAACTCGGTACTATGTGACTAAGTGAAGAAAAACAGTTACACTTTCAATCTTTGAACAATTTACAACAAAATAACCAAAATATATGTATAAATACTTCAATATTTTGCTCATAAACAATCTTAAAACATAATGTAATCCATGTAAATGTATGATTTGAGGCTTTACATTTTAATTTGTGTATGGGTTTTAGTAAGGAAAATGAAAAGAGAGAAATAAAAAGGTCGGATTTTGTTTAGTTAAAAAAATTGTAATGCATCTAGTGGTCTTTCCAAAAATTTATTATGCTTTTACCGTAGTTTTAAGCATAGCGTACTTTTAAGTTAAAAAGTAATGTAAGTAGAATTTCTCTTTGAGTAATAAGGATGATAAGTAGGGGTATGCCCGGTTCCAAACACGACCCGACCCATGTTTTGGTTTTGTTCCTAAAAGATCAAGGTTGCCACCGAACACAAACACGTCTTTACTTAGTTGCACTCCATTCACGTATATGCAATGAATAAATAAGCACTGGTGGAGTCAGGATTTCAGCTAAAGAGCAGAGATGGCCATGAGCCCTTGAGTGAGACTGTGGTCTATGAGAAAATGAGGAGAGAAACAAAACCAAAAGAGGTGAGAAAAAAATGCACTTGTTTTGTTTTAATTCAAACTTTAAGGGCCCGTTTGATTGTCCTTCAAATTGCGAATTAGATAATTTACAATTAAGTAATTTACAAAATTTCCATTTATTAGTGTTTGGTTGTGTAAATTGAATAATTGTAAATATGATAATTCAAGTTGATTTACAAAAACTCAAATTAAGTCATTTCAAGTAAAACTTGAAATTGCCTAATTCTAGAATTAGATAATTCATTCCAACTCTATTTTTCGAGAAGATATAGTTTCTATCCGTGATGTGATGCATCTAGAGAAAATTTTAAATAACATAGAATAATAAAGAACATTTTTTTATTCTAACAATCGGAATTTCTCGTTTAAGTTTTTCAAACACTACTTGAATTAGAATTGAATTATTTATGAATGAGCAAATTCACAATTCTTCAATCGAAAATGAATTAATTCTAAAATTAGGTAATTTACGCAACCAAACAGCCCTAAGAGTTTTCAATTATCTCCTGAAGTTTTGTCCCTTAATCTTAGGCACCCTCAAATATAAGTATATGCACATAAATTTATATATATATTCTAAAAAATACCCAACATATAGTTAAAAAAAAAAAGTCAACTTGCCCCCTCCCAAATGTAGCTATGCCCTTGTAAATAGGCATATACTCGAATAGCTACATAAAGTTTTACTCTATAGTTTCCCTGTATTGAATTAAGAGTTGCATTTTAATTTTAACCATTTTAAAAAAGATATTTATTTTAATTTAATTAATAGTTAAAAATACAACTTAACATCTTTTCCATAAATGGTACATTGATATTATCCCACTTAATTTGACTTGGAGGGGTAATTTGAAATGAGATTTTCCTGCAACATTTGTACGACATATAAAAAGTTATTTAGTGCTATAGGTTTTTAAAATATATTTTTTTCATTCAAATTCTCAGCATATGTATGTGTATTAATTCATCAAATGACGAATTTATTGGTCGGTGTTTTAAGTATCCCACATATAATTAACTAATACTTCTGACATGTTGTAGGAATAATTCTGCTCTATTCTTCATTAGATGAGCCCTTTAAATAGGGTACAAACACAATAGTAAATAGGGTTTACAAGGAAGCCCATTATGGCCCATGATACATAATTTACACAGTAAATCCCTAATACATATTCTATCTAGGCGATAGCACACTATGTGTAATTTCCTTAAACACTCCCCCTTGTGCTGAGTCGGAGATAGAATGGTACATGTCTTGTTGCCTCATTAAAACCTTGTCAAGTAACAAAAACCCTGTGGGAAAAATAACCTTGATCAAAGGGAAAAGAGTACAACATTATGATAATCCTGTTAGACTTCTTTCATTGAGTCTATATTCTCATTTGATCCTTACTTCAATCAATAGAGTCTGCACGTATCGTTACCTCGTTAAAAAACCTTACCAAGTAACAAAACCCAGTGGGAAAAATAAATCTTGGTTTAAGGAAAAGAGTATAACGTAACGTCGTGTGGATGTTAGACTCCCCCTCAAGTCTATACCTCCCCCTGATATTTACATTAATCAAGAAATTTGAAAAGCTTATGCATATATCGTTGCCTCGTTAAAAACCTTACCAAGTAACAAAACCCAGTGGGAAAAATAAACCTTGGTCTAAGGAAAAGAGTACAACGTATGTGTGAAAATTTCATCATATTTCACACATTCCCTTGATCATTACTTCGATCATAAGAGTTGGAAAAGTCTAAGCACCTTTATATTTTTCACATGCTTTTCAAATATGGCCTTAGGAAAAGATTTGGTGAACTAGTTTGATATATTCTCCTTAGAGCTTTGTGTGGGCCAGAGAGATGCCCAACATCAACAAAATCAATCAAGATTTTGTTTGGAATTTCAATGTAGGGGGTGGCTATTTTAGCATCATCATTTACTTTAGATGTTACTGTCGTATACACATTTTCTGTCTCTCTGTAGGGAAAGAACAATTTCAAGCCAATGGTTCTTTTTAGGCGTTCAATTATGCTGCGTTGGCGCTAAGCTAAATCTAGCTAACAAGTTCAATGCGAATATTATATCTAGTCGAGTATTTTGTGTTAAGTGCAATAATGCGCATATTGCATTTAGATAGGAAGTTTCATTTCCCAACACATTTTCGTAATCTTCCTTTGTACGAAATTGATCTTTCCTTTGATCTAAACTTCGACCGATCATGGGAGTGCTAGCAGAATGCGTTTTGTCCAGGTTAAATTGCCTGATTATCTTTTGAACATACGCAGACTAGTGGATTAGTATTCCACAAGCTCGATATTCTAGATTAAGATCTAAACAAAAATTCGAGCTTTCCCAAGATTCTTTATCTCAAATTTGGATTTCAAGTAACTTGCGGTTTCTCTTATTTCATCAAGAGTACCTATTATGTTCATATCATCGACATATACAGTTACAATTACGAATCCGAAACTTGTTTTCTTTATGAATACGCATAGGCATAATTCATCGTTCTTATATTCCTTCCCAATCAAGTAGTCACTTAGACGGGTATACCACATCCGTCCGAATTATTTTAATCTGTAAAGTGAGCGTTTCAACCTAATTGCAAACGCACTCCGTGGTTTAGAGTCACTTGACTTGGGTAATGTAAGGCCATCAGGCACTTTCGTATATATCTCTGAATCAAGATCCCCTTAGAGATATGCAGTAACCACATCAATGAGCTGCATTTTCAGTCATTCGAAAACTACCAAAGTAGCGGAATGTTATAATGTTTAAGCAATTCCAAAGCGTCTGTGTGGAACCTTGCGCCACGAGGTGAGCCTTTTACTTCAGAACTTCTTTTTTCTCATTTACGCTTTATGGCAAATAATTGTTTATGTCCTACAGGCTTTACACTTGACGCGGTTAGCACTACCGGACCAAATACCTGTCTCGTTGCCATAGAATCTAATTCTATATGGATTGCTTATTTTTATTTAGGCCAATTTTGCCCTTTGTTGACATTTTGCAACAGAGCGAGGTTCGACATCATCGTGCTCTTTGACTTCTTGAGCAACTGTGTATCATTAATGCATCCATTAATTCATATGCCATCCCTTAACCCATTGAGATTTATTTATTCTCTGGAATCATTATAACTTCGGGGCGTCCCCCAGTATTGATTCATGGACATAAGCATAATCAGAGATAATCTCATAAAAGGGACTTTTACATTAATGATTAATTGATTAATTTGTGCCTTACTCCACCTCTTCTTTGGCGTGAGTGTTTGTCGAACCAAATGGCCTCCTTTTATTCCTTTTAAGGAGCCATGGCCTCAACCACACCTCCACTAAGTGTAGTTGCATCGTCTCTTTCTGCGACATTGTGCCCTTATTGGGGACTTATAACCTTGCAGGCATATTGCAGCTGATATATTTGATCTCGTCACTTTTCAGTATCATTAAATGTATCAGGCATCGAATCTGTTACATTTTCAAGATCGATTATTCTTTTTCACTTCACTATACATTGTGATGTGCGTGGGGATCAAGATGAGACATAGTGGAGACCACGACAATTCCTGTCGTTCCCTTGAAAATTTCTTTTCTTATCTCCCCCTAACGACGGGAAGACTGTCTCATCAAAGTGACAATCCGCAATTCTTAGCGGTAAAGAGATCACCTGACAAGGATTTCAAATAGCGGATTATCGTTGAGAATTCATATCCAACGTTAATACTTAATTGTTTTAGCAAGCCCAGTTTGGTGCGCTGTGGGGGCGCAATCGGCACATATGCATAAAATATCAGGCTAATATCCAGTTACCAACTGGTATGCATATAATAGTTGTCTAATATTGGACTTTGAAACAAATAAGTAAAGATGCATACAATATTGCATAAATCTCGGGCATACATAGGCAATACAGTGCGCATAACCAATGTCCTATCTACCATCTATATCCTTTTGATGGTTACTTTTTGTGAGACCTTTTTGCGTATGCACATGAGAAACGGGGTTCTTTACTTCGATTTTATGCAATGATCATCAAGTACTTTTGATGTAAACCTTCCAACTTTATCGAGTCTTATAGACATGGTACAATAATCAGGGTGGTGAGCCCTTAAGCGTATAATATGTACTAAGAGGTTTGTAAATGCAGCATTTCTTGTAGACGATTATTCAACATGTGACCAGAATGTCGAATTATCCACCAGATCCATAAAGTACTTTGAATGGTTCCGCACTCTGGATGGATTTATCTACAAATATATATTGTAAGAATGGTATATTTTATTTTGTATCTTTAGCATAAGAAGGTCTCGATCTTATTTTTGCTAAAGAGCAGGCTTTGAAAAAATGGAGTGTCGTTCCTTTGACATGGTCAATTAGGCATAATGGGAAGGGGGATATGGTTTTCAATACTTCGAAAATCAAGAATTACTTTGAGCATTACTAGTATCAACACATTGCAGTGTGTTAAAGTTTTGTCCCATTTATTTGTCACTCAAAAGAATGGATATCCGTGTAAATACTTTAACGCACGGTTTATCATGACCAAGGTGCACTAGGCAAGCATGCCAAAGCCTGTATGAGTCTATGTCCCACGGTACATTGTTAGTGACATCATAAGATTTGACAATCCTTATCTTAGTGGGGTACATTCCACTAGAATAACTCATAAGTTTCTTTAAAATGCGTTTCTTTACACTTTTGTTTAGAAGTAAAATAAAAATATTTTTATTCCATTCTTACATTTTGTTTTTGTATGATTACTGTTGGTATAAATATCATTAACAAAGTTCGGGTCGCTCTATGTGCATATAGAGCGTATATGATTGTAAACACCATTTTAGTAACAAAATGGTTGAGCAGTTCGTCGCTCTTATGATGATTTAATCATCATAATCACATTTATAGGTTATTAATTTCCTATTTTATTAGATGGTTATAGTGTTCTCACTATCAACCAATCATTAAAGTTATCATCGATTCATTTTTACAGTAATGAAATCGAGTATAAATTCCGAACTATGTAGTAATAAAATAAACAAATTCAATTACTTTAGAATAAAATTCGAATAAAACTAACAGTAATCAATCCAGTATCTTATTTAGAAATCTAATCGATCAAATCAACATAAACTTTAAGACAAAACCATAGTCTAATTAAAAATTAGGCAATATGCCTGTTCAACTACTTCTGAAAAATAAACTGAATAAAGTAGATCAGTCAAAATCGGGTGCATCCATTGACTGAGCAAAGTCCTTCTTGTCTGCGATTGTGAAGTTGACATAAGCGTCATTGTCTTCTTCGTTCATAAAGTGAGATTCTTGTTCTTTAGATTCTCGATATCTCTTGTAACTGGCTGCTACTTTAGCGCTTGCATGGCAGTTCTTGTACCAATGCCCAGCAACTCCACACCTATAACATGGCTCGTCGCCAACTCTTTCCTTTTTGACCGGAGGATTGTTAGGTGCATTTTTCACCTTATTTTCTTGACCACTAGGTCCAATATTATCATTTCTTCTCCATACTTTGGAAGAGCCTCCACGACCCGCACCACGACTCCCACGTCCCTTTCCACGTTGTGCCTTGTTGCCACGTGGATAGGGATCAACACGTCCAACCCTCCTTGCATTGGGGTTCTTTCCATTATTCATCTTACCGTAGTTAGCCTCAGGAATTTTCTTTGTCCCGACGGGCCTGACATTGTTATTCAAAAGAACCTCATTATGCCTTTCAGCTACTTGCAGTATGTTGATCAGCTTATTGAATGTTGTGATTCTTTTGTTATCATACTCGAGCCTATACTGATTCGCTAGTATAAGTGCTGAAGTAGGAAAAGTGGAAAGTGTCTTCTGAATCATATCATCTTCCGTGAGATCCTTTCCACAGAAGTTAAGACGTGCCTTTAGGCGCAACATGTCCTTGTTAAAGTCATTAACCCTTTTATAATCAAGCAAGCGGATTTCATTCCACTGAACGGTCAATTCTGGGAGCAAAGTGTCATGAATGTTCCCAAAACGTCCCTTAAGGGCATCCCATAATTCTTTAGGTGTCTTCAACTGAAGGTACTCCCAACGTAGGCTGGGGTCAATATGTTTTCTTAGAAACATTAATGCATTTGCTTTCACCTTATCAGACGGTCCATTGTCTGTGGGGTCTTTGGGGTCAGTAAGTGTAGCCGAGTATTCTTTAGCCACAAAAGCGGTTTCTACATCAGAAACCCACCGATGGTACTCAAGTCCTTCTGAGTCCAAAATGTCAAATTCGGGTCGAGTTGGGTCGGCCATCTTAAGAAAAAATAAAATATTACACAGTTATGAGTACATCCATATTAATTATGTTTTAGGAATATGAATTAGATTTCAAAAATCAAGATCGATAATGGTCACCTTTTTCGATGCTATATGAAAATACTTTATCATAGTGATTATAATGCGCATGAATTTTCATCATCATGGCAACTTTCAATTTATAACTTACTAAATAAAATAATTAACAATATAAATAATTGTGAGTAAAACAATTATATAACTAATATTTAAATTTTCTTTAGCATGCTGATTTAATTAAAACAGAAATTTAATTAAATATAAACTGTTTTTAAGATAAAACAGGGAATTAATTAAATATAAAAACTGTTTTTAAGATAAAACAGGAAATTAATTAAATGTAAAAACTGTTTTAGAGATAAAACAGAAATTTAATTAAATAAAAACTGTTTTTAAGATAAAACAGGAAATTAATTAAATGTAAAAACTGTTTTAGATAAAACAGAAATTTAATTAAATAAAAACTGTTTTTAAGATAAAACAGGAAATTAATTAAATGTAAAAACTGTTTTAGAGATAAAACAGAAATTTAATTAAATAAAAACTGTTTTTAAGATAAAACAGAAAATTAAGGAAAGTAAAAACTGTTTGAAAATAAAACAGAATTTTAATTAAAATAAACTTGGCAGGAAGCCAAAAAAAAAAAAAAACACCAATCATACATACATATACTTGAACGGTAGATACATATACATATAAAGAAAATATCTTACTTAATATACTTAAACAACTGTGTATATATGTAATTGATTACATTCTTATATATAAGAATAAATTATATACAGACAGCTTTATATAATCTGAACTTTATAAATATATATATATATATATATAAACTTAATAATGAATTAACACTCAGCAGCAAAAAAAATAAATACTGGGATATAATAGTCAATTTTACCTTTAGGCGTAGAAACACCTACCGATTGATATAATGCCAGTAGATACATATAATGCTTAGTTAAAATTAAAAAAATACAACATATACTCCATACATATATATTAACATATTACACATACATATAAACGTACTATATATATATATTTTATATAAACAAATCACACACACGTATATATATATATATATATTAACATAAAGAGTATATATAATGATGCAATCATTAAACATAGGTATAAAGCAAATTAAATCTATTGGGCTTAAACCCATAATAAGGATAAATCTAGCCGTATAGTTTCTGTGCATCTTGGCTACTTTGAATTTTTTTATTTTTTTTTTTTTTTTTTCGGCAAGCAGGTAAACGACATTATTAGCAGTAGCAGTATTCAATCAAAGCAGCAGAATACATATAAAAGTAGAACTAATTAGCCACATTATAATATTTTAGTCTACATATACAAAATATCATACATATATATATATATTAATCAGAAATTCTACAACTATATCTCATATACGCCCTAATCAATAATAAAGTTGAGTAGTAGATAATAATTATTATTATTCAATGAAGTTGACTAACGTGTTTACCTCAATTTTTAGGCAACGAAACAGTGGGTACAAGGAAAACCTTGAAAGGGAGAGAGCTTGCCTTAGCGTTGAGATTGCTTGTCCCGTGAAAGTTGGGCGACGAGACTAGAGTTGTAGGCGGCCGGCGGCTAGGGTTTTGGGTTTTCTTAGGGTTAGGGTTATTAGCTCTGAGCGTGCTGATAACGTGTTGTAGGAATAATTCTACTCTATTCTTCATTAGATGAGCCCTTTAAATAGGGTACAAACACAATAGTAAATAGGGTTTACAAGGAAGCCCATTATGGCCCATGATACATAATTTACACAGTAAATCCCTAATACATATTCTATCTAGGCGATAGCACACTATGTGTAATTTCCTTAAACATGACATATTATGTAATGACTTTTAGAAAATAAAAAAAAAATTGGTGACCGTTAAAGCACATGGGGTAGTGCCACTGGGCTTTGGGGTGTACACATGTTATTAAAAAAATATATTGAATGGAAGAGAACTTAGACATTTGGGCTATGCCAACCCAACAAGTAAGATAAGAAATAAGGATATAATGAAAAATATTTAGTTTAGTATAAAAAAGTGATAGTTATATCTATAAACGAAAGGGAATACCGCCATAAATACCCCTCTTGACATCATGCAAAACGTAAAAGAGAAAGGTTAAGTAACAGTGGCACCCTCAATTTTTCGTACAAAGAAAAGTGTGAAACTCTTTTAAAAGAAAAAAAGCAAAAAATGAAAATATTAAAAAGAAAGTGTGAAAACACTATTGATCATCTTTTAAAAGAAAAAAATTAATAATGAAAAAAAGAAAAAGAAAGAAAGTGTAGAAACACTATTGATCATCTTTTAAAAGAAAAAAAAGTAATAGTGAAAAAAAAAGAGAAGAAGAAGAAGAAATATATATACATATATATACACACTAGCCACTTTAAATAAATTGACTAAGGAGAATTTTTAAAGCTAAGTAATGTCGTGTGGGATAACACTCTGGGGTAGCAAACTAATTTTAAGATGGTATAGTTTTCCACGACCAACAGTTAAAAAAAATATGTTTTTTAAATAAATATCAGATTGATGAGTTTTGTTCCTTTTTATTCTTATCTAGTGTTAATACCTATGTATTGAACAGTACATGCACTTCTTAATAATAATAATAATATGTAATTATATATCTAAGAAAGTTAATTATCTTTGTGTGACAATTCTTTAAGCTCCTTGATAAAGAATACCATATTCAAGTGTTTCATCCAAGTTAAAATATGCGAGTGTGGTTTCAATAGTTACTCTCTTGGGGCTTTTAGACTTTGGTCATTTTTGATAATTCATATTTAGTCTTTAGCCATCTTTTACAATGAAATTAGAGTTTAGCCATTACCTCCGTCAAGTAACCATTAAATAGGGTAATTTTTGGACAAATTTGCCCTTGTGGCTAAAGTTTAATATTGATATATAAATAGTTGCTAAAAATTAAATTGGACAATAATTTATAATTTTTAAATATTTAATTATTGGACAGTTTGTTCCCTATTTAAGATTATCCAAATACAAGAAAAAGGGCAACATCATCTAATAAAACCGATACACCATCCAAAAATCAAAAGTAATCATTTGTACTTAAGATAACATACTTGATATTTACATAACAAAAGTTCCGAAAAAAACTATCACTTGGTACTTAACTACATAAAATGCCAATATCTAACATGTCTTATCAGTTCAATCTAATCACATCCAATTAGATATTGGATCGGTTTCAATCTTCTCTAATTGAATAAGAAAAAAAAAAGAGAACCTTAGTAATAAGAACTATAAAAAATTGGCAGTTTTTTAATGATATTGTTTACTAGTGAGGATGAGAATTTTGGGAAGATCTATTACCAAGATTTTTTTTTAATTCAATTAGAGAATATTAAACCAATCCAATTCAACATCTAATTGGATGTGATTATATTAGATTGATAGGGTGTGTCAGATATTGGATATTAAATTCTAAAACTGACATCATATCGGTTTTGATGTAGATGATCTAAAAACTACTAGATTGGGCCCACCTCTAAAAAATTCTAAGTACTCTTGATCGAAGCATCACGGGACAATATTCCAAACTTAATAGCTGAGTATCAAATATACATATTAAGAGACAAAGCAATCACAAACTTTATTTTCTAATTGGATTTGATGGTAATAACATTGATATGTGATTGGAGATCAGATGATGCAACATAGGATGAGGATGGATTGGTATTAAGAGTGGAAAAAAACTTAAGAGAACTGAAAAAACAAAACCACCAACTTAAGAGAACTGAAAAAACAATACCACCATTACACTGCTAGCAATTCAACATTGTAGTATTAACTAATGCAGGTGCAAATGCTTAACTTTATGCTTAATTGATACCCGTTTTTTTTATTATATATGGCATGCATCTTATGTAGTTAAATATTAAGTGATGGTTTTTTTAAGAACTCTTGTTATGTAACTATCAAATATGTTATCTTAAGTACGAATGATTGCTTTTGATTTTTGGATGGCGTATAAGTTTTATGTGATGGTGCTGCTCTCTTTTTTATATTTGGATGATCTTAAATATGGAACAAGTTATCCTATAATTATATATTTGGAAATTACAAATTGTTGTCCAATTTAAATTTTAGCTATTATTTATATATCAATATTAGACTTTAGCCACAAGGGCAAAGTTGTCAAAAAATTACCCTATTTAACGGTTACTTGACGGAAGTTACAAAATATTGGCTAAACTCTAATTTCGTTTTAAAAGATGGCTAAAAACTAAATATACATTATCAAAGATGACCAAAGTCTAAAAGCCCCTACCCTCTTTATCTCATTATTAATGGTTACTGTAATATTAACCATTGGATGAAAAATCAAAGGTTAAGATCAAATGAGTAGTTGGCTAACGTAATTAATGCACATCGAAAAAATACAAAACATTAAATGTAAGGTTAAGTGAAAACTTGTTGTTACCTCATGACATGCCATTTTGTTTTCCATTTAATTTTAAAGAATATTAAATTAGAGATTTATTCCATGATTTTCTAATTCTAATCCCGAATATCCCTATTCCTTACCCTATAAAATATGATAATCTCAAAATTTGTTACTATGTATATACACCTCCTAGAATATACATATTATTTAAAATTGTATATGGCTATAAAATTATCATATTATAATTAATTATTAATGATTTTTGTCAATTTAAACGTGTCGTGTGTTAACATGCAAAATGACATCTTCCACTTCTACTTTTTTTCTTTGTACTTTTATTAACTTTGAAAAAAAGTAATGAATTATATGATTGTGGATTGCATAGTAAGAGATAAGAGCATCTCCAATGGATATGTGTAAACTATGATACATAGGATTTGTGTAAATTTTACACAAAATTTACACAATGTGTATAATTTTTGGTGCTCCAATGGTATTGTGCAAAACATGCCACATCATCACTTGTGTAAAATGGGTGTCTATTTTACACATCCATTTTACACATCCATATCATCATTTTCTCTCTCCAACTTTTTACAAAATATTAAAAGTAATATAAGTAAAAATCAAAATATGATTTTATTATGATATTTTTGTATTTGAATTCTACTAATCAAAAGCTTTAAAATAATACCCATATTGACTATTAAATTATAAATAAAAAATATTCATAAAAAATATTGAATATTACATGTGAATATATATTCTATGTGGTACAATATCATTGGTTTATTCAAATTTTACATAACAATCTTAAAGTGTACTATTGGAGTACAAATGAAAATGTGTAAAATATTTGTGTAAAATTAATTTTAATCCTCCAAATGTCTATTTTTAATTAGTCCACATATTTTTACACAATTCATTTACACATTTACCGTTGGCGATGCTCTAAGGCCTTATATGGCATTTTACCTATATTTTGGGTAAGTTTTTACAAACAAATATTCTTCAATCATCTATATATATATATATATTTTTTCAAATTAAGTTCCAAAATTTTACTCATCTTCTATTTTAATTTAATACATTATATTTTTTCAGATATTTTAAATTAAAAATCTTAATTTTTGAGAATAATATCAATTAATATATCAAAATAATTAAGTTACATTTTCTACCATTAATTTGATTAAAAAAAATATTTTAGTTTTAAAAATATAAATTTAAGTTATATGAAAAGCTTTATCTCAAAAAAAAAATTGTTATAGGAAACACATATTGGTCTCTGTTTTTTTATTTTTGAAAAAAGTTAGAGAGATTGGTGTGTGCATATTGTGAATGAATAGAGAGAGAGAGAGAGAGAAAGAAGAGGGATAAATAACAAGTGGGTATGTGTGGGTTTTTATGAGGAGAGGAATAAAAGAATGATTATGTTAATGTGTACTCTAAGGACATATGTTAAATATTTTTTTTATAAATAATTAACTCCCAATGTGCATTAAATATTGCACAGATTCTTATACAAAATTTTAATATTATTTTTATTTATAATAATTTTAACATATATCTTAAGATTAAATATTCTCATTTTCTTTTAAAGAAAGTGTTGTTTGCTTCTGGGAATGCGTTATGGGAAAAGGGAGAAAATCAAAGGAGTTGGCTGTCAATGGAGGAGGGCCAAAACAGCTTTTCAAAATGAGTGGATAGTCTTCTTTTATTTCAACAATTAATTATGGGGTAAAATTATTGTTAAAGTAAAGAATTTTTGTAAGAGCATTTTTTTGTCTAAATGAATAGAATTCTTTAATTTTTTTACCCTAGTCGTCAATAGGCGAAATATAAGACAATAAGAGTGTTTTTTTTTTCTTTTTTTTTTTCTAATAACAATTGTTCTGATAAAAACATTTTATTTTCATTCAAAATTTCATGAACTAAAAAATTTCGGGGATAAGATCACGTGTTAATTTACACACTCTCACCATTTTAATGAAATGGCCTCTTCGAACTCAGACTCGATCTTACAAAATTTCCGTGTACATTAATCGTAAAGAAAATAAAATAATTATTCTAAATACAAATATAGAATAAAGTTTATTTTACAATTTGGTTGGACATGAACTGAAATTTGGACCCAAGGTGGCTTTGGCCGGCTATGTTGTGTGCAAGTTGTTGGGAAATGTATATATATAAAACTATGAATGGTATCTTTAAAAATTAATTAAAAATATAAAAATAGAACATGTCACCTTAACTTATTATAACAGGTTAAAGGTGTTGTCACTTCACCAATATGCGTTAATTATTCTCAGTACTCATCGATGGGTAGAGAGAGAATATATCCATTGAAAACTCATCATATTATATATATATATATATATATGTTATTAAACATTAATTTGATCTTATATAAGGTATTTAAATGATAATTTGATTATACTCAAAGATAAGCATTTTTTTAGAAATACTTCTAAGATTTAAATATGTACCACTCCGGGGACAATTGAGTGATGTGCTGAGTATCTCATTGTTGTTAAAACTAGTTCTTTTGGACCAATCATTTTGATTGGATTATAAGAGTTTAGACATCAGTTAACGGTGAACAAATTGTTAACCCTATAAGTGATTTACTTGGTTGTATAAGAAATGCATATGTTTGGTTACCAAAAAAAATGTTGTGAATTCTAAATTACGCTAGTCACAATATTACTTTAAACTCATACTTAAACTTCGAGGTGTTTTTTCACTACATAAACTGTGGATAGATGGTATAAATTACTCGTTGGGCATATGAAGCTTTTTACATTTTAGTCTTTAGAAAACTGACATTATAACTAAAACTAATTGTGGAAAAAGGCCTACATCTAGTATGGAATAGAAAAGTGTCATTTTCTTAAATATTAGGAATCACGATAATTATAGATGAAATAAGAGGTAAAAAGACCGAGAAAAATGTGCAAAAATTCAGACTTGTGGAAAAGAGATTTTTGGAATCCTCGGACCACAAATTTCGGAAAATTTGTACTCGTGCTTTATTTTTTTTTATTCTGGGTCTCTCTATTTCCACTTTTAGAAGATATGAACAGCAACTACGAATGATGTACTTAAAATCCAATTCTCTTACGAAAAACATCTAGCTTAGCTATACCTTGGACTCGAACCCACCTCCCCATGCATTGGCCTACGCTTGATCCATTGTAATTATATAATATTTAATGGCATTTAAAGCAAAAAAAACAATGTATTAGGGGTGTTCTTTGTTTCCTCCATTCTCTGAGCAAATTTGTTAGGTCAAATGTATTTAATGCAAAGCAAAACTAAACCCAACTCTATGCGGGATTTACTTTGAAAAACTTGAACACAACCCGGTTCAAATACATCATATGCTTATAATAATAAGATTGGAATGGTTTAAAACCCCGTAAAATTGAGCCATTGTTTCACTTCTATTCACATTTGTAATGTATATCTCACAAATAGTCGAACTTACCTAAATTTATGTATGATATTTTTGGATAAAATTATATTACTAGTGTTACTGAATCAAATTGATATGGATGCTCTAAGAATGTATGGGTTGGTTCGTTTTATCTAGTGGAGGAGCGCAAAATTTTATTTTCAATATTAATTAGAGTCAATAGTGATAATTAATGATACGTTTTATATGAATCTCGTATTTAACTAACACATCATGACACATTAATATATTAATTTTTTATGCCAAATGTATTTCACTCTTACAATACATTCTAACACTCCAAATAAGTCACAAAAATGGTGTTTGTGACAGAAGTGGTGGAGTTACTATATCTATATATAATAATTTTGTGTAGTGCTAATAGCCCATCCTATAATTATTGTACTTATTGATTGTGTTTTGCATTGTAAATATTGGTTTTATCATACACATGTAATGTATGTGGACTTAAAGATATATAATTTGAAGAAAAAAATTATATTGATTATTGATCAAACAATTAAATATAATTTTAAACTATTTCAACGAAAATTCTTTTCTGACTAACTGCCATTATTATGAACAAAAATGTCCTTTAGCATTTTTCACTTTTCAAAATTTAAAATTCAATAAGATAACATTTACATTCTTTAGCCAACGGCCTTTCTTATATCTATGTAATAAGGAGGTTATGTGTTCGATTCACATAAATGTAATTGTCGAATTTTTTGTTAATCCGCCTCTACCGTAGTGTCAAAAGTGATTTTCTTTTCTAGAAATTAGGTAGAAGGGCTTATTATACATTGATTTTTACCAAAAATCTAATGAATAATATTTTTTTGAATGAAGGGCCTATTTTTAATTGGTAATAGAGTAAGAGGCATATTTTGTTTTATATTTTAAATGAATGTATTTGAATAAATTTAAATATCATTTAATTAATAAAAACATATTATGTATTACCTAAATTACCCCTTTTTATGAAATTTACACAAAAAATATGGACTGCAAAGTTCATATTGCAGTAAAATATGAACTGCAAAGTTCATATTGCAGTGAAATATGGACTGCAATATGAACTTTGCACTAAAAATATGGATTGCAAAGTTCACATTGCAGTAAAATATGGACTGCAATATAAACTTTGCACTAAAAATATCGACTGCAAAGTTCACATTGCAGTGAAATATGGATTGCAAAGTTCATATTGCAGTGAAATATAGACTGCAAAGTTCATATTGCAGCCCATATTTTAATGCATATTGGTATTTTTTAGTTTATTTTAAGGGTTGTGATGTCATTTTATAATGAAAAAAAAGACACATGTCATATTATCAATAAAATAAAAAATAGGCCCTTTATTTAAAAAAAAATTATTCCTTGGCTTTAGTGTGAAAATCTTTCTCTAATAAGCCCTTTTTTTTAATTGCCCCTTTTCTTTTATTTTCTCTAATAAAAAGGAAATATAAAATGGCATACCATAATTATATTTTGACATAAAAAATAACAAAAAATTAAATCTAGAACATTCCAAATAAAAAAAAAAGAGTAAAAAGTTACTTTGGGAGGAAGGAAATAGATGGTTACTTTCCTTTTGGTTTTTGGGATTAAAGGAACACACACATACATACGTCACGTGCGAGACGTCACTAATTCCAACTTAAACTCACATCTGACTGACTAAACCTAAAACACACTTTCTCCTTAATAAACAAAAAAAATTCTTTTTTATATAATTCCCATTCCAATTCAATTTTGGATTCCTTTCTCTCTCTGTATACATAAAAATAAATCAGATTTTGTCTTTGAGAACTCAAATCTGATCCCTTAAATAATCTGAATTCTGTTTGTCTCTTTTCTCCGGCTTATTTATTAGCTGAAAAGATGGCCGGAGAATTTTCCGGCGAGGTCACCGGCGGCGGAGACAATTGCATGAGCGTGTTGCGGAGGTTAGGGCGTGAAGAGATTTTAGAGGTTTTGGCTGATGGGTTTTGCCAGAATTGTCAATCTGCTTTACAGAGTCGTATCCACAGCTTCATTAATAGTACTCTCTCTCTCTATATATATATATATATTATATAATATGTATGTGTATGTATATGTATATGTTTATAGATTTGAATTGTTATGGTTTAGTTCTACAGTTGAAAAAGACTGAATTTTTGGGTTATATGTTTGTTGCTAATTGCACTGATTTGGTGAATTCTTGCTGTTTGGTACTTAAATGGTTCAGGATAACACTGCTAAATTGGACTTGAATTATTAGCTTGTCATCAAATTAGGGTTTTCTTGTCATTATCTAAACTGATGAAAACACATTTAGGATTGTTATTAGGGTTTATAAATGATTTATTGCAATCAAGGGTTTGGCTTTTAAATTGTTATTATGAATTATTACACCGTCCGCCTCAAATTAAGAGTAGCACATTCAAAAAGAAAGTTAATTTTCAACCTAATTGCACATACATATATGTGTGTGTATGATATTTGTAGATTGGAATTGTTATAGTTTTGTTCTGCAGCTGAAAAGATTGGATTTTTGGTTATTAATTTGTTGTTAATTGCATTGATTGGTGAATTCTTGATGTTTGGTACTTGTGTTGAGTGGTTCAGGATTACACTACTAAATCGGATTTGAATTATTAGTTTTTCATAAAATTAGGGTTTTATTTTCAACTTCTAAACTGAACTTCAGTAATCAATAAAAAAATTCGTTAATCTTGAACCCGAGCAATCAACAGTGATATATATGTATATTTCTCCTTTCATGGAATCACCTTGTGAATAAAGCCCTAAATCTTTGACATGGAGTAGTTAAGTTTAAGGCTGAATAGTATAAAGTTATGCTATCAAAATGAGGTGCGGATAATGGTTAGTTCAGGTGGGACCCAAAAGACGCTTTTGTCGGGAACGTTTTCGACGTACTCTTGTGTTTGAGTGTATTTATTTGATAGCGGTTATCTGAAGTTGTACTAAAATACGATAATTTTGTACTATCATATCTCCTGCTGCAAGAAGAATACAACAAAGTGTGAAGTTATATACTTTGCTTACCCTACAGAAGTTCTTAAGGATTTTGAGTTGTTACCGTAATTAATAGTTATGTCCCAAATTAAGAGTCCAATATCAGGATATAATCAATGTTATCTGACCATAGTAAACAAGTTTTATTCTTAAATCTTGATTATGTCGAAATTACTTTAACCTTAAAAACATGTGAAAAGTCAAGCTGGATTGGAGTACTAAACTCTTAATTTGGGACGAAGGGAGTATTTTGTCGGCGTTTTGCTTCAAATGGAAAGTTGTAAAGTTAGGTTGTCCGGTTGTTCGTACTTAAATAGATCTGAGAAATTGTGTACGTATTTGTTGAAATGAACTCTCTAGGCAGTCATTATGATAATTGAGATTTATTTTTTCCTGGTGTTATAATGTGTCCTTCCCTCACTTACTAGTTGATAAATTAATTGTTTATTCATATTAACATATCTACTTAAACATATTATGTTCTAACAAGCGTATCGAACTTTTATTTTGCAGAAAAAGTTGGTGGCCTGTCTGTATCAAACAGTAAAACCACCGAAAGTTCTACAGAATTTTGGTCCATCGATGCATCTAGTTCACAAACTTTGAATAAGAGCACTTCATGGGGATCCGCAGGGACCCCAGAATCGGTATACTTGGGAAGGCAAAAAGGGTACATTGCCCATTCATCACCTTCATTGGTTAACAGCAAACAATCATCAAATAATCTGGGTTCTAATGTATTACATGACGGACCAACCGTAATGAATCCTCTGGTTGATAATGAGTTATTGGAGGAGCAAAAGGAGCATCTTCGGTTTAAGCAAATTGGCAGACAGAAGGATTTTCTTTATCTTGAGAGGATTGATGGAAGGGCGACAAATGTGCTTAAAGGGCTTGAGCTACACACCAGGGTTTTTGATGCCGAGGAGCAAAAGAAGATTGTTGAATGTGTTTACAACTTACAACGTATGGGACAGAAGGGACAACTTAAAGGTGTGTATTCTCAATTTTTTCTTTCTCTGTGCTTCATTATAATTTGAATTTGTTCTCATTTGATAAAGCTATGTCATTTTTGGATGGTTGTGTTTATCAAATGATTTTGTAATTTAGATTAGATGATTTATGCGACTATATTTATGGAATATACATTAAATAGTGCCATGGAAACAGGGCATTTTTTGAAAAGAGTTTTTTCATCATTTGCTATAAATGTTTTTCTTCCTTAAAACTATAAACGGATAGGCTGCTAGAGTACAATGAAAATTTTTAGTGTATTGATTTATTTTGCATGGTTTTGAATGAATGTTATCTTCATTTAAATATCGTCTTTTTGATGCCTCTTAAAGATGGATACATAGAGTTTTACTCTTCAGCTCCTTTGTCTCAAATTAAGAGTCCCATTTGATTTTGATAGTTTTAAGAAACCATTAATTTCAACTTAATCAATGGTCAATAATACAACATAGATTCTTTCCAAGAATGATACTTTGATATTATCCCAAAATGGAAACTGGAGTCTTGATTTCAGACATTCCAAAGAAGAAAGTGGAACTCTCAATTTGAGCCTGGGGGAAATGAGTTTTTTAATTTTTCTTTATCACTTAAGTTCCGAGCATATGTACGTGTATCAAGTCTGACTGTTTTTTCTAAAAATTTATAGAACGAACATACTCGGAACCAAGAAAATGGATGCGAGGTAAAGGGCGTGTCACAATGCAATTTGGCTGCTGTTACAATTACGCAGTGGTGATATTCTAAACGCACTGTTTATTCAATATTGATTTCATGTTGCTTTGTCTTTTATTTATCTAATTAATTGTTCTCTTACATTTTTGGGAAATATTTTCAGGATAGAAATGGGAATCCCCCGGGTATACTAAGAGAGGAAGATGTTGATCCTCTACCGCCACTTTTCAAGCAAATGATTAAAAGAATGGTGAGGTGGCACGTTTTGCCTCCTACGTGTGTCCCCAACAGTTGTATTGTCAATATATATGACGAAGGGGACTGCATTCCTCCTCATATCGACCATCATGACTTTCTTCGGCCTTTCTGCACGGTTTCGTTCTTGACTGAATGTAACATACTCTTTGGCGCGAATTTGAAGATCCTTGGTCCCGGAGAGTTTGAGGGTCCCTTCTCCATTCCTCTGCCAGTCGGGTAAGGGATCAGAACCCTCTATTTGTCATTAATAAATTGCTTTAATACCATACCATTGTGATTAGTTTTCATCTACATCGCACTCTTGTTGTTTTGAGTAACTTATGGCTAAATCGAGCAACTTCTAAAAAAGATTATCCACTTGTACATAAACATACATACATACACACACATGTAAATATGTACATTAGCTATTTAAAGCCATGCTTGTCTAGTATCTGCTTCCTGAACATGATTATGTATATTAGATACCATCTTTAATTACTGTTTTAGACAATGAGTTCCTACTAAAAATAGACTGTTCAACAAGAAAGGGTAAGTGATTTAAGAATGTTGACTTTGTATGGTTACATATTGCATGCACATTTATTTCTTTACACACACACATGCAGCTCTAAATAGGATGGTTTTGGAGGGGTAGATGTATGAGTATTTTGATGATCATATTCACAAGATTTCATTATAAAATTAATCTAGAAGTGGGCATAGTGAAAAATTGATGTGTATAGATATTTATGCATTTTCGGCTGTTGATATTTTGTATGATCATCTCTCACTCACAGTTTTTTTGAATGAAATTTTGTGGATATGATCATATGATAATCTCCGTAAATTTCATCAAAAATTCATACATTTAGCCCCTCCTAATGGACGGTCCTTGTTAAAGAGAGGACGTACTCTTTAGAACAGGGTTGATATATACGTACATTTTTGCTCCGACTCACTGGTATTCAGTTTTTAAGCAAAGGGTAAATCTGGTCAGTGGTTTGATGCATTTCCATTTATATCATGCAGATCAGTGCTCATTTTAAATGGCAATGGAGCTGATATTGCTAAGCATTGTGTTCCCGGTGTTCCATCGAAAAGGTATACATTATTTTCTCTCTTGCTAACTCACATAACAAATAATAACGAATAATATCTTATTGATTTCTCCTTTTTTGTTTCTCAGAATTTCCATCACATTTAGGCGAATGGACAACAGCAAGATACCGTACAACTTTACCGAAGATCCTGAGTTACATGGAATAAAGCCCCTTGGCTCTACTCCTCCAAGCAAATCGCCGGTCCAGCAAAACTCATACAAGAATGGAAGAATAATTACACAATCACTGGTCCAACAAAACTCATACGAGAATAAAAGGATTAATACTCCTCAAAACGCTGCACGTAGTAGTGATACGTCCTTCCTCGTAGCGAAAGAGTTCCCTCCCCTTGGAATCTCTGCGAATAAACGAAGGATGCGCTAAATTTAGTTTCAAGCAACCATAAAGTTTACAAATAACTCATTGGGCTGATTTTGGGACTGGGGTTAATTTATGTTTTAGTTTTGGATGTTGTACACATTTTAGTTGTTGCTGCTGTTGTTGTTACCGTTAGGGGGTCGTTCTTAATGTATCCGAATTGGAGTTATAGACAGAGGTGAACTACAAAGACAATAAAAATTGTGGGTGATATTTGTTTAGGGTCATTTTGTTATAATCAAGTGAAATTTGATTTCAACTTTGACTTTGATAAACATTCAACTTTGATACAGTGGCCAAGTGATCTTTTTGTCTTTTTTTTTTTTAATTGAGCTGGGCATGGCACGTATCTCACATGAACGTGGTTGTCGAATCATTTGTTGGTTCGACCATCATTATAATAATTGTGTCTAAATTGTATTATTGTACAGAAAAAATGTAATATTACAAAATTATCGCTTTGTATAAAATAAAATTGGTCTGGACATGGTGGGACCATATTTGCTAAATTTGATCTGGGCTTTGAGCGCTATATTTGTTAAAGAATTAAATAGGGCTAAGCGTGACAGAATTCGGTTTGCAAACATCTAGCAAGTTTGGTCTGAGTTGTCCCTCGTTTTTGAACCTCATTTTTGAAATTTTAAATTAGTAAATTTATAATAAAATCTTCGTATAATTTATGTTAATAAGTTGAATTATAAGTTAACAAAAATTTAATCAAAGAACAAAAATTTCAAGAAAGGATAACTAAAGATAGAGCTGAGCACTGAGCACGGTAGGGTACTATGGTAAGATAAGTACAGGCCCAACTGCTTCCAATAATCTTCACAATCAGAATATGTAAAGAATTTAGATACTTAGATAAGGTTCATATTTGACTATTATTTTGTCTGGTAACTTATACTTCTTAATACTAGCGGCGGATTCAGAAATTTAAGATATAGGCTTTATAGATATTAAATTATTTTAATTTTTTTTTCAAAACATAAATGTTTGAATTAGTGACATTTGTTATGCATTTAAAGTCTTTTCATGATGAATTTTTATATTATAAAATTTATTAAATGCTAGAAAAGGTATATCATGTGTCATATCACCTGGATAAAATTTCAAAGTTATATAAGAAAATAAGAATATATAATTATAAAAATTTACTTTAGAACATTTTTTCTATTAATTATATCACAAGAAATTTTGTAATCGGTTGGCGTAGTCCTTGTTCTCCTAACAAGAATTTCTCAAATTTGATTCTCATAGACGAAATTGTCAATCCCGCTAGTTCGAGTGATTTATCTGAATTAAAAATTTCACCTTCCCTAAGATAGACTAGATTATTACTTTCTTGTCAATTTTTTTTATTACTTGAACGAATTATATATATATATATATATAAATCTCGGTTTGCACAAGGGAAAAGAGACCAATATTATCATGATTTCTTGGTTCGAAGATTATCGGAAAACTTAGAATGGTAATGGCCGGGTTATCTGGGCCAACAACACAAACACATATAACAGTTGGCCCGTTTTTAGGAGGGGTGGTAGTTCGAATACGAGATTGTGTTATTTTTATTTCACATGAACATGATATATGTAAATATAACACGACTTGACATAATATGATATCATGTTAAAAAGCCAAGTCCAAACACAAAAACTATAAGAACATGATTTTTTGTGTTAATTTTATGTTGTTTTATTTTGTTTCGTGACGTGTTTTCGTGTTACTTTTTAAAATTGTCAGCTCCTAATATTAAGTCACAATTTTTTATATTTTTCTTATAATCTAGCTGTACAAAGCCATTGTTGAAAATTTTGTTTGATTTTCTGTTTACTTTTTTTTTCTCACGACTAAGCTCGAGTTATTTAATCTCTTTTATTTTTTTAATTAAATAACTCTCCAAAGCCTTTATTTAGGGTGGTGATGTTGGCACCCCCAAAATCTCTTGAAAACACTCTCACTTTTCATTCGGTTCTTACCAACCGAATAACGTATACGTTAATCGGTTGTGAATGACCGAATATAAACTTGCAAAAATTTGAAAAAACTTGAAAATGCCTTACTCGATTGTCAAGAACAGAATATATAAACCTATATTCGGTCATCAACAACCGAATAATAGACACTTTACTCGGTTGCGAATGACCGAATTAAAGTAGGAATGTTACTAAGTATTTTTTAGGGGTGCCAACATCACCACCCTTTATTTATTCTTAGAACTGAAACTGGCAAAAAAGGACAAAAAAGGTTAAGATAAGATAAGAAAAATTGATAGGTAGATGTGGGCCCACTTATAAAATTGAGTTACGTAGGAAAATCTTGGATATATATTTAAAACCAAATCTTATTAAATTAATTATCTAATATTTGACCTACATAAACTTACCTAATATAAACACCATCCCCAACGTAATTTTTCCCTTAAAAGAAAGAATAAAATGTCTTCATGTGCCAAAAGTTTGTTGCTTTTTACCGTGCCTCAAATCATAAGTGTACTTTTTTTTCTTTTCTTGATGTAACTGATTAAGTTGTAATTCATTTTTAATAATCTTAAAGGGATTCTGATTGTGAGTTTGTGACCAAATAATTACATTGATATACAAATTTGCCGGCGAGTAAAGTAATGAAAATATGGGTTACCCACCGATAAATTATCTAGTCAAGTCACTTTTTTAAAGTTTTAAAATTGAGCACCTGCGTAAAATTATCTAGTCTTTGTATTTAGGAGCATCTTAAATTAAGAATTTTGTTAAAGCATAATTATCGAATCAGATTTTACGAGAGTTATAGTGTTGACTTTAATATATATTAAAAGAATAAAATTCGAAAAAAATAATTTAATTTGGGATAGATGGATATATTCTTTCTTTTCTCCTCCTTTATTAAGTCACCAACCATATTTTCTATCTTTGCATTTTAATCCTGAAGATGCATTTTGGAGGTTCTTTTTTCTATTCACTTTTCTTGAGTGTCTGTTCTATCTTAGTTAACAATTCTCTACTTAAGTTGGTTCCAATTTTCATCTTTATTTCTACGTGTAAAAATAGTAATAGAAACATTTAATATAAACCTCGTACCTCATATTAGGAGTAAGTTATTGTATTAAAATTTCGGTACGACAAAATCTATTACCATTACTTTGCCAAAAATTTAGTATACCAAAAAATCAGCATAGTACGTTATAGTAACGGTACATTACCAAAACTTTTGTCCTATTTTTAAAATAATAAAAATATTCAAGTTTTGCATACCCAAAAAAAAATAAAAAAATCTCACAGTTCACATCCCAGTTTTAAAAAATAACAAATCTAACATGTAAATCAATTCATGCATTAAAAGTTAAACACATGAAATTTCTGGTAGTTAATCCACTCAGCGCCACCGGTCCATTGCCAGACTAGTAGGCAATAGTTGTGGTGGTATGAAATTAAACCATAAAACCAATCCCTCCATCAACTGAACTCAAATAAAATGGTGTGGTGGTCCACTGGTAATTTGGAATTTTGGTGTAATTGGTATTTACTCGATAAAGTCGGTAATAATGGTAATTGGTATTGACTCGATAAAGTTGGTAATAATGATAATTGGTATACCGAATTATTAAAAGGCAACAAATAATCATTAGTAATAATATATATATATATATATATATATATAAATTTTTTTTAATACAATACGGTATATTATCGATAATAAAAATTATTGACAGTATCATTCGGTAATGACCAGTGCAGTTTTTTTTTTTTTTTTTGGAATGAAAGCATGAAGTATTATTAGAAAAAGGAAAAGAAATACAAAGAGTTGAAACAAGAATTAACAAAACCTATACATTGGCAGTCCAAGCCTATCCGCTGAAACCGCCCGACCAATTTCCGGAATCTCATAACTCCACCAAGTAAAATCATCAAAGGATAATGCAACATTAGATAGTATATCAGCTGGCACATTCCCTTCCCTATAAATGTGAGAAGCACGGAATTCCATACCTTTAAGCAAATTTAAACATTTCTCCCATCGCCGACGAAGTCGCCATGGAGGGGTATAATCTGGCTTAAAAAAATTTATTAGAGTAAGGAATGAATCCATCTCAAACCAGACTCGATTCCATCCTTGAGCTGAAGCGATCTCAACTGCTATTATAATGGCCAAAAATTCTGCAAAGTAGGCTGTTTCTGCCCTTAAACGCTGCACAAAGACTCCGCAAACAAACCCCCTATAATTTCGAAACAGTCCACCACAAGCAGCTGAGTTAGGCATGGATAAGCCATCCGTATTACATTTCAACCATCCACATAAAGGAGGATACCATTGCACGCGAATAATACAAGGAGCCTTCTTAGGACGACAAAAAACACCAAACTTCTTAATTATGAGCAGATCTGTGATGGTGTTATGCATCGTACCTTTAGCTAAAGAACTCGATTCACGAACCCAACTTAAAATTGCAGCGCAAAGTCGCTTGAAACATGGACCCTTATTTTCAAACTTGTAACTATTACGTTGAACCCAAATGCCCCAACAAACCGCTGCAATGGAAGCCAGCCACAGATCCATAACCTGAGGACTCATAGAATGACCAAATAGAACCTTGAAAAATTCACATATAGAGCTCTGAGGCCGAATTTGTATCTGAAACAAATCGCCCAGCCAATTCCAAACCTTTCGAGTGAAAATACACTCCATAAACACATGATTCACTGTCTCATAAGCACCCATACAAAAACAACAAAACGAAGTAATAGTCATACCACACCGCCTGAGATTATCATCTGTAGCTACTTTATTTTGCAACATTCTATACACCAAAACTGAACGTCGGGGAGGGATATGCCGCTGCCAAATACGCGACATCCATTTACAGTCTATCCCTCTATTATAACAAACTTTGTAAGCATTAACAAAAGACAGAGCTCCATTTTCAGAGTGGGTCCAAATTAACGTATCCCCCTTCTCATAAGGCACTACCTCTTCAATTTGTAAAGTTATATTCGGAAAAGCATCCCGAAAAATTTGAGGGATACGCCATTGCCCATCAACCAAGAAATTAGATACCCGAGCCTTAAGTTTGGCAGCAATATCTAACAGAATACCAATTAAATCAACCATAGCTCCACCCAACCATTGGTCGTGCCAAAAATCAATGCAAGAACCAGTCCCAACCCACCAAACTGCATGAATGGAAATAAGATTAATGGCAGCCCGACACCCAGCCACCAGAGAAGAATTGATCTTTTTAAGCTTACGGCCACTTAATGAGAGTCGAATGGCATCTTTCACAAACTGATAAAGTTCATTATCATCAGATAAAATATTCCAAGTGGTTTTCATCAAAGCAGCTCTATTCATGGCCTTCAAACTTCTCAATTCAAAACCCCCTTCCTCCTTAGGCTTACACATAGCTTCCATAGTAGGAGTCACCAGTTTCTTCCTCTCACATTTACCAGTCCAAATGAAATTTTTGATGGATTGCTCCAACTTTTTAATCAAAAAAGAAGGCCACAGATATATAGAAAAAGAGTGTAAGAGTTTACAATGAACAACAGATCGAACCAATTGCATACGCCCAGCTATAGAAAGAAGAACACATTTCCACCCCTCCATTTTGCTTTTAATTGCATCAAAGGAAGCTTGTAAAAGAGCTTTAGACGGTTTACCTTTAAAGATAGGCACACCAAGATAGTTAAATGGAAGACCAATAACATTCATTCCAGTAGCAAACTTCAACTGCTGCTGCCTTCTCTGAGCATCTCTTCCCAAAACAATACTACTTTTAGAGCGATTAACTACTTGGCTTGAAGCTGCCCCATAGTGATCCAGAAGGTTCATTATAACAGATACATTAGCTAAAGAAGCATTACAGAAGATAATGAGATCATCAGCATAGAAAATATGAGATGGAGGAATACAAGCCCTATAACCGCAAATCCTCTTAATCGCTCCGTGCATAAACAAATGATAAAGTGCCCTATTTAAGACTTCTTCAGCAAGAACAAACAAAAGAGGCGAGAGAGGATCACCTTGACGAACACCCCGACTGCAATTGAAATACCCGACAACTTTTCCATTAATCAAAAATGAGAGATGAGCCGATTGAAGAATGGCACTAACCCAGCCAACGAAGGTAGCACTAAACCCAAACGATTGCAAGACATTCAACAAAAAAGACCATTCAATTGTATCAAACGCCTTAGTAAAATCAATGATTATACCCATGTTGCCCCCAAAAACTTTTCTATCTAACATATTAATACATTCCGAGACAGCCACTATATTAGATGATAAATTTCGCCCCTTGATAAAACCACTCTGATTAGGAAGAACCAAACCACCAATGATAGAAGATAGCCTTGTAGCCAATATTTTCGGAATAATTTTGAACAGAAAATTACTTAGTGCAATCGGCCTGAATTGCGTCACATAACAAGCTCCTTTAACTTTTGGGAGAAGAACCACCAAATTAGAGTTAAGATATCTTTGAACAACCCCAGTTCGAAAGAATTCTTGAACCGCCAAACAAACATCAGACTGGATAATATCCCAACAATGATGAAAAAAGAAACCATTAAACCCATCTGGGCCAGCTGCACTCGATGGATTAAGATCAAAATCTGCTTGCCTAATTTCCAGCACGGAAGGAATATGTGTGAGCATCTCATTTTGAGTATCGGTTACCAACTGATCAATGTAATCGAACAACTGGTTGAAAGTAGATTGATTGGAAGTAGACCGTTGCGAAGAGGTATAAAGAGACTGATAATAGCCAATCACTATATTTTCAATAGCTTGCGGATCCGAGACAGTAACTTCCCCATCCACAAGATAAGAAATACTAGCTTTAGCAACTTTAAGCTTAGAACTCGCATGAAAATATTTAGAATTTCGGTCACCTTCTTTTAACCAATGTTGGCGAGATTTTTGCTTCCAGAGCCTTTCTTGTTGTAGTAAAGCAGATGATAATTTCTCATAAGCTATAGATTCTTCATGTAAAAGTTGCAATGAAGCTCCAGTTAATGATATAGTATCCTGCACCTGTTTCAGATCAGCAGACGCCAGCTCAACAGCTCTATGTACATCCCCAAACGTTTGCTTATTCCACCTAATCAGCCTTCTTTTGACAGCCTTCAACTTATTCATGACTGTTTGCATACAATTACAATGAAAAGGAACATAATCCCACACTTGCCTAACTACATCATTAAAAGTAACGTGATTACACCATACATTTAAAAATCGAAAAGAAATGGGAGACTTACTAATAGACTCATTAACGGAAAAGATCAGAGGATTATGATCAGATGCATACCGCACATAGTTAAAGCATAAAGATTGAGGCCATCTGTCCATCTAGCAAGGAGAGAATAAAGCCCTATCTAGTCGTCTTTCAACCCTCCGATACGGCCTTTTAAAAGTTTTAGCCCAAGTAAAGAGAGGTCCCTGCGTAGGCACATGCACGAGCCCACAATCATCAACAGCAGCCCTAAATTCATCACACGGAAGCCTAGGAGGAAGATGTGCACCTATACTTTCATGCGCACCCATTACCGAATTAAAATCCCCGATCATCAACCATGGTTCATTATTCAAATTCAAAGTGCGTAAACTATCCCACAAGGGCCTCCTTTTAATATAGGCAGTACTAGCATAAATGCAAGTCACAAAGCAATTAACACCTTGATACGAAAAACATATAGTTACATGTTGATCAGTAGCTAAAACCACCCTAGCATTCCAGCTTGCAACGTCATTACTCACCATTAACCAAATATTCGGATCACTCCCGGCTCTAACATTGACTCCTAGCAAATCAAAACCAAGGAGGCGCCAGAAAGATTGAGGAACTTTAGCAAAATCAACCATAGGCTCAGCCAAACAAAGAAAACTAGGCCTATATTTATGACATAAAGTTTTTAAAGCTTCTTGTGTAGAGGCATTACCAATGCCCCTTATGTTCCAATATATGAAGATCATTTACGCAATTTAGGCCTTCCTCTAGGCCTTCCTCTAGGCCTTTTGACCCGAGCCTTGACTAAATCTAGTTGTTGCATAGGCTTTGAAAATTTAGACGTAAAGCCTATATCATAGCTACCACTGCAATTTAAGCCATCAGTACATTGTTCCTTATCAGAACTAGCATCCTCATTACAACTAAGAACACTAGCACTTGTTCCATGCAAAAATTCTTGCTCTTCCTCCACTCTCTCACTCCACCTTGTAGACAGCACTAACCCACAATCTCGCAAAGCAACAGCAGAAGAAACTTGGCCCTCCAAAGTTCTATTTACCATTTCAAAATCACTAGCGTTAGCCATAATAGCATTATTCTGAAATTTCTCAATTATATCTTCAGTTCTAGCCAAGTCACTAACTTGGTGATTCTCCTCAACTAAAACAATTGGAAGCCCCTTATTGGGACTAGCCACAATACCATCACATTGAACTTGTTGTTCCTGAACACAACATTCCTCTAAATTAATACTCACTCCATCACTATCCCCATCACCCACACTACCTCCTTCAACATCCACATTAGCATCAACACTAAAATTTACCCCAGGGACTTCACCAACAGAATTACCAATTTGATCAAAATGTTGAAACATATCTACTGCCCCACCTTCTACACCAGTCCCAACAGACACTTGCTCAGGCTGCTTCACCTGCCTCCTTTCAGCACCTGTTTCTCGCCTAATCTTACCCCGACAATTAGCAATCGAATGACCTATCACTTTACAATCCGAACAAAACATTGGAATTTTCTCATAAGTAATTTCAACATGAAAACCATGCCCTCTTCTTTCCACCCAAAGAATGTTAGGCAATGGCTTCGCTAAATCAACCTCAACAAGGAGCCGAGCAAAATGCCCAAACCGCCTTAGTACAGTAGCTTTATCAAATTGTAATGGAGTACCAACTCCCTTAGCAATTTCCATTATCAACTGAGGATGCCAATACTCTTGACTAATATGAGCAATCTTCACCCACACTTGCGCATGAGTCGTCTTAGAAGCCTTTGGATTGAAATTCGGTTGCCACGGCATTATCCGAAATACACCACACTTAAGATTCCAGGAGCTACGAGATTGAAATTTGTGCATTTCATCAACTGTTGCAAAATGCATATCAAAAAAACCCCTACCAATAGGCACAATTCGCCATCCCTTGTTAGGGTTCCACAACTCTGTGACTTGCTTACACACCTCCTCAGTCGAAACTGAGGACGAATTTCTAGAATAAAAAATACGCCCCAATAGGTTGCTTCGACACTCCTGAATAGATTTCTGGTAAACTTCCTCACTAAGTGTAATAACAATTTCATTACCTTTCAAACTAGGCGCAGGAAGTTGCTCAACATCCACATGTAACGACGGAACCCCAGGATCTACAGATTTCACTACAGATGCATAAGATTTCCTCGCTTTCTCCTGCAAAGGTGCTGGTGGAAGGGACGCAATCCCCGGTGCAAAACCACAGAAATGGCGATTTCGATCTAAAAAAGATGGAGGGGCTGTCGGAGACGACGCCATCAAAAAACCTACCCCCCAACTGTTATATATTAAAGCCCCTAAATTTAATTAATAAAAAAGAGAGAATGCACCTCACTTCCTCTTCATTCTGGTGCTGTGAAGACCATTACTATCAACCCTAACTATAACTCTAAGCCTTCTTGGCAAACTATCTAAATCAAGCAACGAAAACTTTCTATGACTTGCAACCTAAATTAGCAAGCCAATCAACAACAGAATTTGCTTCTCTATACACATGAGAAATACTATAATTCAGTTTACAAACAGTTCTTGAATAATCTTTATTTATTGGTATTATATATTACTGGTATAATACAATTATCGACTTGTATAATATCATTATCAAAATTCAGTACAAATCAATAATAGTATAGTATGATACAGTATTGTATGACATTTCGGTACAAAATTCCACCATTACCTCATATAGAGATGATTTTATAGAACATTTTTCTTTTTTTCATTATAACATAGAAATTTATATATACGGATAGAGTTGACAACATGAAACCGTCTTATTTCTTTTAAATAAAGAATATGTGTTTAATGGGCAATATGAAAACTTTGAGCTGGAACTGTCGGGGTTTGGGCAACCCCGAAACGGTTCGCGATCTTTTGGACATTGTGTCCAAAGAACAGCCTATTTTTATTTTTTTAATGGAAACTAGAATTGACCGCAGTAGATTAGAAAAAATTCAAAAACAACTTAAATTTGAGGGGTTTTGTCACGTGGCTGGTAGAAATAATGGAGGTGGCCTTGCGCTATTTTGGAGGCATAAGAATTGTACAAGGCTTCTGGGTCTCTCGCCTAATTTTATTGACTTAGCTATTACCTTTGGTGGGGAACCAGAATGGAGACTCACTGGTTTTTACGGTTTTCCGGAGAGAAATCGACGTCATGAATCGTGGGATATGCTTCGTCGGCTGAGTGTAATTTCGACTCTGCCTTGGGTTTGTGTAGGTGATTATAATGATCTCCTTGCTCAATCTGAGAAGTGGGGTAGACTCCCACATCCAACAAATCTTATTAATGGGTTTCGTCAAGCTGTTGAAGACTGTCAGTTGAAGGATTTGGGGATTCTAGGTCATGCATTTACTTGGGAGAAAAGCAGAGGTTCTGATAGTCTCATTGAGGAACGTTTGGACCGTGCCCTAGCATCTCAGAGCTGGTGTTCTATCTTTCCTACAGCTGAAGTTCACAATATTCCGGTGGCTTCCTCTGATCATAGTGCCATTCTTATTCAATTTCCAGGTTCTCGACTTCAGAGTAGTAGACGGTTTCGGTTTGAAAAAATCTGGGGGTCTGACCCGGATTGCAAAGAAGCGGTGAAGAGAGGGTGGTATTCAGGTCTTCATTTGGGTATTATGCAGCGGCTCGAAGTTTGTGGGAAGGAAATTGCTGATTGGGGTGAGTTATATCGAGAAAAATTCATAAAGGAGATCCGATCTTGTAGAATGACTATCAACAAATTCAAGCTCTACCGTACCAATGTTCATCAGGCTATGGTCAATGAAGCTAAAAAAACTCTGGCTCGCCTTTTGGCTCAGAAGGCAGATTATTGGAGGCAGCGTTCGAAAGTCTTATGGTTACAAGCAGGTGATGCTAACAGTAAGTACTTCCATTTGTATGCTTCTTCTAGACGTAAAAAGAACCATATCTCATTCCTCATTGATAATGAAGGTTATCGTCGTGATTGGAATAATGGCCTTCAAACTTTTATCTCTAATTATTATGAAGAATTATTTCACTCTGCTGGTTCAATAGATTCGGGGGTTATTGCTACTGTTAGAAAACGGGTATCAGCTGACCAGAATGCTTCTCTCTTACAACCGTTTAATGCTCAGGAGGTTACTACAGCTATCAATTCTATGAATCCGGACAAAAGCCCGGGTCCAGATGGCTTTAATCCAGGGTTCTTTCAGACATATTGGGATGTTGTTGGTCCAGAAGTTATTGCGGCTTGCCTAGACTGTTTGAATAATCATCGGCTTCCTACAGGTCTTAATGACACCACTATTGTGCTAATACCTAAAGTGAAGGAGCCTTCAAAAATCACAGAACTGCGTCCAATCTCGTTATGCAATGTTATTGTTAAAATCATGACAAAAGTGTTGGCCAACAGGATGAAGTCGGTGATGAACTCGGTGATCTCTGATACCCAGAGTGCCTTTCTTCCAGGACGCTTAATTACGGACAATGTGATGATTGCTTTCGAAGTGGGTCATTATATAAAGCGAAAACGACAAGGGCGGATGGGTATGGCCTCTCTAAAAATTGATATGTCAAAAGCTTATGACCGGGTGGAATGGCAATTTTTAGAAGATATGATGATGAAACTTGGTTTTGACTCTCGGTGGGTGGAGCTCGTTATGCTTTTTGTTACAACTGTTAAATACACAGTCACAAGTAGCGGTTATTCTATGGGACCTATCACTCCTCAAAGAGGTTTGCGCCAAGGGGATCCCCTATCTCCTTATCTCTTTATTATTTGCGCGGAGGGCTTATCTGCGATGATTAATGATCAAGTTCAAAGGGGTCGCATTCATGGTTGTAAAGTGGCGAATACGGCGCCTCAAATTTCTCATCTGTTCTTCGCCGATGATTCGTTCTTATTCTTCAGAGCATCCACCCTAGAAGGTAATCGGGTTAAAGAATGCCTTCAACGTTATGAATTGGCCTCGGGTCAACAAGTCAATTTCAGTAAGTCTTCTATCTTGTTCAGTCCTAATACGTCGGAGGAGACACAGGGTATGTTATGCAATATTTTCAATGTCAATCCTGTTATGGATCATGGGAAATATCTTGGTGCCCCATCCCTTATCGGGCGGAATAAAATGGCTATTTTTAATTATGTCAAAGAAAAAGCTTGGAAGAAACTACAGAGTTGGCGGAACAAATTTTTATCTAAAGCTGGGAAAGAAATTCTTATTAAATCAGTGATTCAAGCGATTCCTAGCTACATTTTGGGTACCTTTATACTTCCACACTCCCTTTGCGATGATCTAGAAAAGATGATGAATAGTTTTTGGTGGGGAAACGGTAGTACGTCGAGGTCGGGTATTAAATGGAAAAAATGGGAGAGATTATGTGCTCGTAAGGAAAATGGGGGTGTTGGTTTTCGCCGTATTCATTTATTTAATGTTGCTATGCTTGCTAAACAGGGTTGGCGTCTTTTAATAAGGCCTTATTCCCTTGTTGCTCGTATTTTCAAGGCGAGATATTATTGTAATGGTTCGTTTTTATCAGCCCAGATTGGCCACAATCCCAGTTACATCTGGCGGAGTTTAATCTCCACTCAGAAGCTGCTAGCAGCAGGCGCAAGGCGTCGCATTGGTTCGGGTTCGACAGTTCGTATATATCATGATCCGTGGCTTGGGGATATCTCTAACCCGTTTATTGAAAGTGCAATCTATCCGGGGTTAGAATCAGCAATGGTTAGCTCTCTAATGTGTAATGAAGCCAAAGAGTGGGACCTGGACATCCTTCGGGACCTGTTTTCCGCTAGAGACGTAGACGAAATTATCTCGGTTCCCCTAGCTTACTCTCGTGAGCAAGATTCATGGTATTGGGCTTGGACTCATAAAGGTCATTACTCAGTCAAAAGTGGGTACAGACAGCTGCTGGAAGCAGCTCAAGTAGATCATTCTCCCTCTGTCACGGATTGGTGTTTTATTTGGAGGCTCTCAGTTCCTCCAAAAGTGAAAAATTTCGTGTGGAGAACCGTCTCTCGATGTCTTCCTACTCGGGTAGCTTTAAAATCTAGAGGTGTTGATACTATCGATGATTGCCCCATGTGTAGGAATTGTAATGAGAGTGATGTGCATGTGCTGATTAATTGCAGCCATGCCCGAGCTGTTTGGAGTGCTTCGGCCATTGGTAGCTTTCAAGAAGATATCGTTTCTATGGCAGATTGGTGGAACCGGTTGAAGCGTCGTAGTTCTTTAGCTCAAGCCGAGTACGCGGCTATGATTGTGTGGGCTGTGTGGCAGAGACGCAATGACGTTATTTGGAACAATAAAACAAAATCTCCTGTTGACGTGATCAGCCAGGCCACCCAACTCTTAGAAGATTGGAAGCTTGCAAACTTGAATGAGTCAACAAGTCCCCCTGAGCAAACTAATCGGTTGAGTAAATGGTCTACTCCAGGTGCTGGTATTCTTAAATGCAATTCAGATGCTAGTCTTTTCACTAATCCTCACCGAGCAGGTTATGGTTGTGTGGTTCGCGACCACAATGGTGTTTTTGTGGCGGGCATGCATGGGTCGATTAGTGGCAAATTCTCCCCGCTTCTAGCAGAAGCTCTTAGTATTAGAGAGGCGTTGTCTTGGCTTAAAGGAATCTATTTGGAGAAGGTCATTATTGAATCGGACTCTTTAAATATTGTCCAGAGGCTTAAAAGCCAAGATGAAGATTTCTCTCGTGTGGGCCTTATGATTAACGATTGTAAAAGTCTAGTTAAAGGCTTCAATCAATGTGCTTTTTCATTTGTTCGTAGATCAGCGAATAATGTCGCCCATAGCTTAGCAAGGGCAGCTAATTCTGTGTCTGGTCGAGTGAGTTGGATGTCTCACCCTCCTCTCTTTATCTCTGATGTTTTGGTTTCGGATTTACATTAATATATGCGTTCTCTTTTCGTCAAAAAAAAAAAAAAAAGAATATGTGTTTAACTTTCAAGTTTTTATTTTTTTAAAAAATTACACAAAATTCACCACTTCGACTTAATAAATTGTTATGAATAAATTATTTACTCTAGTACGTGGATTACAATTTTCAGAAAAGTAAATTTACTTTAATTTGGACGATGCCGGCATTATTGTAGTATTATTAAAAAATCAAAAGTTGGATTGAAAGCTGTATTTCAACCATTCGACCTAAAAGCAACACTTTTTGACTTTTATACAAGAAGTCAAAAAACTCTTCAATCGATGGATTTTGTTTCACTTTTGAAATTTTATTGTCTAGAATTTTAATTTTAATTTTAATGTTGTGTTGTAATTTTAATTTTAATCTTGTTACTTTTATTTCGGAAAAAAATGAAACGATAGAGCCACGCAAAACTGAAGAAAATGTGACTTGGACTATTTAAGCTTTTTGACTTTTTATGTTCTTTTAAACATATTATCTACAAGCGTAAGAATATATAAAAAAAATTTAAAGAAAAAGGGTATAATTTCATTAATTTGAAGAGTAACTCTCAGAAACCCAAAAAAAAAAAAGAAAAAGAAAAAAAGAGCAACTCTCAAAATGGAGGAGAGGTGACACCTCTGAAGCCACTTTAATTTAAAATTCAAATGCTTAAACAAAAGTACTTTTATATATTTTATTTTTGTTTATCTTTCTTTTACACGCTCATAAAAGAAAAGAAAAAAGAAATAGAATGGTAACACACCCATTACAATATGTGTACTATACTAATAAATTCTTTAATAAGAATAGTTCACAAAAGGTAATATTTCGGTTTAATTCTCCGTCCACTTACTTTTCTTCAAAATGATCTTTTTTTTTCAAAAAAAAATGCATAAATGAATACACTTGGCACTATCTTAGTAAAATCGTAGGTCCAAGATCAACACGTCAATGTTAAGTATGGACGTACCATCTTTATTTAATACGCAGATAACCTGTCTAAGCACTCTACAATATACACTTTACGTTTTTTACATCATATTACATGCTAGACAAAATTACATATTTTATACCGTAACATACACAACATAACATAGACAAAATTAATATACTTGTTTCTAGTATTTAAACATGACTAACATAAATTGATTTCAATCTTATATCAAAATTAACTATAACGCAAACATATCTCTCCCGTAAATTTTATTTCGTTTTTTTTATATATTATTCTATCATTTATAAATTTTATTTCATTTTTTACATGCTATACTATAATTTATAAAATTATCATTAATAATATTTTCTGTCTCGTGCTTATATTTATAAAATTACCACCTCTAAATCTTATCGTACCGTCTTATTCTTTTCTTTATCTTAAATTAAGATATTCAGTCCTTGGTCCACTTTTTTCATTTAATTCTGTTATGTGACAGATACGAATAGCGATGTTCATTAATTGGCATCCGATTCTATTCCTTAAATAAACTGATGTCAAAGTTGAGGATGCCATGTTATATATATATTTATACATAGATGGCATCAGATGTTACCTTTTACCGCCCTTAACCCAAAATTAACGGTTCAAGATTGAAAAGAATTTTAATACACGAATAATATCTTTTATGAATCTTTTAATTCCGACGTATATGATATATCTTTGAGAATTGGAGATAAATTAATCGAGGTGTTTGTGAGCTAACTCGAACACTCTTATTAGAGAATAAAAAAATACATATATATGCTTCTTATATGGTATGTGCATGTTATATATATATTTATACATTAGTCAATTAAATGAAAGGAAAAATGACAAAAATAATAAGTGATTTAGCTGCACTTTATTTCACTGTAATTAATAATTTCAAATACATTTAGTTTACTATCGTAAAATTTGATAATTATACCAAAAAAAATAAAATAAAAATCGAGACATGTTTTAACAGAATAATAAACTCTTAATTTATTTAAATATATATCGTCTTATGCAAATAAAAGTTAACGATTTAGTGGGCATTAGCCGCATTTCAATCGCGTTGAAGCCGTGTTACAATATTTTCGATCTTACCTTGTTCTAGTGCATCTTCATTTTTTTTTCTAAAAGTAATAATTTTACTTTGAATATATCCTAGATTTTATATAGCTAATCCGCATTTCAATCAAATCACCTTGAACCACAAATCATTCCACACATAATAATATCTAATTAGATATTTTTCATACAACTAAAATTTTAGAATTCTAGATTTGGGTTTATGTCCGTATAATAACTAAGAGCGTGAATATTTACACAAGACTTAAGTTCTAGTTCTACATTTTTTCCTCTTCAGATTACCCTAATTTATCACCGCAACTTACAATAAAAAAAAATGAAATTCTTGATATAAAATTTTAGTAAACACTAGTTTTAATAAATAAATAAAAAGATCTTGAAATAATATAGTCAATGGGGCCAAAGATTGTTTGTTGAATTGGTAAGGATTTGAACACTTCACTTGTAAGTAGGCCCGGCAACGGATCGTGTACGTGTCGGTTTCGTGTCTGGTGAAAAGTGCCTCAATCCGTACACCGTATACGACCCGTTTAATAAACGGGTGAAAAATTTAAATTCATACACGACCCGATTTGTTTAACCCGTTTAAGATAAACGGTTCGATCTGGGTCGTATACAAATAACATTTAGAGGCCTACTAATAATTCAATTAAGTAATTAATCACAAAAATAAACACGCAGAATAATTTATATATATATAAATTATATATTCGGGTTACACGGGTTAGAAATGGGTTTACATATAATCCGAAATCGACTCATATATATTCTTACCGGGTTAAAATGGTTTTATTCGAGTCTTGCGAATGTACATCAAATCGACTCGTTTAATAAACGGGTTTGACAGGTTAATCCGATTATGACCCGCACTCGTTAAAGATTCATCCAAATTCAATAAATTTGTGTCGTGTTATAAATTATCGGGCATATTTATAAGCTTAGATTCAATATTCACTGTGAAAAGCCCTTCTTAATAGACTATCTGTAAAAAGCATCTTAATTAGTCGCTGAGAGTGAAACCACTATAAGTAGTCGCTAAACGTAACATGTCTGCAGCCCTAAATAAAAATATCTGTAGACTTTATAAATAAACAAATAAATAAAGTCAATGGTTAGTTTAGGACTTTCACTCAACCCACAAACCACCTGAGATATTAGTCTTTCCAAATATTTTAAACATCCGACAGAACAATAAATAAAGTCCATCGATTTTTTTATTTTTTTTAACAGAAAATAAAATAAAGTCAATAATTAATTTAGGACTTTCATACCACTAAAATTTTAGAATTCAAGATTCAGGTTTAAGTATAAATAATTAAAAGTATGAATATTTACATAAGATTTAAATTTTATTTCTATATATTTTTTCTATTTGAATTACACGAATTTATCTACACAATTGACAATAAACAAAAAAATAGAATTCTTGAGATAAAGTTTTAATAAAATCTAAATTTTAGTAAATTCTTGAAATAATAGAGCCATTGGCGCCAATGAATTTGGTTTACATGGTAATGATTCATATATTTTACTTATAACACTTAGGTTATTATTCCATTGTCAGCAATTCCTCTTAGTAAGCAATATATAAAAATAGTATGTCCTCCTTGAATTCAGATATCTTATCTTTCTTCAACAACAAAAAAAAAACATAAATACTGTAGGTGGTGTAAATCTGACCGAACCAAGAAGAATCGAATCGGCCTAAACTAGTAGAATCAATAACCAAATTCGATAAAGGTGGCGGCGATGAACAGTAAATTTTGTAAAATAGACGATGAGTTTTGTATGTGTGGGAAAGTTCTTCCGGTGGCTCTTATACCCAATCTGACAGTACGTCCTCCCAGAGTGTGTGATCGTGTTCCTTTAATAGGCTCTAATGGCCAAACTGATACAATTCTTTTAGAGGGAGAGAGAGAAAATGAATAAAAAGCTTATGGCTCTTCTTGTAATTCTGTTGTCCATCCCTTGCTCAGGATTTCTCTTATTCTATTTATACCCTCCACCCTCCCCTTTAGGTTATGGTGGGGTAGGAAATTACTATAAAGGGCAAATTTTGTTACTACTCCAGGGTTACAATTGTCAATAATCCTGTTCACATTGGTAGAAATAGTTAGTTCCTATCGTCTATCCTCTAGCTCAGCCGTTCTTATCCATAACTCGTTGCTTGATGATCGTCCTACCATTCGATCACATACCGTAGTCGTTTTCTTTGGACAAAAGGTATCTGAATCTCCTTTTGGGTTCGTGACCCGTCCACTATATTTTTGCTGAAGCCCAGGTATAAAATTATACTCCCACAAATATAGTCCGTAAAGAACATAAATAAATGAAGTCAATGGTTAGTTTAAATACCTGAGATATTTGTAGCCAGAAAATAAGGTAAATAATAATAATTATTTTTTCCCAAATATTTTAAAATATCCGACAGACGAATAAAACACACTCATTTGTATCTAATACCCCACGCGACGGTCCATAGAAGACCAACAAATTAATCCACGTCATATTAGCTGTATCGTCCAACCACAAGAAAACGTGCATTCACCCCTCTTCTTCGCAATATATTATTTAAAAGTCAATTATTGATTAGCAAATTTATGACAAATAACTCATATATCAATTTCAATTATTAAATTAATAATTTAAATAATGTATAAAAAATAGATTAGTTAATATTGTGGACAGAGGCACATAGAAGTTCACGTTTTGCAATAATTATTTGGGCTACTCGTATGTTTGCATAAATCATTTTATTTATATATATTTTTTATTATAAATTAATAAACTGTAATTTTTTTTATTTCAATAAAAAAAATTATGGTGTGATTTTTTTTGCATGAACTTGTATTATAGTTGTAAGTTATATAAGTTCAACTATGTTTTTACGCTTTCTTATTTAATATTTTATGTGTTAACTTAAGTTTATAAAATGTATATACTAGTTCATTTTTACGACCAAATTCTTAAATTAGATAATTTACGAATTGGGCAATTTTAAATTGGAAGATAACCAAACGGATTTTATTTAGGCTTGTCAATTGGGTCGAGTCGGCTTGAATCCCGCCCATTTGACTTACTTAATTAATGATTGAGTTTTAATTGATCGAGTTTGAGTCGAGCCGAGTGTGAACAAAATTTTAGTCCAAAATAAATTTTGGGCTCAGCCAAAACTACGCCGGGGCTGCATGTACAAAGCCACGTAATTATGTTATTTATTAAACTAATCCATTGTACTTAGGGTTTAAACCTCATTCTCATGAAGCACATCACTGTGCATTAGGATTTTATGCAATTGTATTTTATAATTCGGATATTGTTTAGAACATTTTAGACTTTCCGAACTATATTGTGATCTTTACTATGGCAAATCGTTATTAGTTAGACTATGCTAAATCACTATTACTTAGACTATGCTTATTATTCTTATATGGGTTGATTTGAACTCGGGCTCAAAACCTATTGTAGCAGGATTTTGTTATATACCTTAAAGAAAGTGATAAACGGTTTATTCTTAACCCATGAACTATTGCTCAGAGATATTTCGAAACCCACATGGAATTTCCCCTTATAAGAGAAAAAGATCGCCTTTATTACGAAGCAATTCTTAAAGAAACTGATTCGGTGAGGATTATCCACATGAACTGTAATCCTGGCTCTCACAATTCAGAACTCGCTTTTAGTAAAGTATTTATTTGTGGAATTCTTAGTATAGGAGATTAGGGATTAAATCTCAACAAAACCCAACAGCTTTATAGTTATCATGATAAGGAAATTCTTTATAATTATTGGGATTATATTGAGGCCAGGAAAAATGCGTTCTTTTATCAAAATTCTTATAATATCAACACTTGGTTTTTTAGATTTAAAACTCTTAAAGAGCCATCAGTAATTCTTAAAGAACTTCCTCACTGGTTTTTGCAGTGATTTGTCTTTATAGGATCAGAGACTAATTTCTTTCTTTCTAAACTTCTGGATGCCTTTAATCTTTTTTATATTCATTAACCAAAGTATCATAAAAAAGAAAATGTTATACCAAACTTAATTTTATTAAGATTTATGGGACAATATGAGATCCCCTGAATTTGGTAATGGTTGTTTAATACAGCGACTCGTAATGGTCTTTTGATGCTTGTAAGGGATTATTTTATAAATGGTGGCCTAGATTTGAATATGAATAAATCATTGGCCAAATTGGTAAAGACGTTGAAAATTATATAGAATATAAAAAGCAAGGTAAACTTGATGAAAAAGTCTTAAGAGAATTTTAATTTATAAATGACAGAGTTTAAAACCCCTTCTATAACCTCTCTTAAAGAGCATTTTCCAAAAAAACCCCATTAAAGAACTTAAAGCTAAAATTATGGCAGTCCTAGCCTCTAAACTTGATATGGATGAAGATTATATGTCTATTTTTTCCATTCATGATACTCTTTCCATGGCTGACCCAAAAGAGGATATCCCATCTTTTGACCTAGATAAAGACAAAGAAGGATATATTGAATGCGTTAATACTAATGAAGATATGGAAGCTCATATGAAAAAATGGCTTATTGAATTATACAAAAATAAGGAGGATAAAAATAAAAGCCATGAAAATAAAGAAAAAATACATGATTAGATTGCACGTCAGCATTTTATTCCTGACAAAAATTTAAAGTAACTTTATTAAAGCAAAAGCTTCTGTCGTCTTACTTCAATTGACTGCACCTGTAATTCCTTGTCACCATCAAGTACACGCAAGCAGTGACGTCAGCCGAATTTTTTATTTTTTAGAATCCAAGTTTAAAGCCTATATATAGGGCATTTGTTCTGAATGTAGATTATCTTTTTCTTTCCGTTTCTTCTTTGTTTTCCTCTTTCTCTTTCCTTTGTAATATCTCCCTATCTTAAGTTTGTAATCTCCTACTTATAAATAAATAAAATTGTTCAAGTTTGTTCTTCTTGCTCGATCCTTGTTAGAGTCGAGCCGAGTCTGAACAAAATTTTAGTCTGAAATAAATTTTGGGCTAAGCCCGAACTACGTCGGGGCTGCTTGTACAAAGCCACGTAATTATGTTATTTATTAAACTAATCCATTGTATTTATTAGGGTTTAAACCTCATTAATTCTCATGCAGCACACCATTGTGCATTAGAATTTTATGTAATTGTATTTTATAATTTGAATATTGTTTAGAATATTTTAGACTTTTCGGACTATATTGTGATCTTTACTATGGTAAATCGTTATTACTTAGACTATGCTAAATTGTTATCACTTAGACTATGCATATTATTCTTATATGGGTTGATCCGAACTTGGACTTGAAACTTATTGTAAGTTATAAGCTGAGTTTAAAAACATACGTTGCGCTTTGATTTGGGCCAAACTTAAGCTTAAACCCGCTCAAAATAATTTGGATTGAGCTTGAATAACCTCAAACTCGAATCATATAATACAATTGAATGGACTAGCTCTACTCATTTAAATTAATACAAATACCATTATTCTTAAACTTCATATTTTCTATTATATACATCGATAGTCTTATTTTCTCCCGGAGAAATTTGGGATGCCTGTGCGTAGAACTTATTTTCAACCCAGTCAAGCTTTGTAAGCAATTTTTTGCTATGCCCAACGATTGGAAAATTCTTGATGCAAGTCTATCATGATTTTTTAAATGGAAAGTGATTTTTTATTTTTAGGGATGAAATTACAATTTTTTAAGAGAATAAATCCCATGACTTGTCACATTTTTGATAGTTTTGATGAATTTTTTTAATTTTATTTTTGGGTAGAATTGTCCCTTGAATTTGATACTTTTTAAGAAAACATTAATTTAAACTTAATTAATAGGAACGATGGATTATATTCCGTAAAAAATATGAATATTAATTTAACACAACTTAAAATTCATGACATTATAAATTTAATATGGCCTAAAAGATAAGACTATTAGTTTAAGATGGCGTAGTTATAAGTTATATAATTTCAACTATATTTTTTACGTTTGCTTATTTAGTATCTTAGGTATTAACTTAAGTTTATAAATTAATATACTAAGTTAATTTTTTCAACCAAATACTCAAATTATATAATTCAAGAATTGAACAATTTTAAATTGTTCGGTTTGTAAATTGGAGGACAACAAAACTGGTTCTACTTAGGCTTTTCAATTGGGCCGAGTTGGCTCGAAGCTCGCCCATTCGGGCCACTTAATTAATGATCAAATTTTAATTGAGTTTGAATCGGGTCAAGTGTGAATAAAATTTTAAACCCGAAACAAATAAAGGCCAAGCTTGAACTTCAAGTGCTCAGCCTGAACTAGGCCCAGCTGCTTCTACTAGATCACCTAACTATGTTATTTATTAAACCAATTCATTGTCTTTAGGGTTTAAACCTCATTCACATGCATCGCACCACTGTGCATTAGGATTTTATGCAATTTTATTTTATAATTTGGATATTGTTTAGAATATTTTGGACCTTTTGGACTATATTGTGATCTATATTACGGTAAATCGTTACTATTTAGGCTATACTTATTATTCTTATATGGGTTGCCCCAAACTCAAGCCCGTTACTCATTGTAAATTATGAGTCGAGTTTAAACATATACCTTGAGTTTTAATTTGAGATGAGTTTGAGTTTGAACATGTTCAAAATAATTTGGATTGAACGTGAACAAATTCAAAGCTAAATCATAAAACCCGATTGAAAGACCTAACTCTACACATTTAAATTAATACATATACTATTACTCTTAAACTTTTGATTATCTATTGTATATCTTGATAGGGAAATTTGCGATGATGCGATAGAACTTTTTTTGCACGCAAATCAGGTTATGTATGCAACTTTTTACTGGGCCAAATGGTTGAAACTTTTTGATGCAAGTCTATTATGATTTTTATATGGAAAGTGTGGTCACTTTTTTGATGCAAGTCTATTATGATATTTACATGGAAAATGTTGTATTATTTTTAGAGGTGATCGACTAAATTACAAATTTTTTTAAGAGAAATAAGTCGTATGAGTTGTCACATTTTTGATAGCTTTGATGAAAGGGTTTTCTTTCTCTAATTTATTTTTTGGGTAGAATTGCCCCTTTTATAAGTATCAGTATTAATTTAACATAACTTAAAAATTATGAAATTATAAATTTAATATGGGCTAAAAGACAAGACTATTTTAGTTTAAGATGGCATAGTATATAGTACATATATTTTTACCAATAAATGACAAATGAGTAGTGCTACTCAGTTAAAAAAAAATCTCAAATTTTAAATTTATTTAAATTATAATTTTTGAGACAATTTTTAATATACATATCTTGTGAGGAATTAGATTATGATAATATATTGAATTGAATTGCATCGCTAATATAATTATTTGAGAAAATCCGTAAAATAATTTTAGTTAGACCTTATTTTCCAATTCTAAATATATATATATATATATATATATCAATTTTTGGGTTATCCCCTATTTATAATGTGAAATTAGAGACGCTTTTTATTTTTATAATTCTTTGACTTAACCTCTTAGGATCGGTCCTTTAACCCTGTCCAAAATTTTCTTGCGCTAACTATTTTGCCCTCATCTTCACCGAAACCATAATTTTTCCCATCTATCTAAACCAAAACCCAAATAAAATAAAGCTAACTAAAATTTACACAAATCTAAAATCTCACTTTTCCTCTCTCTAAACCCATATTAAATATACAAATCTCATTTTTTTTCTCCCTTTAAACCGAAATTATACAAATCTCTTTATCTAATACTTTTATTTCTCTCTACAATCTCAGTACATCTATTTATGGAGGAGACTCATTCTTTTTTGTCGCCTCATCAAATTGACCATTCACTTCTACCCACTATGAGAATCACTATTGAATTAACAAAAAAACAAAACAAGATAGCAACTGATCGGATCGGATTCATTCTTGTTCTTTCTCTTTCAAATTTCGTCTCTCACTCTACTTGTAAATTAATTCCAAATCGAAGTTTCAAAAGACAAATTTCTTCACCAGTCTAAATCGACTGCTCAATCTCATTCTCCGAGTTCGATTTAATCGATTAATTATGTTATTGGATTCAATTTTTTTGGTTACCATTATTTTGGGTTTGATCTATGTTCCAATTTTCGGTCCATATACATCAAATAAATTAATTAATTTTATTTTCGTCGCTAATTAGGGCTTATTTGATTTGAGTTTTGAGAATAGAATGAGCATACTTGGTTCCTGAAAAGCGCCAGATACCAGGCCAATGTTTGGTAGAATGTTACATTATTTTCACTATGTTTGATTCAACTGAGAATATGAATGGAATAAAGTATCAATTACAAAAATACCATTTTTTTATAAGATAAGAAGACATCTCATACTAATTTTTTAAAAGGGACAATTACTATAATAAATTACAAAAATTACATATGCCTAATAACTATCCAATAAAAATTACAATTTTTGTAATTAAAAAGAAATTACAACAGAAAAAAAGAAAAGCAAAAGTTCAAAACATTTTTTTTTGCAGCAACGTAATTTTAAAAAAAAGTTTCAAAAAATATTTTCATACAAAGATAAAAAAAGAATTGTTTATTCATAAGGAAGAGGGTTATTTTAGTCATAACAAGAAAAATTTAAAAAAATGTCCATTGGTAATGACTTATTCCTTATGGTTTAAATGAGAAAACTTGGGAGAAAAGTTTAGTTCCTGGAATCATTTATTCGGGATCTAAAATTTGAAACAAACGCAAGAATCATTTCAGAATGGAATTTAGCATTTTCAAAATAATTTAAATTTTAAATCAAACAAGCCATAAGAATTTACATGCCGTTAAAAAATATTATAATTAAAAAAATATTATAATTAAATATTTAATTATATCTTACTATTTTGAAATTAATCAACGTATCTATGTCGACCCTCAAACTTGAGATTGATCGTGAGAAGAAAAAATCAAATAAAAATCTAAACAGGCCATTCCCTGCTAGCAATTAAATTATAAAATTGAGTTTTTTCCTTAAAAAACTACATCATTAACTTAATATATATATAAACAAATAAAATAATAATATTTTCTTAACTGAAAAACGTTTAAACAAATAAACCCCTTCCACCTCACACCATATTCTTCGCGTGGCGCGTAGTTCACTTAAACCCCGTACAGAAAATTCCCCTGCATCTCAGCACACATTTATTACCGTACACCCTCCCATCTGTCGACACGATCAACGTGGGTCCCATATCAAATAGCATGAGGCCCACACGATGATCGAAGTCCACACACAACACTTGGATAGGGCCCCACTACGTGCATGCACTGTAAGATGTGTCTGATTACTTACAGTAATGGAGATTCCCTCATTTTTTTCAGGTAAAGAGGGTGAGGTTTTTTAGTGAGACAGAGTGAGTTTTTTTTTTTTTTTTTTGGTAGAGAGAAATTGATTGAAAGTGTTCAGTCGGCGGCACTTTTGTCTTTCAATTTTTGAAGAGCCGATTTGGACGGTTAGGGTTTCTGCTGATTACTTACGATCGGTTTCCGGTTGTATTTGTTTAATAACTGGTGAGTTTGGCAGTTGAATCTTGGTTTTTCTTGTATTTATGTAACAAAACACTTTTCGATGCTGCGGAATTGGGAGAAAATGGAATACAGTTTAAAAGATTAATTGGAATCATCGAATTACATGAATATATCCAGTGATTGTTTAGAAATATTAGTTGATTAATTCTACTAATTGGAATGAAGATAATATGTTCTGGAAATATTAGTTGATTAATTCTAACCTAACTTCTAATTGGAATGAAGAAAATATGTTATGGAAATGAGTAGAGTTTTTCTAATTGATTGTGCTTTTTTTTTTCCTCTGTTTTGGAGGAATAGTTTTGATTTTGTTTTTATTGTATTTTGTTACATACTGCAAGTGATATCTCCATTTCTATGATTGAAAGCTCGAAATTCTAGTATTCTAGTACACTTTTTGATACTGCGGAATTGGGAGAAAATGGAGTACAGTTTAAAAGATTAATTGGAATCATCGAATTACATGTATATATCCAGTGATTGTTTGGAAATATTAGTTGATTAATTCTAACTTCTAATTGGAAATGAAGATAATAGTTATGGAAATGAGTAGAGTTTTTCTAATTGGTTGTGCTTTATTTTCTCTGTTTTGGAGGAATAGTTTTGAATTGTATTTTGTTAGATACTGAAAGTGATATCTCCATTTGTATGATCGAAACCTCGAAATTCTAGTATTCAATATGATTTATAAAAAGATAATGCCTATAACATGCTCAATTTAGGTTCCTGGACGGCCCTATGAGAATTTGGAAATCCGACGCTTTGATAGACTAAGGGGTTCGAAATGGAATGATTTTGACTATCAATTTATTAGTACAAAAACCTTCTCTGACTTTTGAATTGTCGAACATTGTTATGTCTAATGTTGGAAGCTAGATACTTGATAAGATGAATATTTTACAGTTTTTTGAAGTACTTGTTAGATTTCCCAAAATTACTTTCCATGATCAGAAGAAGTTCACCATGGTTGTCAGTTGACATCCTACTAAATCAATTTTTGCCTAAATATGGAATAAATTTAGCACTAATAATGGCAAGTTAAACAAGGGCTAGAAGAAAAGGATATTTCATGCCATCACAGGGTGTTGGAAATTGGGAGTTAGGACTAGTAGAGTCTTAGTTACATACCTAACCTTTTGCCTTACTCTTGATTCACATGCCTTCGCCATATATGAATTTTAAGTAATAATAGCATGGCACGTTGTAGTGTTTAGTAGTGGCTCAGAAGAGTTAACCAGAGTCTCTGTCTAATTTGGTTGTCAGAAACCAAATAAAAGAAAAATGAGCACCCGACTCACATGACTCCAAGTAAGGTACTTTTTTACTATTCATAGGTGCTATCTTTGGAAGTTCTGTTACATTTGGGGAAGAAACCACCATCAAGTGATTGCACCTCACTTTGCAGTTTTACACTGTTCCTTAATAGAGCAGGATTAGAAGTTATTTAATCATGCTGAGCTGGTATACAATTTCCAAATACAACATCACAATCCTACCGATTCTTGGAAGAGATCAGTCTCGCAATCAGTGCTGTAAAAGGCACTGAGCAGGCATCGGCATGAGGCTGCCTGGTGCCTAGGCGGGGATTTTATACTGGTGAGGTGGAGACCCTTTGGATTTTGGAACACCACAAACTTGATGCTAGCTGCTAGAATGGCATTAAATAGCTAAAAGAATTCAGGAGTCAGGATGGATAGAATGGAGATTAATCACCCGAAAGACGAGTTACTTATTATACTTGAGGAGATTGAATCATAAGATAAAATAGAATAAAGAGATTAAAGAAATGACAACTACTTCATTTTATAATGTTCCGGGCCGCTCAAATTAAGATGTGATTGGGTTTAAGGATGGTTGATCACATTGATTACAACAACAAAAAAAAAAATTGGCTTCATTAATATAAACTCTAAAGATGATCCTTTGATATCGTATGGGTATTTTTTAGATAGTTGCAGAATACTTGCAAATTATTATTTATCAACTATTTCTGTGCATGCTATGAATGTTTACGCAATTTTTGTGGATAAGATACATATATACCATGGACATAGCAGTTGAACCTTACCACATTAAGCAGTTGGTATTTTTGTCATCTTTGTTTTTGTGCACGGGCTGAGAGTTCCATTACGTACGATCGTACTGCAGTATCGATGTTCTGATTTTCTTTGTTGCCATTCAACTTTATGCTATGCCTCTGTTTCTATAACTAAATTTTTAGAACTTATTCATTCTATAATACAAAACTGCAGTGTAGTTAGTTTTTTTAAGCTGAATCCTTCTACGTGTTTTATATGTATATGTGTGTTTTTTATATAAGTATGAGCCTAGACCGAAAATAATGTTGATAACATATTACTAGCCCTGTAAATTATATGTGGTAGTGCAGACAAAAGTGGAACTTTGTAATGTGCTAGGTGTTATTTTGTTTAAAATTGCATATTTTCTTCTAAACCATTGTTCTTATTGATTGTTCTGTTTATCACACTGGATGCTGCAGCTTTATTTAGTTTAACTGTTGAAAGGAACTTCAACCATGAAGTGCTTGGTTGACTTACTCCACAGTAGGCGAGATGTTTGAAATGAGTTTATTGAATGTGATTCAGGATTGCTAAATCAGATATAATTCATTGGTCATGCAGAGTAGCGAAAGGTACTTTTGCTCTTTAGCATCAATGTATCTACCTTAGTTGAAGAATACTGGTTTCTCTGCTTGAAAATTCATGCCAGATGTGCTTTCATACATTTGATGACATTTTATTTGGTGTGGAACTTGCTTATATTTTCAGCATTAGTGAGAAGATCTTATCAAATGGAGATGTGTATCTTGGTACTTTCAAGGGAATGCTTCCTCATGGAAGGGGTAAATATACTTGGTCAGACGGGATGGTTTACGAGGGTGACTGGGAAGAAGGAAAAATGAGTGGCAAAGGACGTGTTCTCTGGTCATCAGGAGCAACATACGATGGGGATTTTTCCGGAGGATACCTTCACGGTGTTGGCACCTACACAGGTCTGGATGGGGACGTATACAGCGGCTCTTGGAGATTGAATATTCAACACGGACTTGGAAGAAAGGAGTATCGAAATTCAGATAATTACGATGGTTCATGGAAAGAAGGAATACATGAAGGCAGTGGCCGATATGCTTGGAGTAATGGCAATATGTACATCGGGAATTGGAAAGCTGGGAAAATGTGTGGTAGAGGGGTTATGAAATGGTTTAATGGTGATCTTTTTGATGGGTCTTGGCTGAATGGCCTTATGCATGGATCAGGGTTTTACAGGTTTGCAGACGGAAGTTACTATTTTGGGATGTGGACTAAGGGCCTAAAGGATGGACAAGGAACATTTTATCCTGCTGGTAGTAAACATCCATCTCTAAGGAGGCGGTGTGACTCTGAATCTCATAGTTCTTCTGTGAAGTACGAGGAGCCAAATGCTATAAAACCTAATGTTAAGAGGAATCTATCGGAGAAGATCTCTATGAATGGATTCTTAAGAGGGTCAGGTCGAATATCACATAAGAGTTCATCACTAGAAGATTCTGTTAGAGAGGTTTCATCTTCTGAAACTGCATGCATGTTATCTCATACATTGGGTGAAGGTCAAAGTGAGGTGCAGGATGATAGCACTGTCGCTTATGAAAGGGAATATGTACAAGGAATTTTGATCAAAGAAAGGATTAGAAATAGTGAAGGACTATCGCACAAAAAAAAGCAGCGAGTTAAATTTCAAGGGAAAGATTCAAAAAAGACGCCATGTGTGGACAGCCATAATAATAGCTATTTTCTGATGCTTAATCTGCAACTTGGTATCAGGTAAACAAATTAAGCATGAAGTCATTTCCCTTCTCCTCCTCCCTTTATTTTTAGGTTGTATATTAATAATTATTATCATCATTATTATTGTTGTTGTTATTATCAGTACCACTGTTTTGGTGCTATTATTTCTCATATAATTATCTAATTAGAGGTTCTCAGGTACACCGTTGGCAAGATCACACCAGTGCCTATGCGTGAAGTGCGATCTTCTGATTTTGGAGAACGAGCTAGAATAAGAATGTTTTTTCCTAGAAAGGGCTCCCAGTTTACACCTCCACATTATTCGGTAGATTTCTATTGGAAGGACTACTGCCCGATGGTGTTCAGGTATATATTTAATCTGCTATGTTTCTATCTTGTAATAGCCTATCTTTTTCTGTCTTAACATCTTATTTTTGAAAGCTGGATGATTGTAGGATCAATTCTAAAATATATATTTCTCTCCTCTTTTACTTTAGCAATATCAGTTCTTTTAGCGTGGTTTTAGAAAATTGTGATTGTGAAATGGCATTTCTCTGTTCTTTTTTTACCAAGACATGTCTCGATTATGTGAAATATCTCCTGTTCCAAAATTTGCTTACCTAAGGATAGTTCTTATCTGTTCGCCTTTTTACACCTTTATGTTGCATACAAGAGTTTCTAGTAATGATTCAATGTGTCCTTGTGCTGATTCGTCCTAGGAAAATGCATATTTGTCTTCAAACTCATTATATAAACGTTTGGTTTGTTTGGAAGCATGTATCAAGCTGCCCATGATTCTCTGGAAAGGCCTACATGGAAAACCAAAATTTGTTTAGTAACTACCCAAAAATTAGGAAAGGGTGTTGGCTTTCTGTTAGTATAGATATAGATTGGCCTCGCTAGCATCAGTGTGGTTCTTTTGTGATACGTCTCTTCACAATCCCTGTTTGGGTGCTTTAGTTGTTCTTCTGATCCTAATCACATTGTATTTGTTAACAACCAACTCTCCCAAAAGCTTAAGCTGTTAGGAGAAGGACTTGCAATGAATATCAGCTTAACACCCTCCGTCACATGCAACCCCATACTCGCACATGGAGAGCAGAAATTTTGAATTTCAAATTTCGGATTAGCAAATGGGGGATGGAGGTGCCAAGGCTTGAACCTTGGACCTCCCAGCAAACCAAGCTCTGATACCATGTTAAGAACCTACTCTCCCAAAAGCTTAAGCTGTTAGGAGAAGGAGTTGCAATGAATATCATGCTTAATAGTATTAAATGACTTTTACATTCAGGTGCAGTGCACATCGGCCTTGTCCTTTCTTTATATTTTCTAGCAAATTATGTTGCTGTTTGTATGTAAATTATATCCTCCACCACAATTATTTGGGAATGATTCTCTTTTCTAAATCACACGTCGTAATTTTGCACTTTTTTCGTTTCTGAGTAATTATGTGGTTTTTTTAATAACTCATGCATGCAATCTCATTTTTAGGAATTTGAGGGAAATGTTTAAGTTAGATGCTGCGGATTATATGATGTCCATCTGCGGTGATGATGGCCTGCGAGAGCTTTCTTCTCCAGGGAAAAGTGGCAGCCTTTTCTATCTCTCTCATGACGATAGATTTGTGATTAAGACTTTAAGAAAATCCGAGCTGAAGGTTTGGGCGTAGAGAAACATCTTTACATTTTTATTGATTTTGTATTCGTACTGTACTTACATACCTAGTATCCAACTATATAGCCTTTTCTGTAGGTTTTACTCAGGATGCTTCCTAGCTATTATCATCACGTAAAAGAGCATGAAAACACTCTCATAACAAAGTTTTTTGGGCTCCACCGTATAACATTGAAGGGTGGAAAAAAGGTACTTGGCTAACCCTTTGTATTATTCTACTTTTGTCACTGTTGTGAATTTTACTTTTGAATTTTGATGACTTAATCTCCTTCATTTCATTTTCAGGTTCGCTTTGTTGTCATGGGGAATATGTTTTGCACTGAGCTGCGAATACATCGTCGTTATGATTTGAAGGGTTCATGTCAAGGAAGATTTACAGATAAAGATGTTATAGATGAGGCTACCACATTGAAAGACCTTGATTTGTCATATGAATTTCATATGGATAGATCATTGCGTGAAGCACTTTTTAAGTAAGTTTTCTTTTCTATTTGTGCATCAATTTGTTGCGTGTGTTGAATTCATTGAATGCGTAATGGTTTGTAACTAAAAAATGTGGGTGAAAATGTTGAATGTTACTCAATAGACTGCCCATTCTCTATTGTATACTATATTAACATCTATTTAGTTTCCTTCCAAAAAAGTTACTCTTTGCCTCCTGAGCTTGTACTTTTCCCCGACTTTATTAGTTTACTTGTAATGAACTGATTGCAATTCAAAGCGTAATTATGCTTCTGATATATCAGTAATTGCATGGACATTTTGATTACCTGAACAAATGTTTTACTCTTTTCTGCAGACAAATATCTCTAGACTGCATGTTCTTAGAATCTCAAGATATACTTGACTATAGCCTTCTATTGGGACTGCATTTTAGTGCTCCTGAACACCTGAATGCTCTCTTAGAGCCGCCCAACACACTGCAGAAGCCTGACAGTGTACCCTCGGATGATGGTAAATATCTCTTTCCAGTATGACTTTTTCTATTTCTGATCATGATGGTAAACATGTACCTGTTGATGTGTTTGGACGTGATTTATTTATGGTTTTAGGGTGGTTGGAATACTCATGAATGCCAAAGTTTGATGTGAAAGAAGAGTTATTATGATGTTGTGTCTCCCAATCATCAATGTCTTCTCACAACGCACCCATTTTAGGTGCCATTGATCCTGCAGTTATCATTTGAGTAACAACGTCATGTTTTCATGTCTGAGTTACATGTTTAAGGCATCATATTTACTACTATTTTATTTTTCCTAATCTTCATCTAATATTATAAAGCCAAAACAAATTTCAGCCGCTGTGAAGCTGCATCACAGTTTTGGAATGCCATTTTTACCCTTGCAGTTCTTATTTCATAAAAAAAATATGCATGCAACATTCTAACCCTGGCCATTAGTGATGCTGCGCTGCATTTTTGGAATGCCATTTTCCCCCTTGCAGTCTTTTTTTCATAGAAAATATGCATGCAACAAGATTGAAGCCCCGTCTATTAATGAAGCTGTCTATTTTTGCGTTGCCATTTTTGCCCCGCAGTCCTTTTTTTTCATAAAACATACATAGGCTACAAGATTTGAACTCTAGCTATTTAGTAGGTTGACATCGTATTTACTGCTATACCAATTATCAATTTTATTTCATCTTTTCTTCAAATTACAGATATCGGAGTCACTAGTAGTTATTAATTGACAGCTTATGTTTTGTTTCCTGTAGGTTCTATCTCTCAAAGCGATATCCTGATTCCTCCCAAGGGTCTTCTCCTAGTGACCCATGAACCTAGTTCTGTGAGCACTGCACCGGGCCCTCACATTCGAGGAAATACCTTGAGAGCATTTTCCGTAGGTGACAAGGAAGTTGATCTTCTTCTGCCTGGTACTGGAAGGTAAAGCTTCTCTAATTCAATTCAAATTTCTTGGTCTTATACCCTAAACATTGGTACTGGTAGCGACTTACTGTATTAAATGCTTTATCGTAATAGCATTGAGCCTATTATGAATTGTCATTCATGTACGCTGCTTGTCAGGTACCATGTTCTTGGTTCACGCCTGTGAAGTTGGGCAAAACAACCAAATTTTATAAGAAATTGGAAAAAATGGGATGAGCAATTTGGTACTTTTTTTTGGTTTTCCATAGAATCCAATTCCTTGGGACAAAAAATAGGGAAAATATCTCTCTCCAAATAACATCTCTTTTTCCAAACTTATCATAATTAGTTTTCCCATCAGTTTTTAACTTTGCAATCCAACGGACCCTTAATTTCTTTCCCCCTAAAAACCTTCAGACTTGTGAAGCATGTCCAGTATTTACCAAGTGCCTATGCGTGTTTAGGTAGAATAGAGGTAGAATTCTATTGTGTTCCTGACCACCCAGGCATGTATTTCTCTTTCACTTCATCTCTCTCTCTCTCTCTCTCTCTCTCTCTCCAGAATAGTTGTTTTCCATTTTATTGTTGTACCATAAGTACGCTCACATACTAGAGGAAGAAATAACTAGAGAGAGAAGAGTACTTTACTCGCACTTGGTGATGCATGACATTTGCAGGTCAAGGGCGCAAAATACTGGACTCATTAATTCAAACTCTATTAATAATATGGAAATAAATCTATTATTGTTGCTTAAACTCTATTAAGCCTAGACACCAAGTAAATTCCCAACTCAACAAATTTATTGTTGCCATATATCCCTCAACAGTCTTATCAAATTCATCTATTCTTAAAGTGATCTGGTAGTCATCATAATCCACTAATTTTCTTATGTACTTTTGGTTATTTCCCTTTCTTATTTAAATAGACAATAACTTATTTAATTGGGAACCCATTTGCAATTATTGTTCAGGTTAAGAGTGCAATTAGGGGTAAACATGCCGGCTCAGGCTAACCACAAGCTTGAGTGCGGGGATGATAGGGATTCAGCAGAAGTGGAACTCTATGAAGTTTACGACGTAGTTCTCTATCTTGGCATAATCGACATTCTGCAGGAGTACAACCTTAAAAAGAAAATAGAGCATGCCTATAAATCGTTGAAATTTGACCCCATGACGATCTCTGCTGTTGCACCCAAGATTTATTCTAAACGTTTCATCAATTTTCTGGCTGAGAAAGTTTTCCCCAGAGACCCTTGAGGGTCTCAATCTCTTTCTCTCTCTTGCTTTGTTTTACAGGCATGACTGGTTTTGTTAGAATGCTTGAATTGCATGAAATTATTTTACCATTAATTGTAAAGTGATGATAAAATATTGCATCAGAAATCTACCCCCATCTTGTTACTTGTATAGTAATAGCTCTGTTTGTGTAGAGTAAATATTTTGTTCACCTTATTATCCTTTTACCTGATTTAGACACATATTGTATCCCTTTTGCTTGTGAAACAGCTAATCAAGTACAGCTCATTTGAGTTGCTGTTAATTGATTTTCAGCATATGTACCAATTACAGAAATTACATGTCATCATGTGTGCCCTAATTGCTAGTATTCTGTACATATGGTCAATGAGCCAAAAGTTTTTGCCCAAAAGTACTGCGAAAATAGTTATTATATATGTTGAAAAACTGTTTAGATGCGCGCAACAGGGAGGTCTGTGTGTAGTTGAGGTGATTCACGCCCATTTGTTCTATTCCGGGGACAGTAAGAGATCTGATCTGATCTGATCTAATCTAATATAATCTGTACCTTAAGTCTTACTTTGTAATTCGCAGTTGGAACCACAAGTGTAAAGGCAAAACTATTTTGTGTCCCATCTTATTTGATTCTGAATTTCTAAATATGGAGGTTTTTTTCCATGTATAGAAAATAATGTTGTGCTTTAATTTTTCCTGAAGATTTCTACAAAATGTTCAACAGCAGAAGAGAGTCCATTTCCACATTCATATTGTGTAACTCTTCTTCAACACATCTATGTAGTCCTTAGCTTTTCATCTCAACCCACGTGTTTGTCTGCACACCAAAACCATCTGCTTGAGCCCAAACCAATTTCCCATTGCAATTCATTACTATGAAGCACGGACACTTGGACTAACACGAGACATAGATATGACACGATACGGATATGTTGACACAATAAATACTAAAAATTTAAGACACATACACGACAAGAATATGCCAATAAATATCTTTCTATTCGTATATAAATTACAATTTTTATGAAAATTAAATATATAATATGATATATAAAATTATAATCAAATAATGAATAATTAGATATATCCATATTATATAAATTATTAAGATGTTTATTCTACTCCTCCTAGGGTTGACCCTGAGTTTTAAGGGGCTCTAAGCAAATTTTTAATTTGAGGTCTTTTTGTATTTTTGTTTCTTTTTTCTCTTCTCGTACCCTGCAATATATTTTTTAGTGGACAATTGTATAAAATAATAAAGGAACAATGGCTAAAGCATTGGTGACATAATCACGAATACACAATGGCCAAGCAAATATAACTACAAAAGTTCGATAACAATAAATAAAAAATAATTGATTTTAGAACTCATCATAATTAATCAACAATCACAATAATTAGAACTTACAATATCAAATTAGAATAATGCAAAAAAAAATAATAAAAAAAATTCAAAGTTAACTAATTAACATAAAATTGTAATACAAAGACTTCTTTTAAAGTTCATAACAAGAAATAAAAAATAATTGATTTTAGAACTCATCATAATTAATCAACAATCACAATAATTAGAACTTACAATATCAAATTAGAATAATGCAAAAAAAAAAAAAAAAAAATTCTAAGTCAACTAATTAACATAAAATTGTAATACAAAGACTTCTTTTAAAAAAATATTAAACCCATTAAAAGGGTTTTTAATTGAAAGGAGACCACATGTTACAAGACATGCCGTATCAACCATTGTACTACGAACTACTACTTTTACTAAAGTGCAACCAAAAAATATTTTATCCACAATAACATATATATAGAAGAGCCCAAAAAATTCGGGGTCTTGATACATCGGGGGCCCTAGGCGACGGCCTGAGCCGCCTATGTCCAAGATCGGCCCTGACTCCTCCCATAGTCTTTCATGTCTTATCTTACTTTTAATTTTTGCCTTATTTTGGATTTTTCACATAATTAAATCTATTTTTGCAAAAATAATAAAAGTATAGGACACTCATTTGAAAGTGTTTAAAAATTGTCGGACATGTGCAATAGTTAAAATTTATATATCAAATTATGGACACGTGAAAATAAATGTCAGTGTCGGTCGTGAGTACAACAAATACATGAAACTTCTTAAGAGTTTCTGTGCTTCCCAATTCAATGTGCACAAAGAGCCCAGCTGGAGCCAAAGTGAATTTGCCGCTAACAGTGATCAGGTTATCGAATATATTGGTCCCAATATCAGTCCTGCTCTTCTCAAATTTAGAGGCAAACTAGCTTAAACAGTGATCTGATAACCTTGTATCACCTTGTGCCACTAATGTTATAAGTATACATAATATCTGCTAATCTTAATTTTGAAATTACTACAAATATTAAGTGCATTTGGTTCGTTGAAAACTTAACGTAAGATAATAAAAATTAACTGTATTACTTTCTAATGTATGATCGGTTTGAATCAAAACTCCTTCTCAAAATTTAACGTAGGATGATGAAAATTGACTCCCAAAATTAGAATTGTCTTTTAAACGCTAAGAGTATCTTCAATACTATCATGAATTAGATCTACCAAAAATATGTCTAAATACATGGTTCTTATATGGCACTAAAATTGTCTTCATGATCAAGTTTAAAAAAAATTAAAAAAATCACCTCAAATGATGTTCTCAATAAAATTATTGTTGACATTATTCATCAAATTAGTTAATCAAAACTTATAAAGAATATGGATCTTGTTTGATAGATCTTGGCAAATACTTTATAATCATATAAATTTTATTGAAATAGAAATATAATATAAAAGTTTAAAATACTTTATAGGTTAAAAAAATAAAATATGGAAGAAAAAATGACAGCATGGCACATAGATATTGTCTAGGCGACTTTCTAGATGTGCCGGGGGTACTTTCAAAATGTCTTCCTCTATTTTTCAACTATCCATGTTTGCATTATAGGTTGTTTTTTTAACTCATTGTCTATGTATTTTATGTGGCACTACGTTTTTCTCTAATTCATAGTTACATTTCTTTAAGATACTGTAAAAGTTTGTTGTTGTGAACCAAACGATTTCTCAGGGTTGGACCAAGGTTGAATTTCAAAGTGATCGATGTGCAAAAAGTATTTCTTTGATCAATTCAGTGTGATGTTGCTGAAAGAAGTCGATTCCATTAATAGATTATATTCGAGAGAAGAGTTGTGGCAAAGAATTTGTTTTTCTTTTTGTTCCTCATTCGGGAAATATAGTTTCTCATTCTTTAGCGCACTATGCATTGTCTATTGAGAGTTTGGAATGGGATTCTTTGTCCTAAATTAGTTATTATATTTAGTCCGTGATGACAATGTTTGATTTGTTTTGGTTGCAGAAAGAAAATATAATTGCCTCAATCTTATACTTGTTTAATTGGGTGTTACTTATTTTAATCCTTCTTTTTCATGAATTCTTAATGTGCAAAAGTGAACGCATTAATAAACTTTATTCAAGATGGTGTTAAAGCAATAAGATTAAAAATTAATGAAGCCATTCATCGCATCCATCACTCAATAAAGATATATATTGTTAATGTGTGTTTGTGCATTCAATCATAATTCAACAACGCCATTATTGTCATGCATACACACACATACACACATTATATTTATTTCACAACTTCAAAATAAATTAATCTTCCAGCTTCTCGGATTGGATGTAGGAATGATTTTCATTTCTCGAAACAACTTTCCGCGAAAAAGGGTTGAAATCCGATCTAGAAAAAGCGTAAGTGACCGATAGAGATAGCATGCGCAATACAAAGATCATCGCTAAATAGTGAAGCTGTCGATTCAGTTTCTTGCAGCCTCTTATCTCTTTTATATAAAAAATGTGTACGGCTTACATAAATAGAAGGAATTGAACTCACAACCTTTTAAGTAGAAGTGATGATGGCCCTGGCCACTTGAACAAACCCTAGCTAGTCTTAGTGGCCACTGCAGAACAAGACTGAAGAAATTTGTTGCAAGGGAATCATATATTCTTAGCCACTTTTTGGCAAAAAAAAGGAATTTGAGAAAAAGTTGTTATAAAATTAGTACAAATTTTGTACCAAAGGGAGAGCCGGAGAGGAATTTTAACGCACGGTCACAACACCCAAGCTAACCATTAATAGTTTTACTACTTAGATGTTTAAATAAATAAATGTGTGAAACAAATTTTATGTTTCGTTATTCATAACGGGATCCATATATATTACAAATATTTTCCGTTTCAATTTTTTTTTTGTCCATGACTTTCAAGTATATTAAAAAATACAACAAATTTAACGTAATTAATGGTCAAGATAATACTTAGTTATTTCCGTAAATTATAATACATTAATTATTTCTAATAAAGAAAATTAAATTCTTAATTTAAAACATTTAAACAATAGTGAACTCTTAATTTTTTGATTAATGGAGTAAATAATTTGAGAATCGTTGATATAACATATATTAGATATTTGCGGTGACAATAAACTTAAATAGAGTTTAAATAATTCATATCATGTGCAATAGAACATGATAATATGCGACCTATGTTTATAGTCCCTACTATGATGACTACTTTTTAAAAAAAATCAGAAAAAGAAAAAGAGGGGGTAAGTCTCTTCCTTTTACAACAACAAAGAAAATCATCAACTGCACTCCACCATATTATAGGTGTTACTCAAACCCCGGATCTCCCAAATTCAGGTATACTTCTTTACCACTATATAATAGACTTTATTGCTTATTGCTAAAGTTATATTTTAATTTTTGAAATATAACCTATATACTAGGTATAGACTCAAGCCTATTTCAATCATTGCATTTGAACAGTCGTCCTCAAAGCAAATATAAAGATCAAAGCAAATATAAAGAGACACTAAAACCATTGGAACATCCATAATTATTGTTAAAAGTTTTTTGTTCAAATCATATGTATGCGAGTCGCACATGTATCGCATGTGCAGTGTAAACTTGTATATATATATAAATAATTATAAATTACTTTGCACACGCGATATGTGTTCAACTTGAATAATTATAATTTGAATAAAAAAAATGTACCAATAATGATATATGGTCAGGTTATTAAACATTCTCTTTTGTTGGTTAGAGGTCAAATATTCAATCCCCATTGCAAGCAAAAAATTTATGAAAAAGAGAATCGCAAGGATAAATTGGAAATAGAAAAGACTAACATAACTTGCGGTTGAATTAGGTCTTGCCTTATAAAAAGGATAAATATTTTTGACCATCTTAATATTAAATCCTAACTCCGCCAACGTGTTTTGCTTCTTTTTTTTTTTTTTTCTCTTTTTTTGGGGCATTTTAAGAGACAGGAGAGGTGATACTGTGTGGGCACAAGCTGAATCTTGTGATGAGGTTTCCAAGATGGTTGCTGAAACCAAAGCTCTTGCTCAAGGGTTAAAGGTCTGTTTCAAGAAGAACGTGACCTGCAGGCTAGATATTGAAGTTGACTCCATGACCTTGCTCTCATTTTGTAGCAGCAATTCACCATGAAATATTAGGATGTATTTTCCAAATACTTTCTTCTAAGGTACGTTGTTATGTTCTTTTCACGTGATTTTGACATAATAGTTATGTAATTTAGGAGTGTTCTTTTCGGATAAGTCTCGATATTTTAAAAATTCGTCAAGTTTTGAAATCATGTGAATTATGCGATTTCAAAATATGTTCAAAAGGTTGAGATTTTAGAATTCCGCATTAAATTACGGAATTTGAATTTGATCAATATCTTTCTAATCCTCTCTCTCCTATATATTATTGGTCATTAAGACTTTTCTCTCCAACTAAAATAAAAATCCAACTTAAACTCAACTTACATTACAGTATTTAGAAATTTTCTAATTTTTTAAAAAAAACACCTAAATTGAAAATCTCAAGATTTTTAAATCTTATAATTTATCAAATCACATAATTTTAAAATTTTGTGAAAAGAACACAGCTCTATAAATTTATCTGTTATTCATGTCTATAGAGAATGTAATATGACAGCCACTGGCTTGCAAATGCAGGTCTTAAAAGCTGGTAAGAAGATTGTTTTTTTTTTTTGCTGTTATTCTTTATGTGATTGAGATTTTTAATATATATTACAAGTCAACACTCAAGCGGAGTTTGCACGATTAGGAACGGATCAGTTTACTCTCTTAAACCTAAACTAAACTTATTGAGTATATTATAAAGTTTTTTAACTCAACCCAAACTAATTATATGAAAAATACCAAACCAAACAAGAATGTAATGATTCGGATTGGATTATCGGTTTTGAAATTTAATGAAAATAAAATCTGAAGTTAGAATAAAAAAACATTAAAACTAAAGGCGAAAAGGTTATTAATACGTTCATTTGAAGAGAAAAAATAAATAGCAATCATTCATATAATAGCTATCAAAAATTAGCAACATAATAATTTTTTTTTATGTTAATCATAATCTTTCAATGAAGTGGTTGAAATCATTTTACTATCGACCAATCTTAATTATGTTCGTAGGCTAAAAGTTTTTGTATTTTTTTTTTTAACCTTTCTCTGAATATTCAGGCTATATCTAGTTAGTAATCGGTTCTACACTTCTACCACAGATCAAACCTATCAATAGTAACTATTGGGGATCAGATTTTTGAGAGAAAAACGCTTAGGGTAAATAACTAAATGCTATTGCAAAAGTTAAAATTGCTTCTAATTAGTGTATTAAGTTGATGTAAATACTTTAAAGAATAAAATATTGCTCATGCCAAAACCATGTTTCCTATCCCAACTAAAAATCCATGTTTGATTATATCTTGAAAAAGATCTAAAATCTATTTGGGATAATTCAATAAAAAATATGAACTCTTAATTTGAAAAAGAGGGGAAATATGTACCTATTACCATTTTCTCAATAATATAGCTTTTGCAGTTTTGCCCATTCTTTGATTTTTTATTTATAAAACAAAAAACAAAAAACTTCCTAGGTTTTCGGGTAGAGGGATTGACAAGGAATGGGGTTAGGTGGAAGCTAGGGTTAGGGTTTTGGAGAGAACTATTTCTCCAAATCAAAACACCGGAAAGAATATCAAAGGATCAAGAAAGCAGAACAACTATGGAAAAGATTTTACACCAAAACAAACTGGTTATCACATGAAAATGTTCAAATTACAAATCAAGTATTTTGTTAACAAGAAAAGAGGGATTTATATAAGGTCACAATAATAAATTTCTCATTTCATGCCTAAAGCAAAAGAGACTTTAGGGCGGGTTTTGTTCTTGCCCAGTAATTTCATCTGGTTAGCACGCTCCTCCTCCTCCTGTTGTTTCTTCCTACGCAAGGCCTCCTCTTTTTGTCTTTGAAGCTCTTCGAGTTCTCTATAACGCTCTTCTTCTCTCCGTTGTTGCTCTAAAGCCTCCCTTCTCTGGGCTTCTTCCACCCTTCTCCGGTTCTCTTCTAGAGTCCTTTCCAATTCTTCCCTCTCCTTTCGAGCTTGTTCCTATATTATAATAACAAACACACAGTTCGAAGTCAAGTTTCTTCTCTTTAGTATGTTTGCAGGTTGAGGGGTGAAACCCCACCATCGTGGTGTTTACATCTGACAAATCTCAAAAGGAAAAAAAAAAAAAAAAAGGGATATTGATGCCCAAGCGAATAGAAAGAATAATGCTAAATGCACAAATAGAACACCAAAAAGTTAGTACACGCATTCCATTGGTCAAGAACTTGGGACTACCATAAAGTAGTTGAAATCATTCAAACATTGACCAACCCAATGACTCATATCATTTTGTGAACCAACTTTTTGTGTATTTTTTGTTTGTAGCATTAATGCATTATTGATGGAATGAATAGGGGGTAAAGTCTAATTCTTTTTATTAATTCCTATGGGCCCGAATGCATGGTGCAAAGCCTAAAATTAATGAAAATAGGAGGTAAACCTAGTTGCATTATAAATAAGGGGAAAAGTCTAGAAAGCCCTTTGAATTAAGTTTGATTATATTTTACTACGTTAACCATCAACGGTGCATCCATAATCCAATTACGTGTTTCTCTCATGTCCAAAATTTGCATTGTCGGTGAATTCATGATTCAACAGATTCAAGAGGATAGCTATCACGGATAAAAGAAAGACCATCTTCATTTTATGGTATTTGCAGTAAAGAGAATCTTCATGTTATAGTATGTGCAGTATATGACAAGTAGTAACTAGGTCCTCAATATTGCAAACCAATGATACTTAACAGCAACAACACCCAAAACAGCAAATAGATTCACAATTGAGAACAGGCAAAAACTAATTCATTCAAAATGGCAAGGGGACTTGAGAGGATAAACAGGTGAGAAGAGTGGACATCGAAATGATAAAAAGGTTCCAAAATGCAAATTTGGGTAAGCATTATTCACTAGATCAAAGTGAAACTTACAGTAAAACAATAAAATACTATCTGATTAGTGATGGCTTGATTAAGAGGTAAAACCATAAAATGTCTCCTAGAGAAAGGTAAAGAAATCCATGCCTTTGAATGTCAATTTTAAAGCCAAGAAAACATGGTTACAATTTACAACTTAAACATACTGTAAAACAAATTAGTTTTTAATATCATTTCCCCCAAATTAAATATTATTAGAAAAATTAATCAATCTGCACTTGATGAAGGTAAGTGCAATATAACAAATCCAAGATGCTTACCTCTTTTTGTTTGGCCTCAATCAGAGCAGCTTCCTTCTCTTTCTCAAGTTGAGCTGCAACCTCGTCAAGAAGTTTCTTTCGGCCCTCTTCCAATCGCCTTTTTAGTTCCAGTTTAATCACCTCCGAGTTCAAGCTCTCTTCGACTTTTTTCTGTATTGCTATTTCCACTCTCCTTGCAGTTTCTTCTTCCAACAATTTCAACTCTGCCTCACGCTGACGCCTGATAGAACAAAAAGCAAATCTAAGAAGGAAAAAAACCACCGAGACAGAGAGAAAAGTACAGCATTTTTCACTTCCATAAATGTTGTAGACAGCATTTGACATGAGCAAATTTTCCCACTTTTTCTCTCCCCTTGATTGATATTTATTTATATTGAATGACAAACTAACCTTCACGTCGACAAAAGGGACTAAAATATATGGGGCTTATGCTTTTAAGGCATACCTCTAACGGATTCCTGATCCAAACAAATGAGATTCAAAACTTGGTGAACAGTAGTAGATAAACGAGGCATCCAATTTGATCATCAATATTAAACAAGTTGAACTATAGCAAGCAGTATCTCCTTCATAAAAGCCTGTGGAGAAGAATGTCAAAGTAACCTGTCGCAGTTTTAAAACTGATCACCAAAATACTTCAATCTTTACATTAGCACAGAGTTTTGTCAAAGCTAAATTCTACTCCCTTTGTTTTACATACATGACCACAGCTTTGAGCATTTTTAAGTTCTACCATCATAAACTGATGAAAAATAACCAGTAATCTGAAATCCCATGGTTGTGGAATATTAACAGGAAGATATTAAAATATATTACTAAAGTGAGAGGACTTCTTCCCTCAAAAGAAAGTGAGAGGACTTCTGGTATGCATGTGCAATTACGAAGTTATCCTTCGTGCTTTAGAAATAAAAATGGTGCTTGAACTAAGATCTGAACACCACGACCTCAAATATGAGAACACGTGTCATCACCAATTGACCAAATGCCATCAGATGTGATTAATGTGTTCTAAAAATCTATACGATATGAGGAATTATTATGTATAATATTGCACACACGTCGAGTGTGCCATAGGTTCTAGTATCTCATTACTGGAGCAGCAAAATAGTAACCATGTATGGCCCAAGGCCACATTCAGAAACATCACAAACGCAGAACTTCACTGCAGGTCATGTTACTAAATGGTTGAATCAAAAAGTGGGCCCATTGAGGTATCACCAAGGTTCGGCACTTTAAAAGCACATAATGGCTAAATTTTGTAGCCCATTGAGGTCATGGTCACTGACAAGGGAAAAAAAAATGGGGAAATCCCTTTCGTTGGGTTGCTGATTCAGGTTACATTCACACAAAGGACCAGTAAATGCCCAACCAGAAGTCAACAAGAAGCACGGTGAACCTATTGCGAACATAAACATACTAGACTTTTCCAAGATTTTAACTTGAAAACAATACTTTATCTGTTTTTTAGGGTGCATACATCATAAATTGCCACGTTCTTTCTAAAATACTAGGTGGTAAACCCATGCAAAAGGCAGTATCAACCATTCAAAAAGCAACTTAAATCTCAGCCACACAATTCTTTATCCCTTACACATTTTTAAGATTCAAAAACCATTGCCCCTTATTATAAAGATTTCTATTTTCTAGAAAGGTTAGTCCAACAGGCACACTTCATAAATGTTCACTCCAGTTAATGTAGTAACATTCACAAAAGCATTCCCCATAACCTTCTAGAGGTAAGCTTGTACAGAATTGATAGCATTCAAATAAACTAACAATAATCATGTTACTATTTGATCTAACCATCTATTCCTAAAACTCACTCATTCGTCCTTATAGCCATTCAGGCTCTCACTATTAGAAGTAAAAGGCAAATTAAATGTACGTTGATCATATTGTTTGACAAAATTGAGCAAATTATAATACTCGTTAAAAATTTCTCACTTAAATATCTCATATAATTGTGTAATGAGACGTTTCTTTGATAAGCTTTTTACCCAGACATCCCAGTGCCAGCTAACTTTGTAAATGCAACACATTGCCGCAAAAGAGGAAAAAAAACAAAAATAACAAACATGCAAAAAAATAAAAACAATTCAAAGGGAAAAAGGGAAAAGGGCAAAGTATTTGAACTTTGAAGCTGTGCTTTTATTAATCAACAAGCTATCGAAGTATACCCGCACAGACTCCAGATCCTCAATCGCACAACAAAATAGAATAAAATATGGTGGAACAACTGGGCCTAACACAGTACTCGAAAGAATATTACTATCCAAATCGTACAAAGGATTTCAAAAAAGCAAATCCTCAATAGATAACTAAATCCCGTGAATAATTAATAATGTAAAAGAAAATGAAGCAAAAAAGGTGAGAAAAGTGTAGCATGGTAATTGTTGTACCTTTTCTTCTCCTCCTCTTCTTTTCTCAATTTTTCCTCTTCTTTTCTCAATTTTTCACTGGCATTTTTCTGTTCTAGTGACCCTGTACTGGGTGATTTACTTATAGAAGACAACGATGTACTTCTACTTCTTTGTCTCTTATGACGCCTTGGAGTCGGAGAGCGACTTTTACGTCGTCTTAGAGTTGGTGAACGATTTTTCCGGCGACGTGGGGATATTGAACGACTTCTTCGTCTGTATAATAACATAAAAATATTTGAGCAACAACTAAAATCTGAGCCACCAAAGAAGAGAAAATTTAAGACCACGCCGACCCACCATCTACCACAGTATGTATAAAAGCATATACAGTTACCTCGTACATTGCTAAGAATAAACTGTGTGCTCCATCTTTTATCACAAGAAACTGCTAATATCACAATCGAGCAACGAAAGGACACCCATCAACACCCATCACCTTCTCACTTCCCGTGTGAAGGGAAGCAATTGCTTTTTTTTTTATTTTACACATAACGAAATGTATTCTATTTCACTCATATGAAATTTGAAATGACCCCTCTCTCCGTATATCTCTATTTAGCATCTTTCAATTTTCAATAAAAAGCTCAAATCTCCCACAACTCTGAACCCAATAATTATCACGTAAAGATTGAACAGCATAATCGTCAGATTCAGAAAGCAATACTTGAACAAAGCATGAAGGTCATCAACGGTAAGAATGAAGATTATCAAGGTACTCATGGAAAGTGAAGACTCTCAGGCCAGCAACATATCATGAGCAATACCCAAAAGTACACAACTTGACAATCGAACCCATCTGCTATAAAATCTAAAACAAAGAAGCCAATATCATGAGCAATTACCATATATAAAGTTACCTCAAATGATTTTCTGTTCGTACATCATGTAGCAAACTCACAAATCTAAACAAAGGATCTTCACCAAAACATAAAACTTCAGTACAATAGCAGGTAGAAAGGACCATTTTGCACTTCCTAAAAGTTTAAGTGACCCGAGGAACAGCGTGCTAAGAACTCTCAATTCAATAAAATCTATAACAAAAGCTCCCAATCAACAAAAATAATTCCCTCCGAGCCAACAGAGGAAAAAAGAAAACATGTTTTCAAAGACATGCTAATCAACTTTTTAAAGTCACCCAATTCAGGTCAAATGCATTGCAGCCCCAACGAAGAGCCAGCAAAACACCTTTTCATCATTTACATGTCACAGAGTGTGTGTACGTGAGCACTCGATCATCTACCTTCCTTGTATTTATGGCTAAAAATCTAATCTTACACAATCCTAATAACACAATAAGATGATCAGACGTAAACATATACACAAATTTAATCCTCAAACAAGCTGTAATTACACATGGTCAATGATATGCGACTCTTTCTTAATTAAACTAGAGAACTATATACTACATATGTAGAGACAAAATGAGGTATAAAGTAAAAGGGTATCACCTGCTATGAGAATATGGAGATCGGCTTCTATCTCTTCGGCTTCTCCGGCTATACCTGGACGGTGACCGTGAATACCTCCGCCGGTGTGACGGCGATTTCGACAAATCTCTATCCCTAGGCATCTTTTTGCGAGCTTATTATATAGTTATCCAAAACGCAGAACAATATCACCTGTAAAATCAAATTAAACAAGTCAGTTTATTTTCGTATATATTGGATGTTCAAATTTAGGTTATTGGAATTTTAAACCTGCAAAATCAAATCAAACAAATAGCATCAGTAGTTAGTTATTATTATACTTTTGTTAGATGTTATAAAATTAGGTTATTAGAATCGTAAACCTGCAAAATCAAATTAAACAAATAGCATCAGTAGTTAGGTTATTAGAATCGTAAATTTTGATTTGTGTACTATAGAGAGGATATTTTTTCCGAGAAAAAAAGAGAGAGGCATTAATTGGTTTACGGAAATATGAAGGGAAATAACCTGTTAGACAATCTATAGGATCTGAACATGGCGATTTTAGTCGTCAAAAATTGAAATGGAAACCCTAGCGCAAAGAGATTGAAGTGAGAAGGTTGAAGATGAGGAGGAATGTTTTCTCCAAACAGCGGCTGTGTGTAGGAAGGAGATTATAATTCAATTTGGGGAAGGTTTCCCAACACCGTACAAATAATTTTTCATTTACTCGAGTTTAGTTAATTATATATTTTATCTAATATAAAATAAAGCTAACTTGCAATCCGTGCGATGCACGGGTGTCTTGCAAATTTTTAAAAATATATTTATACATATGCGTATCGTTTAAATATTAAAATTATATTAAATGGTATAAAATATATTTTCACAAAAAAAAGTAAAATAGGAAAGTAAGATATAAACGTATATTTCTCTATACATATGTAAAATGCTTTAATTAACTTATGTTCATGATATATAGTTTTGCAATTTAATTTTAACATAATTATTTACTTGAGTTTATAGATGAGATATGTATTTATATTATAAAACATCAAGTTTGACCGAATTTATTTTCAAAAAGTATAAAAATCTAATGGTTAAAAATATTCATGTTATGGTGTGCATTAATTCTACACCATTTGATGAGTTTTATACACACATCAAGATGTCACATCAAAGTTAAAACACTCACACCAATAATATACACACAATAAATTTTCACACGCCAATAATTTTTTCTATATTAAAAATACCATAACTTAAAATAAAAAATTTAAAATTTAATAAAAATTTAATTTTTAAAATCTACTAATCAATATCAATTAAACAAGATCTATCATGACTATAAAATTACGTAAAAAAAATCAAGAAAAATTATTAAGTAACATTTAAGAATCCATACATTGTTTGATTATTTTTTCATTTTCCATTGAGTTTATTTTATTAAAAAAATATTTTGTTGAGATCAAAATAAGATAAAAAAAATATGATTAATAGATTAAACATACATTTCGGTTGATATTTTTCGAAATAAACTAATGATATTTGTCTATTTAGATTTAGAGCACGTTACTCTTTTTTATCATATTATTTCACCGTGCCAGATGGCACGAGTATAACCTAGATGTAAACAAAATAAAAATTATTGAATAACATTTAACACTAATAATATACACACAGTAAACTCTCACACACCAATAAATTTTTTTACATTAAAAATGCTATAACTTAAAATAAAAAATTCAAAATTTAATATTTAAACTCTACTAATCAAGAAATTTAATAAAAAATTAATAATAATATACACACAATAAATTCTCGCACACCAATAGTTTTTTCTATATTAAAAATACTTAAAATAAAAAACTCAAAATTTAATAAAAATTTAATATTTAAAATCTACTAATCAAGATCAATTAAATAAGATCCATCATGTCTATAGAATTATGTCAAAAAAAAAAATATTGAGTAACATTTAACACTAATAATATACACACAATAAACTCTCACACACTAATAACTTAAATATACTAATGAAGATCAATTAAACAAGATTCATCTTAAAATAAAAATAAAAATATTTAATATTTAAAATATACTAATCAAGAAATTTAATAAAAAATTAATATTTAAATATACTAATCAAGATCAATTAAACAAGATCCATTATGACTATAGAATTATGTAAAAATAATAAGAAACCTTATTGAGTAACATTTAACACCAATAATATACACACAATAAAGTCACACACCAATCATTTTTTCTACATTAAAAAATTCATAATTTAAAATAAAAAATTCAAAATTTAATATTTAATATTTAAAATCTATTAATCAAGATCAATTAAACAAGATATATCATGGTTATAGAATTATGTAGAGAAAATAATAAAAATTATTGAGTAATATTTATGGTCGTACTTTATGTGTTCGTACATTATTGGTCATCTCATTATGTCATTTTTAGGAGTGTTCGCAATATATCAGTCAAATTTTTGAACTATTTTCAAATTATAAAAACATACATGGTTGAATTATTTTTGCATATGGCCTTGAATTTAATTTTTTAGAAACTTATTTTACCGATATCAAAATAAGATCAAAAAATATGATTAAAAAATTCTTTAAAAATTAAAAACAAGTCGGTCCAATTCAATCTACTTTTTGTTTTTTCTAGCATGAAGATATATTGAATTTAAGTTTGTCAATTTAAATTCATCATACATTACTCATTTTTATCTTATTATTGATTCTTATTTAATTTACATTGCCGGATGGTACGGGTATGCCCTAGAATTATGTAAAACAAATTAATAAAAATTATTGAATAACATTTACACTAATAAATACACAATGTAAACTCTCACACACCAATAATTTTTTCTACATTAAAAATGTCATAACTTAAAATAAAAAATTCAAAATTTAATATTTAATATTTAAAATCTACTAATCACGATCAATTAAACGAGATCCATCATATCGTTTATGTATTCGTGCATTATTGGTCATCTCAGTATATCGGTTTTAAGAGTATTCACAATATATCAGTCAAATTTTTGAACTATTTTCAAATCATACCAACAGACGTGATTGAATTATTTTCACATATGACCTTAAGTTTAATTTGTTAAAAACTTATTTTGTCGAGATCAAAATAAGATAAAAAAATATGATTAAAAGATTCTTTAAAAATTAAAAACAAGTCGGTTCAATCCGGTCTATTTTTAGTTTTTCTAGCATGAAAATATATTAAATCTAAGTTTGTCGATTTAAATTCATCACATGTTACTCATTTTTATCTTATTATCCGATCTTATTTAATATACCGTGCCGGATGTCACGGGTATACCCTAGTGCATATATAAACCATATATATTTTACAAACAATATACATGGAATATCAAATGAAGAAATATAAATTATAAAGTACATTTCAAGAAAGCTGAATTAAGTGCATAAACAATTAATAAAAGTGAGTAAAGACACTATTAATTAAGCGAACTTGAATCAACCTTTGTAAATTAAAATAAAGGGAAATATATATATATATAGCAATAGTTGGTGTGTTACTCGTTAAATGTTTGATTTCCACCTTTGTTGCATCTATCCATTCGTTAAAATACTATGTGCAATTTAAATGAACAATTTGCATCTTGAAAAATATGAAGCTGAAATAAATTAATATTCTTGCAAAATTATAGAAAATAGGAGAACTTGTATGAACCTATATGATACACAAAATGTGTTAAAATTATATATTAATACTAAGAAAGCATATTGGCGGTTTTAGCTAAGAGGATGATGAAGAAGGAACGGCAATAGAAATTCAACAAATGGGATTATGGTGTATATTGAAACGAAAGTATAGTGAATTAGGAAATAAATGCATATAAGGAAAGGAAGATTAAGAGATAATCTTGTATAGGGGGAGAGAATTAATTAAGAAAAATATATTGGAGAACAAAATCAAAAGGTGTAGTAATTAATATAACATTAAATGATCTACTTCCTTAGTTTTACATATATGTTATAGATTAACGATGAGAGTAAAATAAAAAAAAATTACAAAAATCGATATTATAGTGGCTTCCACCAGTTCCATTTTATAATAATATAGATTATATAGATAATTTATTTATTAATAAATCAGGTCAGTCCTAATATAACAAGACTCTTTATGTTTTTAACTGGTAGTCAGAATTTAATATGGATATTTATGTTTTGATCTAACGACTCAAGCAGTGGCGGAGCCAGGAATCATTTTCAGGGGGGGCCAAAAAAAATTTAAGTCAAATCAAATTCAATAATTATGTTTACAGACCAATTTTTTACTAAAATACTTATCCATTTTGTTTCGATATTTCGGAAAAGTTAGAAATGATATACTAAAATTAATTATATATTTTGAAATATCTTTTAATATATAATCCAAAAAAAAATCCAAAAAAAAGGTAGTAAAAAACGGCTGGCTAAATGAGAAAAAGAAGAAAAGTGAAAACCTAATATATTACAAACTTAAACCCTAAACTTATAGTGCTAATTGCACAAAGCCCCCCGCTCACAAACCACAGCCTGCTTGACAAAAACTATATCCCCCGACCCTAAACTTCTCAACTAATCACACAATGGCCCCTCAACTTTCTCTTCCCACACATATACCCATATACTCTCTAGAAATTTCCAAAAAGTCCAGGTGGGGCCATGGCCCCACCTGAACTTTTGGCCCCCACGTGGCTCCGTCCCTGGACTCAGGGTTATCATGTCGTATTTGTAATATAAATGATAATTATGAGTTTTGTTTAATTCTCTAACAAAATATAATAGTGTTTAAAACCTATAAAAATTCTTAGTATAACTTTATCCATTAAATTAAATATTTATTTCCAAATTAGATTGTTTATATATTTCCAACTCCTACTAAATGTATTTTACATTAATTCAATTATATTTATCAAAAAAATGTAAATTATCTTTACAAAAAATTTATCGTATGAAAAATATTTTATTTATAATTGATTTTGTGAAATAAACCAGTTATTATTTATTAAAACTTTGTTATATGATTATATTTTAAGATTATTTATCCATTTAGTGAAATAAAAAAAAAAAATCATATCATATAAATTCAGTGAGATTTGTGTTTTCTTTAATAAAAAAAAATCTAGTATAAGTACACTAATATGTAGGAGAAAATTGTTGCACTTGCAATTGGTAAAACTAGAACTTGGAACATCTATATTTTCTTTGACATGGTAATAGTAATTATTAAAATTATATGATTATATTTTAAGATTATCAATCCATTTATTGAAAAAATATATATATCATATCATATCATATAAATTCAGTGAGATGAGTGTTTTCCTTAATAATAATAATAAAGTCAATATTATTGCACAAATAGGCTGAAAAAACATGTTACACTTGCAATTAATAAAATACATATTTTCTTTTGAATTTTTCTTTGACATGGTAATAGTAATTATTAAAATTATATGAATACGAGCCTCTAGATTTTGTTGAGTATTTTTTAAAAGATTTCTCATACGGTATGGTAATCTTATTTTACTATATAACCTATTGTATTAGTTGTCAATGTATTAAGTGCTAATATTTTTGAATAATTTTTGGTAAATTTATTTTATTTTTTTGAAAAAACTAAAATATTCACTACAAATTGTCCAGTTATTTAGAAATTATATCACATTTTTACAGTACCATCTAAATTAATTTTATAGAAAACTAAAACGTAATTTTGAGTTACCGTAAATTTTGCTAATTATTAGTCATAAAATGCTTGAAAAAATGCAACAAAGAGATATACAAATCCGTATCAAATTAAAATATTTTAGGTTGGAGAAGTTTAAAACGAGGCATAAAACGAAGGGCGTAAAAAAAATCTTGATTTTTTTATACAAGGAATGATTAAATAATGCCTTTTTTTATGTATACAATTTTACAATCACTAGAATAAATGGTATGAACATGTGCAATACAATTACCACATAAAGTGGGCACAACATTTTTTTCATTTTCTTTTCTTATTTTGAACTATGGAAACAGTAAATTAATAACCTTTGAAGTTCATTTCGCTATGGAAATATAGTTTTTTTTTTCCTTTTTTGTTATTTATGTTTTTAATACTTGCAATGCCCTAGTTTTGTATGAAAACTATAAAAAAAAAATTAATGGTAGGTGATAAGGGTATATCCAAAACTTAGAGCATATATGATATTATATTTATTATTTTTTCAAAATAGATTAATAATAGTTTACTTTCTATGGAAACTAATTATAATTTTTAAATATTATGTTGATCTAAATATAAACATATTAATTTAAACTTACTTGGTTATTCTCTTAACATATACTATTACGCTTATCCTATAAGCGATCAATAATTTCTAAATTTTTATAATCCAAAAAGTACTTATGAAAATATATAAATGGATGTTAAGATTAACATTATTTATAAGGAATTAATAGTCGAGTTTAGGATTTTGCCAAATTTGAACTCGATATATCTAAAATATGATTACTTGAAACTAAACTTGATTAAAAACATATTTATTTTAAAAAATAAATTAAAATATATCATGTTTATTATACTATATGTATAAACCTTAACACACTCTTCCCCTCCTCGCTTGTTGTAATTATATTGTATCATAAGAATATTTGAAGAAAAAAATATTATATTCCAATGAAGTCGAGTCAAATGGACAAAATTTACATGATTCGAACTTAAGCCATTTAAATCCCATACCTTTCTCTATTATAAAAGAAAAAAGAAAGAGTCCACTCCATATTGGATTTATTTAGTCAAAAACCCATCGAATCAGTCCATTTATCATCCCTAATTGTATCGGAAATGTAATTAGACGGACTTAATTTACTCTATCACTATTTGAATAATAGGCATACAATTATATTCTTAAAATTTGATTAAGATTAAAAATTAAAATTAGTGCCGTAGGGAAAAAATTAATTCCTCTTACTCTCAAATTAAGAGTATACTACTACTTTTTCAAGTTAATGTTAAAATTCATTTCTTTGAGAAATAGAAAATTTGGAATAAGAACTTAGATAAAAAAAAATACTAAAATTACAAGTAGTTATAGATATTAAAAAAAATTACAAAAATCGATGATTTTATAGTCGCTTCCACCAGTTCCATTTTATAATAATATAGATTATACTATAATAATATTTGATCTAATAATAAGTAAATTTGTGTTTCATGAATTTTCTCATTATATTATAATAACTTAGATTATAATCAGCACAAAGCTACAATTAGCCATTAAAAAGAAAAACAAAAATAGTTTCAGCCACACAATTTTATATTCTTTACACATTTTTAAGATTCATAAGTAATTGTCTCTTATTCAAAAAGTATTTTAAATCTGTATAATTATTTATAGTATTTACTATTTACACACTATTAAATACTTGATTTTATTTCATATTTTATTTGCCTGATAACAAATGAGTGAGTATATATTGTTCACTCGTTGACAAGCAAGTAAGTGTATGTTACTTGCTTGATGATAAGTGAGTAAGGCATTGAAGTTTTTATTCGCTTGTCATCGGACAAGTAACATACACTTACTTATTTGTTATTGGACAAGTAACATGCATTTACTCGTTTATAATTGGGTGAATGAAAAATGAAGTGTTACCAAATATTTTATGAAATGCAAATAGCAGCCACCTTATTTATACCTTGTAAATTTTAAGAATTTGAAAACCATTGCCCTTTGTTATATAGATTTTTGGCGCGAAAATGTATAACTTGGTAATTTTCCATGCATACTAAACTCTCTCAATGTAATAATACAATGTACTAGTTTAAGCGTATGCAATAAGATATTTAATAATTCTTAATAATGAATGTGAGATTTATGCTAAAGGTAATGATTTTAAATCTCTCCTTTAGCAATATTTTAGTGCAATTTTCGACTCGAGAAGGATAACTTGATAATTTTGTGTACATACTAAAAATCCCTCAATGTGCTTAATATATATATATATATGTATGTACATAAAATTATATAAGATAAATTAATTATCTTTATAAGTAAGGACGTGATTTGGCACTCCGAACAAATTTGTGACCGTTCAAAATCAATTGCAAATGTAAATAAAGTAATTTATAAAAATATATTAAAATAAAAAAAAGTGCCACTATGGAACAATAGAGTGCTAACAGTAACACTCATAAGTAAGCTTGTTGTTTGATTATAGGCGAAGAGGTTTGTGACATTTGACGATTTCTTTTGATTTTTTTAAAATGCTTTTTACTAGTTTGTAGTGTATGAATTTTTTAACCATTGATTATAAATTGTTATATTTTAGTATACGTGGAGCCTCCAAATACATATTCACTTCTTTTAAGCAATCTAAACCTATTTTGAACCCAACTCTAATTTTGCGGTCCGTTTGGATTGAGGGAGTGAGAAGGAAAGAAAAATAGGAGGAATGATTACATTCTACTTGTTTAGATAGATTTATAAAAAAGAGTGGAGAGAAAACAGAGGGATTGAGAGGGAATGCCAATCCCCTCTATTCCTTTATTTTGTTTCTTTCTAATATTGGGAGGATTGGGAGGGAAAGGAAAAGTTTTTAATGATTTTTTTTACGTTTTACCAAATTTAACCATAATTTGTTAATAATATATTAAATCATATTCATTTCTTTTTTTTTTCTTTCTATCCAACAAAATTTATTTTTATTTCATTCTTTTTCATTTTTAACTATCCAAACAATAATTAATAAAATTAAACTCATTCTTTTCCATTTTATTTTATCCTTTCTCCTCATAATTAACTATTTCTTTCCCATCATTCTCTTTCAATCTAAACGGACTGTTAATTTGGGTTTAAAATCTTGCTTATACTCTACTAGTCTACCTGACTCAAGTTCAAATATAACTTGATTCTAAATTTAACGAGCCAAATGGGTTAGAATTCGGGTCTACCAACCCAATTAACAAACCTACCCTAGATTTAGCTAGCCTAATAAGTTTGAATTCGGGCCTACTCAACCCAATTATCAAACCTAATTACATGTAAATTTTATGAAAGGAGATTTGTTTGCAAGAAAAAAAAAAGTCTAGTTAGTGCGTGCGCCTACTAAATAATGTATTTTTACTTTCTTTTTACCGCATTCAGATCTCGGTGCAAACAAATTAGACAGCTGAAAAATAGTGTAAATTATGTAAGAAACTCTTTAAATTAACAATAGTGTAACAGAAGAACAATATTATGCAAGTAATAGATGGAATTTTGGAATTTTTTTACTCTTGCTTTGGTACAGAAGAATAATATTATGCAAGTAATAGATGGAATATTTTTACTCTTGCTTTGGTTAGGGTAATTCACCATTAAACTATCTTTATTTTTTTAAGTTCTTTATTTGTAAGGTACCAATGCGATATGTCTACATAAAAAATTAATTAAAATGCGAAAAGAGTCACATTTAAGATCACTTAAATGAAAGAGAGATTATCTATCTAGCCATTAAACTAGTATTGGTAGTTGGTTTTATGGTGTTCAGCTTGAAGGATTCAATTTCTCTTTGGCAATAACCATCCTTAAGAAGAGTTGTTAATTATAACCATAAGCAATGGTCCAATAGCACAAGTCACATTAAATTTTGTTGGAGTCAAATTGGGCACATTGCTGCCCAATTGCAAGTTAGAATTCTTGCAAAAAAAAAAATTAATGTGGCCAACGAAAACCATAATTAAGATGTGTAAAAACTGACATGTACATCTTGTGAGAAAAAATAAACTAGAAATTAGGTAGAAGGGCTTATTATACATTGATTTTTACCAAAAATCCAATGAATAATATTTTTTTGAATGAAGGGCCTATTTTTAATCGGTAATAGTGTAAGAGGCCTATTTTGTTTTATATTTTAAATGAATGTATTTGAATAAATTTAAATATCATTTAATTAATAAAAACATGTTATGTATTACCTAAATTACCCCTTTTTATGAATTTTACACAAAAAATATGGACTGCAAAGTTCATATTGCAGTAAAATATGAACTGCAAAATTCATATTGCAGTGAAATATGGACTGTAATATGAACTTTGCACTAAAAATATGGACTGCAAAGTTCACATTGCATTAAAATATAGACTGCAATATAAACTTTGCACTAAAAATATCGACTGCAAAGTTCACATTGCAGTGAAATATGGACTGCAAAGTTCATATTGCAATCCATATTTTAATACATATTGGTATTTTTTAGTTTATTTTAAGGGTTGGGATGTCATTTTATAATGAAAAAAAAAGACACATGTTATATTATCAATAAAATAAAAAATAGGCCCTTTATTTAAAAAAAAATTATTCCTTGGTTTTAGTGTGAAAATCTTTCTCTAATAAGCCCTTTTTTTTAATTGCCCCAAAAATAAAAAGTTGTCAATTGATATAAAAGTCAAGAAATTAATGGAAAGAAAAGAAAATTGAATTTTCTGTTTTGGAAATAAAGCCGAAGAGGGGAAGACGAAAAAAGTGGGAAAATGTTCTTTCATAGTTCATTATTAACCCCACCAACTTATATCTTCCAAAAGCAAAAAGGCAAAGAAGTGGGACAAGATATTCTTTAATTGCTACTTTAACTTGCTTAATCAAGATTTAGTTTCACTATGTGATACAATTAGTAAAACATGCATTCATTATAGCTTCCATCTTTAATAAATAAATACAAAAAGGCATATTCTATGCCTTTTACTTTTTATAACCTTCCACAGTATCTATTAGACAAATATAGGTAAAAGAATATTTCAATATTGTGAACAGAAAATAGCTATTGGTTCATTGTCCGAGCAACTATAGTGCAACATTTAAATCAATTTCATATTTTCTTTCAAGGAGACTCAAAAACGAGAGATGGGCAGCGAATTTATCAATTAAATTAGCTCACTCGTTTATTTTTATTTTATTTTTGCTCTTCCCTCTCGGGTTAACATTTTTTTTTGAAGTACGGGCTAACATTAATATAATGTGAATTATTTTTACAATATTTTTAATAATTTGATATAGATAAATTACACACAAAAAAGTACTACGGTAGACATTTATTACTTTTTATACCAACCAAACGAGCACAAAATGAAAATTATTGCGCATGCAACGAACCAAATACAAACTTAAGTTTAAATATCATCGACCTTTTCCCTCTCTTTTGAATTTTTATGCAGGCAATACTCAACAATAGTTCAATGCCAATGAATCCTTGTACTCCTACCACGCGTCTACTGTTACAAAGTAGTAGGTTTGTAGATGAGTAATTCTACAAACACAAACGGTTACTGCACTAATTTATTTGATTGGTGAATAACTGCGACATACCAAAAAATAATTAAAATCATTTAAATGTTGACACGTCATTTTGTATACCAACTACTTGTACACTCGTGTGCATAGCACCATTGATAGTAGGTAACCATTGAAGAAATAGTTTATGGGACCTTGACTACTTGGAAAAAAAATATTCCACAAAATGCATCATCAGCATCATTTAGAAAGCAAAGCAAACATACTATAACACAGAGCACCAAATTGTGATGATAACAACATCATCATCCCTTGAGCTCATTAAAAACCAATTGTCTGGAGCACATTCAGCCGAACCCTAATAATAATAAATAGAAGATAGGCAAAATGATTTGATTGCAAGTGGACATGTTACTCAACCCAACATTCATTTCAAATCTAAGTTCATAGAAATGCATCCTTCTCCAAGAGCTTTAGTACTTCATGCTGGTTGTTCAACTTGGCAACATCTATTGGTGTTTTACCATCCATGTTCTGAAGTGTGCTGCAGCGTGCCAAAAAGAAGAAGAAGAAGAAGCAAAAAGAACGAGTATAATAAGCCTATCGGAAATAAACAAATGTTTATATAGCAAATACATGTATTAAACGCAAGACAAACTCAACAGGGCATGAACCCAATAACACGATGTCCCTTGACGGGTTTGGTATGGGTTAAGAAACATCTGAAGTTTTTAAGGGGACCTAAGTGAATTATGAAACGTGGCTCTTATATATATCTGGCTTGTGGTTTAGATGTATAGGCAAGAGATCACTAGTTCGAGGCTTCAAGCCTTTGCACCCCCAACTCCCCTTCCCATCCCCATAAGGTTGAACCCCCCAATTATATTCGTGTATTCCATGTCTAAAAGAAAAAGGGCATTGCCCTAACATATATTGAAAAAAAAAAAAAAAATACAGTATGCGTGGATTCTACTACATTAGTTAGTATTTCTTTTATCTAGAATAACTAGTAATTGTGTATTTCCAATGTGACACAAAAATTAACGGCTAACTTTCCCTCACTCTTAAGATATAGTGCATGTACATATATAATTATATATATTTCGTGTCCTAGAACTGGTTTTTTTTGGAGACATACATTATTCCTTTCAACCCCACACCTAAATGTGGACCGCCCTAAATACGGTACATAGGGGGAAGCCTTGCCGCCAATGCTCAGGGCCGGCCACACATGAATCCGATATAACACGACGACCCAACACAATACATTATGGATTCTATGAGGATGATACTTACACAGCAGCACCGTTCTCTAGCAATAGGGCTACACACTCCTTTCTTCCATAACCAGCTGCATAGTGAAGAGCAGTGTTCTTGTTATTGTCCAAAGCATCAACCTTTGCTCCAGCCTCCAGAAGTACCTGTGCGCATTTCACCTGAAAAAGGGATCATATATAACTGCTTGCTTAACACCTCGTCCAAAAGAATTTTACAAAAGACACCAAAACGTAAACAATATTGTTATAATCAATAATCCACTACTACGCTAATGTTTTTTCAAGATCAGACAGGAAAAAGCTGGTACTAACACTACTATTTTTCCAAGACAACCTTAACTAATATTTATACATTCTTTATTTTTCAAAAAATAATTTCAATACTAAAATAACAACTTTCTAAAATTTAAGCCTTTAAATATAATGTCCCTCCGACTCCTGACCTAGGGAATTAACAATGCCCATATGCTATTAAAAAATCGACCAAGTTTGTTTCTCACTAGAATCGAATACTAGACACACCAACATTGGCATCAGAGTGACTGTCTACTATCCTCTGACCAGTACACCAGAAGCAGCTTTATTTATTAGTTGTAAACTTGATTCTTTAAAATCTAATATCTATATTGTATAGCCTATTGTTTAAAAAGAATTCAATTGGGGGCTAGACCCCCCACTTACGCCTTACGGGGGTCCACCTTTAGCTGGAGAGGAGACAGAAAACTTTCGAAGATTCGCAAAACAAAGAGGATGTTTTGTAGGGATTAAATTTATAGCTGATTTAGAGGGATGTTTCCTCTATTATAAAGTTTGGTCTAACAACCCCGTGGGGGTCAGAAAGAGAAATGCCTCATGGGCAAAAAACCATTTTTCAACAATAAAATCAAAATTAATAAAATAAGATCCATCAGCATTCTTAATTAAACTAGAATAGATCACACAAGAATGCAAAAGCATATCGAGTCTTATTTCTGCCAAAAGATGCCAAAAGGCTGAGAACATTGAAAAGGGATTCAGTAAAGATATTGTTGGTCATACCTCCCCATATCCGCATGCAAAATGCAATGCTGTCCTTCCCTCTGAATCTTCTTCATCTTTATCAGCACCAGAGGCTAGTGCAGTCTTCAAACCCTACATATTACAGAGTAAAACCTTTTTCAAATATCCTCAATACCAACAGAAAATAAACTCAAATTAGTAATTTGAATTAGGAAAAAAGGATATACAACTCAAATGTTGAAACTTGAAATCTTTAAGCATAACAGAAGGCCAATTGTCACATACATGCAAAGTTGCAAACAACTATAAAAATACAACATTTGTTATGAATAAATTCACATTTTGTATGATCATTTCTAATCGAAATCATGCCTCCTTTTCCCCAGCATAGAAGATTCATCCTCATGGCTACATGAATTTCTTCTTCTCATCGACAATCTTAAAAGCTCTCATTATAGTGTACTATTTTAACGCATTTATTTCTGTAACAAACACAGAACTCAAAGCTGGTGCATGGTTTGCAACATCAACCCTGGTTAAAATTCACAGACATGACTTCAGCAAGAACATAAATTCGGCGTCTTCGCCAATACTCTACTTGATAATATTTTGTTGACCATACATTATTTTGTATTATGTAATAGAGTATTTGAACAGTGCTACAAGTAGATAAATGCTAACTACTAAGTTACTGTGTAAATGAACACTACAAGTGCTATACTATCATGTTTGGTACAAAAAAGCAAACCAGGTCACAATTGATACGTCAATAATTACTATGAATATAAATGTAAAATCTGAATAACTGAAAAATTAATGGAAGTATAATAAACATCTTCAGCTTTTTACGCCTTTTCTTGCTTCCTAGTTACTTGAAGAGTTGGAGGACATCTTGTGTATTTTCGCTTTGTCTACTACAACTCCAAAATTCCTCTTTTAAAAGAGACATATTAAAAAAGTTAATTAATAGAGTAATGCATTGCATCCTAAGCATGCCATCAAATGACTAGAAGTGCCACATCGTACCACTCAAGTAAAACCTACTTAGCTTCCGCTTTTGTTCTTTAATTTCTGACTGTGACCGGTGATGTAGCTTGTTTGGCAAGCAAATGCAAATAATGATCATATGCTAAAAAAAGCTCATCCAAGCAAATAGCTACAAAAAATAAAGCAAGAGTAATTATGAGTACCTCCACATCACCAACACTAGCAGTGTGATGAACAATGGATTCATCCTCATTTCCCAATTCTTCTGTTTCGTCTGGACCAGAAGTTTCTGTAGGAGTCGCAGCATCTCCTGTAACAGCAAGACCCATTGCTTCACCTAACTTCTGTAGAACATCTTTGTCATTCCAGTACCTGGAAAATGAAAGGCAATCAACGGTAAGGAAACATCCAGAATAAGGCTTATTTGTATATTTTGAATCACATATATAGATAATTTATCATTTTGTTAAAATGTATTATCTATAAGTTTAATTTTTAGGTTTTCTTCGTATTGTTGGAAAAAACATTAAGCGGAAACTTGTTTACATGGAAGACAAAAACTTAGGAGAGGTTGTTTTTGAATTACAAGGAACATGAGAAATATTAAGATACACCAAGTTGTAATATGAAAATCAATTCCACTGAAAATTATGCAATCCAATTGCCGGCTTTTCCTAATACAGAAGCTTAAGGTGGTCGCTGGTACAATATATATATAGAGAGAGAGAGACCAGCACGTGAAAAGGAAGCTCAACCAACGAGAGGGGCAAAAATAATAAAACTTACTCTAGAGATTGTTATAATCGAACTCATGGGAAAACCTTGATTAGCATACTACATAAGTTAAGCTACTGACATATAGACCTTTAATTGAAATGTTATATCTTTGCTAGAAAGTTCAATCAATTACTTCAAGCTTGTCAATAGAAATATACTCAGAGGAAAGAAAAACAAGTAAACAACCCCTTACAGTATTTCTAATAATGTGCACAGAATAACAGAATTCATTATGATGTTAGCCTTCTCTGAAACATATCTATCATACATAAAGACGCATTAACAACTAGATATGTGTGTTTATTCAACAAGAAAAAGTAAAATATAAGTTTGGATGACCTCATCATTGCAGCTGGACCGCCACTTTCTATCTCATCCAAAATAGGTTTCAAAGAAGGATCTTCTTTAATGCGTGACATCTGTGCTTCTAGTTGTTCTTTCTGTGATGGATTACCCAAACTCTCAAGCATTTGGGACATGGAGGGATCCTGAGGAAGTATACATACACGAATATGTATAGTTAAAAGATCCACTTAAAAAATGCCATTTTTTTACTTTGTCCCTGAGCATAACGCAAAATTAGAAACTTATCCCCTGTTTTCACAAGTGTTAGACCTTGCCCCCTGTAAGCAGGGAAATCTCAAAGAATTACATAAAAATGGGGGGCAATGTCTAATTTTTAGAATGTAATCCTTTGACTTAAGTACTTAACCCACATAATTGTTTGAGATTCCTCCCATGCATGAGGTAAAGTTTTAAAGATCATGAAAACAGGGGGTTAAGTCTAAATTTGCATATAAAATGGGGGAGTGGGGGACAAAGTCAAAGAAACCCTTATTTCTTTAATACATCAGACAGTGGCACAGTGCTATACAAGAAACATAAATAATCAGAAAAACTAGGAGTACCTGCATTAATGCACTACCAAGGCGCTCGGCCATGGTCATAAATTGAGGATTCTGCATGACTTGTTGCATGGTACTATAGTACTGTTGTGAATCAAATTGTGGAATCCCATCTTCAACTGCAGCACCTTGAAAAGTCTTCTGAAGTTGCTCTGCCATCTGGTTGAATGAAGGATCTTTTGCTATCTGTTCAGCAAGTTCCTTAACACTTGGGTCCTACACCACCATACAATAATAAGTTCAAAATCAACACTTTGACAATTTTTAATTTATTTCAGGACAAAATATCACTTAGGCAAGAGGCAACAAAATAACATGCAGAAAATTTGAAAGAGCGGAATCGATGGTAACATATCAGTATTCACCTTAATATCCAGGTGGTCAATTTTAATTTAATTATCTTATTTACCAAGACACCAAGTCTTGCATCAAATCCAACACTGATGACTGAACTAAAGAGTTGTTTGGAAATCTGTGGCACTAATAATACAAGCAAGACCATTATTTATAATCTGGCTCACGGAAAGTGGGAAACACCAATACTGAGCAAGGACTGAAAACACATCAGTTTGCTGTGTTATTTTTTATGCTAACTTGAACCAAACTATTTAAAAGTGACTTCACATAACAGAAGCTACGTGATAATCAGTCTTCTCCTCAATTGCCTGATTCTAAGGTTGGTTAGACAAACCCTTGAATGATGATTTTGGAGGAAATATATGCCACTTCGATGGCTTATTGGCTTACAGGCTAGTGATTCAACCACTCACATCAATCAATTGAAAATTTGATAGGTATCACTTAAGCAAATTTGTGCAGCTTGAGAGCTTTTTATAACATCAATAAAATAAATGCAGTAATCAGGCATATGGTTCCTCTTGAGGGCTTTTTATACAAGTTAGTAGTGATCTTGCTATCTCCAAAACATTCGTATCAAGATACAATTCAAGCATGGATCAAGGACATTTTTGGTCAAAAGAGTCTTCAAACAACCCAGCCCATTCTGATCTACATCTTCCCCAAACCAAACATATGCAAATTATGATAAAACATTGCAGTCATAAATCGTCACATAGAGAAAGTTAAAATGACAAAAATGATGCCTAATTGCTCCACTGGATTTTTTAAAAGGCGGCCAAGAAATCATTTTTTTCTCTTCGCTAGCAAGGGATAATTGATAGATAGAAATAGAAATTTTTCTCGGTAAGTGCCTGGAAAAATTTACTGATGAAGGTCAAGTGTCAGTTAGAATAACGTTGGGGTGATGACAAGTCTCTGCTTGCAGACTAACACTATACATTCCACTACCATGAGAAGATACTGCTGCCTCAAAGTCAAAGACCTTATGACATAAAACAGTCAATGGCAGAAATCATTTATTCAATTAAGTCACAAGCAAGGACATTATAAAGGAAAAGAAATACATTAAGTAAACCGGCCATATTTGTAAAATCAAATGGATTTGGAGGAATTCCAGCTCCCGTCGCAGTGGCTGCACTTCTTTGTCCTGATTGTGTCTCTGTGGAGGTTGGTTCAGAGGAACTTTTCTTTTCTGCTGAAAAAGAGAAATAAACATTTGAATTTTTCAAATGTAAGTAAAATATGTATGTGCATGAGCTATCGATAAATAGTACCAATCCAAGCCGAAACACAAAGAAGTGAGCCACAGACTAAAAGAAAAGGCATGTCTATATTAGCATTAGCATGTGGAGATCAAGTGCATCGACAGGGAGAAAAACTGACACAAATAATAATTTAGCAGTTAAAAAAGGAAATTAATCAAGAAAATGACCCAAATACTCCTGAAGGTTCATGAAATTATTATTTTATAAAAGGACTTCAAAGTTCTATTACTAGGTAATTTAACCAGAATAATTCTATACTCGCTAAAAATGTGCACAAGATGAGATCTCACCACAGAATTGCATGAGGAGTTGAGTGGAGCCACTCTTCCCGAATGACGAGGCGACAACTCAACTCAGTGCACAATTTTTGTCAGTGTAGCATTACTCATTTTACCAATACAACTCATTATTCATATAAGAGAAATGCCGAACATAAAAAAATCCACAAACACACTTGGCCCTGTCTTGATTAAAGTGAAAGTGATGTAACTAATGGTCGGTCCCAAATCAAAATCAATAAGTACGCCTGTGGATCAACTTTTTGTGGATTTTTCTATGTTAGCATTTCTCCTCGTATAAATTCGACTAGCCACCAATCCTCAAATCACGATACACTAATGAGTGTTTTCAAATTTTACAAACGAAACAAATATCAATAATTCCACCAAGGGTCATAATCTAGCACTGTAGCCGTAACTCCCAAGTGCACTAAAAGATAAACAAGTATATCCCGAAATAGCATTCGAATTCACATCTAATTGATGAACGAGAAACTGTACCAGGCTTAGCTGTAGAAGCATCTTTGTTATCCACCTAAACACCATAAAAAGTAGGGGAAAAAACACATAATTACATCAATAACCAGCCAAAATTACATTTTTAATCACATAAATCAGCACCAAAGCTTCTCCGGTGGATCGAGATTAAGAAGAACGAAGAAATAATCATTGAAGTACAAGAATCGTCTTCAAGTAAAATCCTAACTTTACCAATTCAATCCAGCCGTATCAAATATCACATAAATTGAGATGGATATTGAAACCTAGGTGATGAAATTCGAAGAAAAAAAGTGAAGGAAATGGTGAATTGGAATTTACCTGAGACATGGCTAGAGTAAAGTGAAGATAGATGTTAGGGTTAGAGAGAGAAAATTCTCTTTGCTTCGAGTTGGAGGGAGCGAGAATTTGAGAGAGATGGAGGTCTGTTAGCCTGATACAACCTGTCACTCTGAATATATACGGAAAGAGTTTTAAACATTTTTTTTTTAATTTGAAGGCTCCTTGTAATAATAATATGAAAAATAAAAATAATTAATTTAAGTGAAAAAATAAAAAATAAATTGAGGCATATGATAAAATACTTTCTATCTTATACTCATTTTATGAATATATGTCATTCATCCTCCTTTAATATTTTGTGAAAAAAAAAATTTCAGTTCGTCACTAAAGAAAATTTTGTTATGAAAAAAAGCGAAAAACAAAAGTTAATCTCACTACATACCCCAACTTATTTTTTATCTTCTCATCTAAATTAGTTATTTTTCTTTTTATTTTTTAGGTTGCTATCCAACGAAACCTTAATGATTAAATATTTAGTATTAAGGGATATTAATTTCGCTAAATATTTAATACTAAATTAAGTTATTGTTTATACAAAACTTCGTTTAGAATAAAAAAATAAATAGTATTTTCAAGACTTTGAACCAACATTCAATATTTAGTATTTAGTATTCATTAATTAAAAGTTAAAAAAAAGAACGCATTTTTAAATTTAGTATTTCCAAAATTGATTTCTGATGTAATAATGTTGTTAAAATAATATTTAGTAGATAGCAGTTATATATTACAAACGAAAATTAGTTAAATTGTGTAAAAATAAATTCGAATACTCGTGAAATAACTTTCGAACAAAAAAGAGGAAAGAAAAAAAAGTTAAAGAAAATAAGAGGTACAAATATCGAAGTGGATACAAAAGAGAAGAGGTTTGTGGGGCAGGTCAATCCTCATCTTGAACCAAATGAATGGCACCTGTGTTTTACAATCCCCAGGGGATTGCGCGCTGCGGGCCGGGCCGGGCCGGCTATCTAATCATCTTTATTGATAATTTCACAAGGCGCATATGCATACTCGTTCTTTTAGGTCAAGACCAATAAATTATTTTTATTATATTTAAATTTAAATTGAGGATGCAATGGTAATTTAGCAATTTGGAGCTTCCTCAAAAGGCGCTGCATCTTATTGTTCAAGTTCAGTGGTATCTTCCCCTTTTTTTTTCTTTAATAAAAGGCTTTAAGCCAATTTCATTTAAAAATAATAATAATAATTTGAAATATCGCAAAACGATTAATAAACTCTTTATTTAAGGCTAATGAATATTTAGCTTCTTCGTGTTAGCGGGATGTCAATGCAAGTTGTATAATGTGAAAAAGTCCAATAATAAATATTTATGATTGAACTCCTAACTGGGCTCGAGGCCTAGATTTTTATCTAGATCATGAAAAACTCTTGTCAAAAGACACAAGACCCAATTACGTCAAGATGGCCCATTCCGGCCGTAATGGTCCATATTGGCCAAAATGGTCGTGCTGAGATGGTTGGAGTGACATGGGAAGACTTCATTTGTAGTATGAATAAGATTAATCCTTATCACATATTGTGAATAAGGATAAACTCAACTATAAAATATTAGAATATAGCCCAAGTCTACTTCTTTTAATCTTTCAATACCAACCGGTGTATTGTAAGTTCTAATTTTGTACATATAAATAGAAAGAGTAGAGCACTACATGAGTCCTATTTTTTAGGTGATTAACTCAAGTGAGAGAAAGAGCAAGAACAAAGCTGCTAACTTACTTATAAACATTTTATTCATTGCTTTAAGCAAATATAGCTTCACACACACACTTAAAGTGGAGGTACTACTAGATTAATAGCCAAATCAAAATGAGAAACCACCCTTCAACAAATATCTGGTTTGTTATTCTTCTCAATTTTATCGCTGTGTTATATACATTGTGCTTAAACCTTATCTTGTGGAAATATCCAAATTTTTTTACACCTATATAGTACATGTCGGTAATTGAAATTGAGAAATCGAAAGGTAGTAAATAATATTATGATTCCCAGGGGCGAAACTGGGCCTGAACCTAGAGGGCTCCAGCCCAGCCCAAGAAAAAAAATTTCCCACTAGTTATATGAAGAAAATGCTAATAGGCCAGTAAATTCCTAACCCAGCCCACAATCAGCCCAGTCCATCTTTCTAAAACTCTCTTAAAAAAAGGCAAAATTATAAGCTAGCTTGCCTACACTATTATACAAGGAAAAAAAATCAAATAAATTAAAAAAATATTTGTTGCTATCAAACTAGCCCCCCCCCCCCTCTCTCTCTATATATTTACACACATATGTATATAAAATAATTTAATTCAATTCAATTTATTTAAACTTTTTGTGAATGCTTAGGAATTTTTTTAACTTTTTCATTTTCTTAAGAAATACAATTTTGTTTTAAAATTAATGAATTGTTAAGAACATAATTTCTTTAGTATCAAAAAATTTAGTATATTAATTATATTTTTAAAAGGAAAACTAAAATTTTAATTTGAGACATGCATTAAAATTAATATTTTTATTAATATTTTAAAAAAATGAGACTCTTAATTTAAACAAAAAAAATATTATTTGTAATATAATATACCTCAACCAAGAGGAAATTCTTATTCATTTTTGTTGGTCTTTGACAACGATACTCTCTCCCGCACACTTTCAGATTCACTTTAATTTCTTCCGTCTTTTAACTTAAGTGTCCATTTTATCATAACAAACAAATATTTAATCTAACATTCTTACTTATAAATTAATAATTTTTATGAATACTAATTTTCTTCCATAAAAAATAATTACATTTAACTATCTTATTTTTATTTAAAATTTTGAATTTTTTTTCCACTTTAGGAATAATATTTTTACTTAAAAAATTATCATAAAATTTTGTGTTAATTCAGCCCACCCCATCGAAAAATCTTGGGTCCGTCCCTGATGGTTCCATAGTAAGGTATAATTCTTTTCCAAGCAAAAGTCTCACATTTGAGAATTATTGACTACATTATCATTGTTATTTTGACAAAAGTATATAAAATAGTCAAAATTTAAAACTAAAAAATATGATACAAACTTTAAAACCCGCTTGATATGGGTTCGACTTAATGGATCACCTTTATAATTTTAAAAGATTGTGTGTATTATGCTATGATTTGGGTAGAATGCCTTCTTTAAGAGAGAAAGCACCCAACATTTTCAAATTCAAGAATAATTTTAAAAAAAAAATTCCAAATTACCCTTTTAGACCACTGCTGGATCACGCTTAAGAATGTGAAGAAATTTTCACAATAATTCATCTGTCTTAAGAGGACTCGTTGAATTAAATAGTGAAAATGAAAATAGCTATAAACACATTAAATTTACAATTTTAGCTTCTTTTTCTCTGTAAATAGTTAATTTCATACACGCTAAAATTTTAGATTTCTAGTTTCTCGATTTAGTAAAAAAATGCATTAACATGTGTACAGTAGCATTGTAGCGGAGCCAAGATTTAATATTAAGGTGGGCAAAAAAAATATAAAATAAGAGAGACAAAATTAATACAAAATATATAAAATAAGGGGGACAAATTAGGTGTAATTTTTTTTCTCATAATAAAATGGGAAGAATTGTATTGTCTAAGAAAAACTGTTTTTCTCTCAAGACTAATAGTAAAAATATACATTTTTTAAAATGAAGACTATTGGCATGATTGAGTAACTTGTAAACCTTTTTTTCAATTTTGAATACAGTTATATTCTAGCTAGCTTGCATGAAACAATAAAAATAGCTATATATATATATATATTTCTTTTGAATTTGATAGAGCCAATGAATCTAGCATACTCCTTCGGAGATGGAGGAATGTAGAACTTCAACTAAATATTTTAAATAAACCAAATTTATCTTTGCATAAAAGAATAAAAATAACTAATATTTTAAACACACCAAACTACATTCCTCATGTTACCATTATCTATGTATAAACATCATTATAGGTGGTCTCATCTCCTCGAAATTCCTCTTCTCCCAAATACAGACATTTGTTAATTAGTGTGCTTTTGTGTTTGTGTAATTCGAAAATGCAAAACTATATGCACGTATATCTCAAAAGGTCCACTCGATCTACCGGGTTGCTACGGGGATTGCTCTCCAAGCTTTAGCCGTGTGGTGACACATGAACTATTTGTGTTGGGTGGCGTGAAATTTAATTACGTGTGGCTATTGCTTGTTGGGTCTTGACACAAGGAATAGCGTTCGCGGCAATAGATGGGATAGCTCCTTATTCTTACATATATATTTTACTTTGATGGGATTTATAGTCTCAACAATTTGGATCAATGTTTTAAAAATGCTTAGTATGCATCTAGGTGTGCCTTTGTGAAAAAGCGCCCCAAAGCGCATTGAGAAGATCGGTTTGCACATTATGCTTAGGCCTTTTGGTCTGGGCACACTTTTCATGCGTAGGTGCTGAATGCTTACGCCTTTCGTGGGGGTTTTTTTTTTTTTTTTGTGTTTTTTAAAGATGTTAAGCAAAACTACATTGTTTTAGGCCAAAAATTTGGAAAAATAAAAAAGTCATAAAACGTCCGAACCCTGACCCTCCCAAAAAATCAACGTCAATTTGTAAAATAGAAAGAGAGGGACAAAAGTGAGAACGAGAAAGAGAGAGTCGATCTTTGAATATCCTAAACAGCAACGCCAATCTGCACTAAAACATTTGCTGGCTGCTCATCTTTGAATCTTCATTGTTGCTGGCTGCAATAAACCGAGAAAGAGAGAGTCGATCTCTTGCCCTCTCCTTCATTCGTCGACTTTCAAGGTATTAATTTTAGATGTGAAAATTTTGATGATTGGATTGCAAGTGTGACATTGATTTTATGTTGATTGTAGTATACTAGTATCTACTCATTTTCTAAAAGACTTTATGTTATTAGACATGAGTTATTATTTGGGGATAATAAATTTTGTATTAGACCTTGTTTGGTTCATTGTTAAAAAATCATTTTTTTAGTTTTCTACTAAAAAATTAACTTTACTTCACACTTTTTAAAATTCACATCACTTTATTTTCTCTTACAAAAATTTTAAAATACCATAACTTTAAATTCAAAAATAGAAATTAAATAAAAAAAATATAGGCTAAATGACCCTAATGCACCCCAAACTAAATGAATATATCAATTTGCACTTTAAACATCTTTTTTCAACACTTTGCACCCAATATGTACAAATTATATCAATTTATTTCAATTCATCATTTCAGGCCATTTTTTAAAATATCCAACCACACAAGCGAATCATGTGTGCAATTAGCAAAGGCATTTTGGACAAGACAATATGATATTAATGTTCTATGAACATGTAACTAAGGCCTCCTTTGATTCGGGTATTAAAAAGTGGGATGGGATTATTAATACCACTTTTTTTATAATACCTTGTTTGATTCGCACAAATGTGCTGGGATTACTAATACCGGTACTAACTTAATACCACTCTTTGTGATATAATTTAATACCAGGGGGAGGTGGTATTGTTTATCCAGGATTAATAAAAATGAACCATATATTTTCAAAAATGCCACTACTACTACTATATTATTATTATTTAAAAAAAATTAAATTTTTTTTTTTACAAATTTTTTAAAATTTTTTTTTTAAAAAAAAATTGTTAGTCCAAAATATAATTCCGTATACAAGTTACATAACCAAACATGGTATTAATATTAGCATGAGATATCCCAGTATTAATACTACATGAATCAAACAGTGTATTGGTATTAAATTAATACCATGATTAATAGTCCAGTACTATTAATACTGGTATTATTAATACCACTAATCCTAATACCTGAATCAAACGAGGCCTAAATGTTCTTTGATCTTAAGTTCTATTAAATGCAATGGATGTTAATATTTTTATGGATCTCTTACTTGTGAATTAATTGCTCACTTTTCCTCTGTTTTTTGGAAGTGGTGTTAATATAATGCTGTGAATTAACTGCTCACTTTTGCTAAATTATTTGCTTTGTTTCTACGATGGATATAGTGTAGTGAACAATTAATAAATTATGATTACAATTCCAAAATGCCCTTACTAATTGCACACGTGATTCACTCGTGTAATCAGAAGTTTTAAAAAATGACCAGAAATGACGAATTGAGATAAATTGATATAATTTGTATATATTGAGTGCAAAGTGTCGAAAAAAAATGTTTAGGGTACAAATTGATATGTTATTTTAGTTTGGGGGCATTAGTGTCATTTACTCAAAAATATATTTGAAACATACTCATCGAGATTTATAAAATAAGATCAATTGTGACTATTTTTTTAGTTTTTTTTATGAATTTTTTTGAATTGGTTGAAAAAAACTCTAACAAAAACTAAATTCACTTTTTAACCTACTTTCACACTTCCCAAAAATTCAACAAAAATCAAATTCACTTTTTTAGCCTATATTAATTATTTAATTTTTTAATATAAAAATGATTTGTACAAAAAATTTACGTATCGCTTTTGGACAAGCAAATGTCTAAACTTACGCCTTTACCTTTTAAAAATTAAAACATTGGTTTGGATGCTATTAGCAAAAAAAGCTCACTTGATAATCAATGCCATTTTATAAAGGCGTGATAAATTTCATCCGTCATGTAAAACTATATCAAATTGTTTTTATTGCTTATCTATTTTAGTCAACGATCCTTCCTTTTAATAAAATTTTACCAAGTCACTTAGCATTTTCTTTATTTTATTTTTTGATTAAAATTATATATGTCCGACTTGCACATGGATTGTGTGTACATATTAGTTTAACTTAATTCCAAGTCCAACATAAGAGTTTCTGCATATATTTAGCACTATAATATACTAGCTCAATGCGTGTGCTTGGTTTCAAATGAAATATGGTTATCCAATTTCTCTCATTAGTGATACAAAAATGATCCAAAACATGGTACGGGAGTCATGTCCAAATTATGATACGTTATTTTAATTTATTTTGAGACATTTTTCAAAATTTTTTTATTATCTAAGTTGCTAAATTATGAAACACCAATTTAATATTTTTATAATTCAAAAAAAATCATAAAGTGTTAAATGTGTTGTACTAAATTATCCCAAAATCTCACTATAAAATATAAATTATTTGAGATAAAATGTCCTGGTTGATCCCTGCAATTCTTCAGGTACATCTTTTGCGCACATAAACCGAAGAGACATTTCAGTAAACACAGTGACATATCTTTAAGATCGGTGAGTTGGGTCCATTAAAAATAAAATCTATATAAAGTTTATTGTTATTAATACTTAAATGGCACATAACTATATCTTTAAAACATGATTCAAATTGTGTCTTTCAAGAATTATTATTAGTTCATTAATAACTAAAAAGTTGACCCAAAGACTTGTTTATCACTAGATTTTTGTGACAATCAATTCATTTAACAGAATGTTCTATATTTATTTTTTTGCAAACGCAAATTTTTTTGTGACCGGCAACAAACTCAATTCTAAAAGTCGAGTTAACCCAACACCAAATGTAGTTTAAGCAACAAACTCAGTTCTAAAAGTCGAATTAACCCAACACCAAATGTAGTTTAAGAAGATCTCGTAGGAGAGAAACAAAATTATTAGTTAATCAATTAGATACATCTCGAGTATGGTAGAGTGGGCCAAATGGTAGTTGCTTTTATCAAGACCAATAACTAGCTGTCCGGTCGGCCCTCCTCAATTCTGGCATAATGTGGCTTTCGGAATCGCACTAACCAGAATGGTAAAAGGACAAGTGCTAAATCGCACTAACCAGAAAAAAAAAGAAAAAAAGTATATGTAACAAGTATAGTAAATTTAGGAGGTGTTATTTATGTTATTTAAATGTGTTACAAATATTTTTATTTAAAATTTATCTAAACACACATTTCAATACCTCCTTATTAATCGCAAATATTTTTTTTCATTGTCTCATATTAGACGAGTATATAGCAATACACTTTCTCCATTTGAGTCGAGTTTATGTGAGTACACTTATTTCTCATTAGGCGAACATTATTTAAAAAACACTATAGTACACTCAGCTCTCCATTGTTCTAATGTTAGACAAGTTCTTACCAGCAAACTCTTTCCAAGTGAACTTAACGTATGTGATTGGCTGAATGGACCCACCGCTCATCAGACAAACCTTGGAGGTGCTAGTGGTAATAAATTTATCTTATGAGGATATTTGAGATAAGGAGTTTGTTTGTGACAAATATGAATAGTGTAAATAATACCACCCTAAATTTATTATATTCTTATCTACCATGGAGATAATTTAATAGACAAATTTACCAATAGACTAAATTTTACTTATACATGTGTGTCTTATTCGTTAAATACTCGTATGACTCATAAGCGTAAGATACTTGTATGGCAAAAAAAAAAGATTCCCCTATTATTATTATTATTATTATTATTATTATTATTAGCTTTTGCACTACACAAATATGCCAAGCTTGTATGGTTATTTCGTGTGCTCACTGTAGTCTCTTAAAAAACTTATTGTTATACTTACAAATTTAGTTATAAGTTTTGTCTTTTTTTTTCATTATAAAATGTCATTAAAATATGGACAATATGAACAGCGATGCTCTAAATAATACCACATTTTATGACAAAAATAAAAAGAAATAACATTAAGCGGAGGATCCAAAATTTTAAATTTACGGTCAAAATACAAGCATACAAAAAAATGCGAAAAATAAAATAAAAATAAAAACAAACTCAAAATAAATTAATCAAGAAAAACTCGCATGTGCCATTTTGTTATTTTCTCTATGTTTCTTACCAATAATCTCATTATTTATGAGATTAAATTTTTTATTTATATAATTTTATTTTATTTTAAGAGAACAGCTTACAAAAGTTTAAAAAGTTACAAATTATAATTATAAAAAAAAATATTGAAAAGTCCCAGTAAAACATAACAAACATATAGATAATAAATAATATTAATATTTTTCGAATTTACAAAATGCTAGCATGAACCCGAGCATCCACCACCACCAACATTTACGTTTAGGGGAAAGCCATTCAAAATTGTATTCTGATATATGATTTATTTAACTATTTATTGTTTAATTGAAAAAATAAACATATACAAAAAAGCTATAAATTGAAGTTAATTAAATAAGACAGTTGAAAATTATTTAATTTACAGATTATTTATGAACTAAAAAAAGAAATTTTAATTTATAAGTATTAAATAAAATCTTTAAAATATAGTTGAATTATAAAGTTTATGGTTATAAAAGGGGGAATCTTTTATTTCCTTTTTATAAAAGTTCAAATCATGGGAGGAAGGGAAGAGATGAGAGCACTGTATTCTGAACTTGACACCTTACTCATACATACATATATATATATATATATATATAGATATTACCACCCTCCAGATGTAAAGTTTTCTTTTCCTTTCAGTACAAGCAATGCGATTCCCCTTTTTTTTCTTTTTTTCTGAAGAGGAAAGGGGTGCGATCGAGGGGAGGGGACAAAACTCCTTTTCATTATCCGCTCAGTTTAATTTCTTTTAATTAATAGATTTAGGTATAAGTCTTCTTCGATAACACTGCTTAAATATAAAAATTTAAAATTTAAGTGCTTTTAAAGTTATTTGTTAAAAAAAAAAAATTTAAGTTCAATCTTAAGAGACGTTTGCTTTACCTTTAAATACTTAATGAACATTTAGAGGTGCAATATGATATATATATTTTTAAACTAATTAAGAAGTTAACGTCTATTTTTTTTAATAATTAAGCATTCAGCATTAAGAGGCATTAATTCCGCTGAACGTTTAATATTAAATTTAAACTATTGTTTTATATAAAAACATAGGTAGTGGTTGGTTCATGTTTTAAAATCTATGTTTTTAGTTTTCTATCCAAAAGTCTATTTTATTTCACACTTTCTAAAATTTATTTCACTTTACTTTCTCTCTCATAAATTTTTTAAAACACCATAACTTTAAATCTAAAAATCGGAATTAGATACAGAAATATATTTAAAACCTATTAATCAAGATCTATAAAATAAGATCTATTGTAACTATTTTTTGAGTTTTTTATGAGTTTTTTTGAATTAGTTGAAAAAAACTTCAGCAAAAATTAAATTCACTTTTCAACCGATTTTCACACTTCCCAAAACCCTAACTTAAGTACTCAACTTAAAATATCAACCAAACAGGCCTATAAAATTCAAAACTTCATTCAAAATAAAAAACAAATAGCATTTTCAGAACTTGAATTCAGCATTTAGCATTCAGCAATCAAAGGTCAAGAAAACAAACGCACCCTTAATTTTCACCACTTAAAATTGAAACTTTTCATTTAAAGTTTTAAGTGGTAAATTCAACGCTTAAAATTGAAAAATACATATTTTACTTTCTTACATTTTATAATTTTATGATCCAAATAAACTAATAAAGACATAATTGTCATATTAAAAAAAAATTCAGATTTTAGAAGTGTTATCTTCAAACAAACAATATTTTTTCAGATACAATTTTTGAAATTAAATAAATAGTTTTTTCAATTTCAATTTCCAGTTTTAGATTTTTTATTAAATGCCACCTTAGTTCAAGAGTTAAATAAATGATTTTTTTTTCATAAAATTTGATGAAAATAATATTTTTAATGAATAGATAACCTCTATAAAATTTTATCAAAAAATTTAAGTTGAGAGTAGACATAATAAAAATTTGATACAGATGTTTATTTTAAAAAAAATTTAGATCATCATTTCAACCGCTTCTAAAATAAATTTTGTGGGGATCAACTATTATCTTCGTTAAAAAAAATCACCGTCTAACTTTCCAACCAGAAACGAAATTACATTAGAGGAGCAAAGTCCCAAACGAGAGTCTGGGAAGTGGGAACCACAATTGCGGGAGTAACAGTGACAATACACCTAATTTTGTTGAAGATGAAAGAGAAGACAGTGGGGGCATTTTGGTCACATTCAAACAAAATTGCTCTGAAAGGGCCACTATTGCCTTGCCAGAGCACCCTAAGTTCAATACCGAAACCGGATCCATCGGAGAAAATCATTGGATCTGGCATATTATTAGAATACAAAATATTTTATTTGGAGTGTTGCCATGATACACAAAATTAGGACACTAATTCATTCAAATTTAAAAGAATCGCTAAACACACGAAATACTCTATAAAAAATTAATTCAAACACACTTGACACTGATACGTTGGTACGAGACTAAACGCTGATGTGTTAAGTGTGTTTGTGTGTTTGTGGAATAACTTTTCGTAGAGCATTCTTTGTCTTTAGCATTTCTAGTCATCTATCTAAGATGGATGAACCTTTTTGGAAGAAATACCCTTCATTGCGGATCTCATAGAAGCTCCGGCCGAATTCAACGCAGCTTCGATATACTTCTTGGAAGCAAAAGTGGCAGCCTTCTCCAACGCATTCCCCATCTTCTTCGCCCCTTCAGCCTGTCTGATCAATCCATTCAGCTCGGTTTCGCACTCTCGGTTCATCTCGGCCTCGAACCGGTCAAATTCGGCCATGGCCTCGTCCATTGCGGAGTCGAGGTACTGCTCCGCTTCGTCCATGGCGGTTTGGGCCTGGTGAAGTTCGTGGTCGTGCTCTAGTTCCATGGCGGCCCAGGCTTTGTAGGATTCGACGTCGAAGAAGCAGAGGAGGTTTTCGATTGAGGATGGATCGAAGGATTTGTCGGTTAAGGCTTGGTCTGAGAGGAGGGTGAATTGGTAGATTAGGGCTTCCATGGTGGTGGTGGAGTGGATGAATTTGGGGGTCGTGGAAGGGAAAGTAGGAAGTGGGTGGAGAATCATTTAAAAGAGTTCTGATTCTCAAATAGAATACGATTCGCTGCTCTCCATAAATTATTTTTACCGAGTTTCGTAAAAAAATTGTAAAAAAAATAAATTATTTGTTTAGACTTTAAATTAAATTTATTAAATAAAGTTAGCGATAACATGTGCTCTAAAAACAGATGTTAAATACTTATATATATAAAGAAATTAAGATTTGAATGAAAATTAGTATAGCATTAATTACATGTTGTGCTTTTATTATTTTTATATGAAAAATGATAACATGGGCACATGTTAAAACTATTATAAATAAAAATAATGAAATCTTATATGAAAGTCTGTTTTAAGTTTTTAACATGGGTACTTAACAAGTGCTCTTATGCCACACATTAATATGATCATTTTTATATTTAGGTTTTTAACATGTGCCCTTAAAGTATATGTTATCATTACCTATTAAACAAAATTAAATAAAAAATTTAACAGAATTTCATAAAAAAATTTAGTTGTTTAAACTTTAAATTAGATCCATTAATAAAATTAGATGAAAGAGATAATGGTGGGAGCCAAATTACTAATCTTTTTTTATCCAATTTTTTTCAAAATAATTTAGTTTAATAACTAAATGGATATAATTTTTTCTTATAAAACTAAATAAATATAATCTTTATAATAAATAAATTATTTTCACAAAAAATTTATAATAAAAGTTTGGTATGTGCATTCATTGAAGTTTTAGACAAACTTATTAACCACTTCCAATTTCAACAAATTTCGTGCCATATGTTAAATCATCAAATTATACCCTATTAAAAGAAACCAGAGATGAGTCGAGTCCTATTTAAACCTTGTTTCATTATATGTAAATTAACAAATTTTAATAGTTAAAGGCTAGCATTACTCTCCGACCTTTAAAATTATCTTTAATAATATTTTATATGCATCTTTTTTTGATATTATTAATGCATCTATATATAACACTTTTCATAATTATATTAAGTTGAAAGAGAAAGCGTGGTTAGTATTGTGTTTTATACAAATAATTATATTAAGTTGAAAGTCAATCAAACAATTACAAAATATTTTATTTTTGTGACTCGTCACAAAAATAGCGTGGTTGATTTAAACCACATGCTATATTCCATTTAAATTGTGTTCAAATTTTACTTTTACACTCCCCCCAAGTTCTCCCATTTAAATCATGAAATAAACCATTACCAACTATTTTTCATTGACCAAAATAACACACTTATGAATTAATTCTTTTTCCACGTGTATGAAAATATTTTTTGAAGTTACGCTGCTGCAAAAATGATAAAAAAAATAAAAAAAAATTGATTTTCTATTCTTTTTTCTTGTTGTAATTTTTTTTAATTATAATTGTCAATCATTTGTAATTTTTGTAATTTATTATAAACTTTTGAAAAATTAGTAATTACTTATAAAAAGAATGGTAAAATATTTTATTTTTGTGAAAACTCGTCACAGGAAAGAAATTCCAGGAAAAATGCCAATTCCATTTACACTGAACCAAACATTTAGTTAATTTTTAATAAAATAATAAGCCAAACCCAACCGTAGTTTGGGTGTGATACTAAGGTGGCGTTTGATAAAATATCTGAAAACTAAAAACTGAAAGCTAAAATTGAAAAATTAGTTTGTTTACTTCTAAAAACTATATATGAAAAAATGTTGTTTGTTTGAATATAATACATCTAAAAACTGATTTTTTTTTAGGATGGCAACTTTACCCTTATTAATTTATTTGGATGACATGATTCTAAATGGAAATAAAAAAAGACCATATGAGGGTAAAATAGGTATTTTATATGAGGGTGTTTTAAGTTTTCAAATTTAAGTGGCTGGCCACTTAATTTTTTTACCAAACAAACAATCTCCACACCACTTAAATTTGAAAAATTTAAATTTTCAGATTGAATCAAACAACCCCTAATACTTTTTCAAATGCCATCAAAAAAAGAGATGAAGTTTGTCATCAGAAACTTTAATTGCATTTTTCGAATTGGAAACATTATTGCCACAATAATTATAACTTCTGCCGAACTAAATAAAATATATTTATTTTAGAATTCATTTTAAAGATAATGTATTACTTGGATAGAAGTCTTTTATTAAAAAAATATCAGTAATATCGGTACATAATTAATTACGTAATCAAATAGAATTGGTTAGATTCAAATGGACTTGGCTTTTCCCTATTACTTTTCAATCCAATTTTATTGGGGGTTAGTTTGAAAACTAAACAGATGAATTTTTTTATGAAATTTTGGAGAAATAATCTATATAATGAGTAGATCATTTTTACAAAAATTCATTTGAAGATTCAATCTAGAAATAAGTGAAATAATTATATAAAATTTGAATGGAAAAAAATGAAGAAATGCATCAATTTTTTATCACGCTCACTTACTCATTATAAAGATCATCTCTACCAAGTTTTTTGAAAAAAATTTATTCATTTAACTCTCAAATCAAACTCCTTAAATGAAATTACATCGAAAGAATAATGGAGAGAAGCTAATTCCAAATCAAATTATGGTAAATAGTTCTCAAGAAACACATTCTTGAAAGTTACATCCAATCTTAAGTACCAGCACAAAATAAAGAGATGGTGATTTGATTTGCTAAAAATGACAGTCTGTTTAAAAGTAATTGTATTATTATAATCATCATTAATCAATTAAATCACTGATCATCCATTCATATATTTTGGCGTTTGATTGATGACGTGATAAAGCAACACTAGATATGGCACCTAAAAAAAAAAAATTTTTAGTTAACGAGTTTAATCACCGATAGCTTGACAAGAAAAATAAAAATAGACAACTACTAATCTCCTAGCAAAGTTCTAGAAATTACAAATTACGATAATGTGTATTCATTTTCTCCATTCTTAAAGTTTTTGTAAAATAATATATATATTAATGATTTTTTTACACACACATATATATAATTTAAGGACAGTTCTTAAAAAAAATACTCTTTCTATATATATATATGTGTGTGTGTGTAAAAAAATAATTGTGAGAGTAAGTATTAAAAGGACACCGTAAAATTAAGAACATATTTATCAGTTAAAAATGATTTGATAATATATATAGTTAATTAATAAATATTTAGAGATAATGGGCTATAAGGTCTCGCTCCATAATGTGTTATAACTCTAAGGACGGATTCATGTTTAATAAAGGGAAGTAGTACTAATTTCATAATTTGGTTTTACAATAAGGACACTTTTCATAATATTAATTTATTTTAAGGAAAATGATAAATGTTGATGGACAAAACTACCCTACTATATCATTTATTCTAATTATACAAAAGACATATTATTCTCTCTTACATACACATAATTTAGAGAGAAAAAACAAAAAACAAGAGAAAAGAGAAGTTGTCTCACCACCACCACCACCACCACCACCTTACTCTCCGATCGTATCTCTGAAAGGATCATCATCATCATCATCATCATCATCATCATCATCTTCTTTTTCTTCTTTTTTTTTTAGATCTGCAATCATAAAACATATATAACTTTTGATCGAACCGTTGGATTTGGATGATTTTTGGATATGTTGTTCGAAAGACAAAGTTATTATTATTGCACGAAAAATTAAGACGACCAGAAGTCGTTTTGCTATCGAAATCGATCAATTTTGACAGCCCAGCGGGATTTGAAAAAAAAATATGATTGTAAATCTTTTTTTTTATTTTTTACGAACCATACGTCAATCCATATCTATATACATATAAATAAATTGAGTGGATGTTGATCTCATCAATTTTGTTGTTCTCTATTTTATAATGGTGCTAAAATTATTTTAGCACCTTCTGATTTGTTGTTCAAGTGGTGTTATCTTATGGTTGTTGTTCAGAAGGTGCTAAATGCATTTAGCACCTTCTGGTTGTTGTCTAGATGGTGCTAAATGCATGTAGCACCCTTTGGTTACTGTCCAGAGGGTGCTAAATGCATTTAACATTTTCTGGTTGTGGTACTTAATGTATTTAGCACCTTCTGGTTACTCTCTAGGGGGTGCTAAATGTATTTAGTACCTTTTGGTTGTGGCGCTAAATGCATTTAGCACCTTATTGTTGCTGTCTAGCGGGTGGTGCTAAATGCATTTAGCACCCTTTGGTTGCTGTCTAGCGGGTGGTGCTAAATGCATTTAGCACCCTTTGGTTGCTGTCTAGAGGGTGCTAAATGCATTTAGCACCTTCTGGTTGCTGTCCAGCGGGTGCTAAATGCATTTAGCACCTTCTGGTTGTGGTGCTAAATGCATTTAGCACCGTCTGGTTGCTGTCCAGGGGGTGCTAAACGCATTTAGCACCTTCTGGTTGCTGTCCAGAGGGTGCTAAATGCATTTAGCACCTTCTGGTACCTTTTGGTTGTAGTGCTAAATGCATTTAGCACCCTCTGGTTGCTGTGCAGGGGGTGCTAAATGTATTTAGCACCTTCTGGTTGCTGTTGGTATTATAATGAGACGATATTATAAAGAAGGGGTATTAGTGTCTTTTTTGTATAGTGTCCTTAATTTACACAGCCAATTTTTAAATGTCCTTTATAATTATATTATTATTATAATGAGCCCTTATACCTAATTGCCTCAAATATTTATTCTTTAGTTAAGAATTTATTGTAATTTAATATTCAATTTGTGTATAATTGAATCTACTAATTAAGATAGTTGGAGTTTTGCTCATCTTATCTTGTTCACATATTAAAAAGGGAATCTAGACATTATAGAGTGGGCGCCAACTTGCTTGTCCCCTTTGAATTTTTGGCATAAACTGCCGTTTGTGATGGTGCCTGTACCATTTGAATTCAAATAATTGTGCAAATATGGTAAAAGCAAATTCCCTCTTCTTTACCAAAATAAATAGGTTCTCAATTGGTACCAGACTTTATTTTTATTTTTTTTTAATAATTTTAAAGCGATATATATAAAAAATTAATATATTTAATATGGCAATTATATGTTGGACAAAAAGTTAATTCATATCAAATTTATTGTAATCAATAAGTGATAGTCAAATTAAAATATCACTATTTTATGTTAGATAAATATCTATATTATAAAAAAGCCTTATTTTATTAGGTATCATTAATCTTGTATGTTATAGCACAATTATATTAGTAGTTGATCTATAGTCTATGCTATTATTATAAGCTGGGAGGACCCTTTGATGATTATGACAATAAATTTGGTGTTCTCAGTTTTGCTCTTAATTATTTTCTTAAAAGAAATACAACTGTATGTGAAAGGACTTGAATTCGCAAATTATAAGTTATTAGAAAGAAAGATATCTTGACATTAGATTGCTTCTCATTCATTTAATATTTTTTTTTAATTTAACTTAAATATCTTCATGCGTAGAAAGATGAAATGCACATACAATGCATGTGCTTGGATGTCTAGCATTAGAATTTGAAAAGAATAAAACTAAAAATTCGATTCGCATTCTATAATTCAAAAAAAGAATGAAAAACGTTAAGAAAAAATAGTGTGAGTTGAATCTTCAAGTTTGTGAATATGTCCTTAAAATAATATACCAAGTTAAAAAAAAAAGTGTGGGTGGAAAAGTATAATTGTAAAATAAAATCAAAGTTTCTACATATTTGTAATAGTAGATTTTCAATTACACGTAATATGTCTTAACTATCTATTTAATATACGCTCATATTTAACGAATAAATAAGTCGTCAATGACAATTAAGTTATCATCAATAAAATATATTTTATTTAAGAAAACAAAAGCATAGGTAAAATAAAAAACTCAAAATGGTAGAATAGTCTTTTTAATAAAAGCGATAATTTTATAATACAACTTTTTTTTTATATACAATTAATAATTCTATAACAAACACAAAAACAAATAGATACAACAAAATATTTAATACTACCTTTATATGAATCGAATCTATCACCTCTTTGTTATGTCAACCGGAGTTATAGGCGACAGTTTTAACACTAGGATAAATTAAAAATACTGTTTGAAACCCGGCCCAACTATATTCGGCCTGGCCCAAAATAAACAAACATTTTTCAGTTAACAGAGATTACAACCGTTTATTTTTTCCCGAGAAAACTGAGAAAAAAGGAAAACACAGAAATGGAATCAGACAAGAAGAGAGAAGAGAGCGATGAGACACCGTTAGTATTTTTTTCTCCACAGCAAATCTTCGAGATCAGGAAAACAGATATACATATATATAGAGATAGAGGATATAGATGATGGGGGTGAGTGCCAATGTGCGCAACGGCGTGGTGTTGCCACTTTTGATGCTATTTTTAATGCAGGAGGTTGAGGCTATATGGTTGAATTTGCCGTCGGCGGGGATGAAATGCGTGTCGGAGGAAATACATGGAAACGTTGTCGTTTTGACAGATTACGTCGTCGTTTCTGATGATCATGCATACCCTACCCCTACCATCTCTGTCAAGGTAACCCCCTCTCCAACATGTGTTAATTCAGTTTTATGTTATGCACAGGGGTGGACCCATTAATCTTTTAAGGGTGGGCTAAAACTTAGCAAATAGTTGGTTTATACTATTTTTTTTTAACAAATGCTAATAGGTTTTCTTTAAATTTTCCGTAGTGAAGCCCACCCTGTACGTCTCTCATTGGGTCCGCCCTGATTATGCACATAAGAATACATGGTAAGTCGATGCTAGTGTAATGTTATACCTGGTAACTTTTGATTAATCTATTTTGTGATATCATTTCAAACAATGTGCTAGTGTTTCATCAAGTGGTTAAAGTGAGCGTCATTAACCTTAAAGTTTATGGTTCATATCCTAGTTGAGTTATTTTATTTTTACCTATTCTAATTGAGGAAAAGTATTTTAGTAAATTTAATAGACACGCCAAACTTTACATGCTTCTTTCATAGTTACACATTGCTCAGCATTAGCCATCAATATGAATTAGAATCTTATTACATCTTTTACGATGAAAAAATTTAATTCCATGGAATTATTTGACATGAATCTTTTTCCATGAAATGTTTTTGAAATATATGGAAAATGAAAAAACTAGACTAAATCAAGTTGTACTGTGAAAATTGATTGCATGGAAAATTATGTATTCAAACACCACCAAAGGTGGACAACGTAGACTTTTGGGTATTTTCCATTGAAAAGAAGTGTTATCAAAAGCACCATCATAACTCAGTTGTTTTGCCCTATATCTTTGTTTAAGTATGTTTGTAATATTTGCCCATTGATTTCCAATTGGTAACATTGATGTTTTTGTCGTGTTTGAAAAGTGCGATATGTTTTTTCATTTTTTGTTTATCCATGTTGCAAGTGAAAATAAGCAAGGCCTGAGGTTTTAAGTTGTATCTGTTTTGGTTGGGTTAGACGTTGTCAATTTAAATCCCTCATTATATAAAGTTATCAAATGCACCATTGTAACTCGGAATCTGAAGTGGAAGGATTCGCTTGTTCGTTTGACATTTGATGTTTAAATCGACCTGGGCTGCTTCTTAAGACTCACATCTGGCCTATCAAACGCATTTCGGATTGGGAATATTTGCTGATGTTCATCTTATTTATTGTTCTGTGTCCTGTTGCACAACATTCTTAAGAAACATCTTATTCGGTATACCAAAGTTTCTACCTCATTCTGTGGTCTAAAAGCTTGCATACAACTTATGTCTTCTAAAGTATATTTAAAAACAAAACAAGCCCTTGTGGTATTCCTTTCTTTTGATACACTCTTCGAAAAAAAAATCTTCTTACCTGTCTAAAACTCCAAGCTTAAATTGCCAATCCTGATGAACTAACAAATAACAGAACTCGAGAGCTGTGTGGACTCGAATAATGCGCTGGATGTCAACATTGCCGTTAGTCCAATGCTCTATATACTGGATGGTTGTTTTATTCTACGGATTGATCTTTTTGTTTGTTATTAGTTTTTATATTTTTCTTGAACAAACTAATCAGCTTTATAAATAGGGTATTGTTGTTTGTATCTAAAAAAGTTACTGTGTGACAAAGTTGGGAAAAAGAAATTTTACCCAGAATTGCCTTTAGACAATGCGGACAAGTGATGCTGAATCTGATATCTAACGTGGTCTGAGTCCGACGAGCTGAACCTGATCCAACCTAAAAACCTGCTACTCACTTGATCATTTTCTACAAAAAAGAATTTGCTCAAGCACAGTTTAGGGTCTGTTTGATCAAAAAGTGAAAAATAATCCAAAAAATGATTACGTTTTAGGAGAAATTGGAAAATGAGATGAGTGATTTGGTGAGATTTCTCCATCCTATTCTCTTTTGTCTTGTAAATTTTTTCTTACCCATCACTCAAAGAATTGGATTCCATGGGGAAACCAAAAAAGTAATAGAACACTCCACCAAATCGCTCCTCTCTCTTTCCCAACTTTTCATAAAAAGCAGTAGTCTCAAGTGCACGCATAGTGTCAGAAAGATCAATATCAGTGTGAATGAAAATCGCCTTTCTATCAGCTGTTGCAGCCACACAGTGACCGTCAATGCTTAGACATGGCCAACATTTAGAAAAATGTGAACTCTGATAAATAAGTCGACTGCAACTCTCTCTCTTGTTAGATTTCGGAGCATCCAACCCCAAACCAATTGGCAATAGGTGGAGTAGCCCTAGATCTTATATATTGCTTTCTGATGATCCACTCTTCCGATGTGGGATTGGGGTTGGATGCTCTAGTCTTAACAATCTCTCTGCCTCATCTTTTTCATCTTTCAAAAATTAGGTGACTTCACCTTACGGGGACACACTTCATCACAGAGAGAATGCAACACACGGTCAATTTGCATTTACTACAAAAGAGCCTGGCCAGTATCTAGCCTGTTTCTCAATGATGAAAAGCAACAATTCAGGAGGTGGAAGCGTAAGCGTCAACGTTGACTGGAGAACTGGAATTGCAGCCAAGGATTGGGATTCAGTTGCAAGGAAAGAGAATCTTGAGGTGAGACCTTCAAATAATGCATCAAGTTGTACACTATGGTTCAATGATCATACATTACTTTGGCAAAAGTGCTTTGGCAATAACACTACCGTTAATTTAAAGATGAATCAATTCAATGGGCATAAATTTAGTATGATTTCTGTGTTGGCCTAAGAAACATGTTACCAAAAGAGATGAAATATAAAATTCTGCTTCTAATATATTTTGTGTGCTGTGCTTTGATTGGGAATCCGTTAGGGCGTTGAGCTTGAAATAAAGAAGCTTTTTGGAGCAGTGGATGCCATCCATGAAAATTTACTCTATCTTAAGAGCAGGTAAATCACTAGCATTAGTTGGAATGTATCTATGGTTATTGAAATGTCTTTAAACAAACTTATTATTCCTTTGAACGCTTAGGGTCTGTTTGATTAAAAGGTGGAACTACTAGTTTTTATGATATTCTTGAGAAAATGATGGGTGGTTTGGGTAAGATGTTCTCCATCTTTTTCTCATTTTCCATGTTAAAAATTTCTTACCAACCACCCAAAGAATTTTACTCCAAGGAAAACCCAAAGATTAATAGAATATTTCACCAGATCAGTCTTCTCTTTTTCTAACTATTTAATCATTTTCCGACTTTTTTTTTTATCAAGCAGGCCCGGCCTTTAAATACCAATTTCAATCAAGGGTGTTGATATGTTCTTGTTTAAATGCGCGTGTGCTTACAGAGAAGCAGAGATGAGGACAGTAAGCGAACTCACCAACTCTCGGGTTGCATGGTTCAGTATCATGTCCATAGGTGTATGCATTGTGGTTTCGGGCGTACAGTTATTGCACTTGAAGCAATTTTTCCAAAAGAAGAAATTAATATAGAGGTATTCTTATTAATCTAATAATACTTCACCCGAATGTCTCTGAAATTCTGAGAATCTGCATTTGTTATTTCTTTATTAATGCAGAAAGGGGAATTTTGCTAATCATCCATGGTGTATCCAACCTCAACTTTTATAGAAAATTTTGATTCTGAGTGTTAAATTCTTTTCTCTTTTATCCTCCCATTTCTTATTCTGTTATTGCTTGTTATACTCTTGTAACTTTGCTTGTGGAGTATTTGACTAGATATACCGAAGGTGAGGTTTCAACTGTTGTTCAGACTTTTAGAACAGTTAGGTTGAGTTGGCTTCCAGAAATTACATGGAAATGAGCTTTTGGTTTTTTCCTCACAACATTTGTGGGTCCTTTGTGTTTAGAATATTGGGTCCTTTACATAATTTATTAAAAATAAAAAATAAAAAATTGTTATGAAAGAGACCCTGTACCAGAGCCGGTCTCGACTATTTTGAGGCCTTGGGTGAAATCTTAAAATGTGTCATCTTATAAATAAATATATTTTAATTTTGTTTCAATGATAAGAGTTTACATGTCACCAAAAACACATTATAATTGCAAAGAACCTTACAAAAACACTACAATTAAATATTTAATTCTTTCTTATTGTTTTAAAATCAATATAAGTGAAAGAAAAAATATTGATACCTGTCTAATTATCTCTTATAGCATGAGAATGATTGAGATTAGAGTTGGGAAGAAAGAATCAGAAAAGAGATATTTTCTTGGAAATATACATTATAATGTTGGAAACTTGAGTTCTTTCCTTAGAAATTTGTATTATAATTTTTTTTCTTCTTAAATATATATAAATAAAATATTGATGTCCCTCTTAATTTTTGAATCCTGAGCGATTGTCCTGCCGGCCGTATCTCGGGACCAGTTCTGCCTGTACAATTGTTCAATGTGAACACCTTCTAGACTGGCCATGACATCTTGACACATATATACTAGCTTTTTGTGCAAATGCTATTGTGACGCGAATATAAGTTACAAAGAAAAGGTGAGAAAAATAAGGAGTGGGAAGTTGTTAACGTCTTGCCGTGGTAAGAGGTTTTAGGTTTGAATTTAATGCTTTTTCACATGTCACTGCCACCTTTAATTAATATCCACACGTCTAGGCCATAATCTCCGGTGTGTATGTATTACACCGGCGGGGGAACTCTAGATTGGCGGATTAAGGGGTTTGATAACACTTAAATATGAAAACTTTGGGCCTGTTTGATATATGTTTTTTTTTTGTTTTTCTCAAATTTTAAAAACTCAATTCAAAATCAACTATACTTTTACACCTTTCAAAATTTATTTCACTTTATTTTTTCTCTCTAATTTTTTTTAAAATACCATAACTTTGAATTCAAAAATCAAAATTAAATAAAAAATATATATTTAAAACATACTCGTCGAGATTTATAAAATAAGTTCCATTGTAACTATTTTTTGAAATTTTTTTATGAAATTTTTTAGTTGGTTAAAAAACACTTAAACAAAAACCAAATTCACTTTTCAACATACTTCCAAATTCTACCAAACACCATATTTTAAAAACTCAACTCAAAACATTCACCAAACATCACCTTTAAGTTTTTAAATTTATGTGATTTTAAAGTTATTTGTTAATTAAAATTTCTTCACTTAAAACTGAAAATTTAATTTGAAAGAGCCGAAAATACTTATTTTACCTTTTTACATTTAAATAAATTATCATATTATCTAGTAGCCCTTTAACTTTACTTTTAACTTTTTAAGACAAAATTGTCATACTAAAAAAAATTCAATTTTTAAATTTGTTATATCCAAACAAACAATATATTTTTAGATTTAGCTTTTAGAACTAAACAATTTTTTTTTTAGTTTTCAATTTTTAACTTTTAGCTATTTTTTGATCAAACGTTACCTAAGTTATGTGGGTATCTGCATACATAGGTAGAACTAGAGGTTGGCAGATCAAGTTCTAGTCCAGACTAACAAAGAAATATAGTACAATATTAATTACACATTAAATTTTTTTATTTTAATGTATCTCAATCCATTTCAACCCACTCATCTGTCTAATTATGCGTTTACCCACGTGAATCCATTACGCTTTGTCATGTCAATCGGGTTTTTCTCTCATAGATGCATATATTATAGCTTTTAACACGTATCAGAATCTATTTTGAGATGACAAAACAGGGTTCCCCACCTCTCTGTTTGCGGATTTCCGCTGCTATGAATCTGACATTATGAGAAAAGACATGGGTTGGAAAAAGCAGAGGAACATATTCTTAGGAGACAAATATTTCAAATACGCGGAAACAACCGATTTGAGTGTTGTTTTCTCGACTATCACCATCATTATAATATTTTTAATTGAGTTAGTGGTGAATAGGCTATCTTCCTCAAGACTTTTTTATTTACTTCTTTTAACACACAAAACACCATTATCTGTATATTTTATGGGGTAGAGCCAAAGGTGAACTATACAAATTACCAATCGCTAATGATTTTGTAGTATAGTGATATTGTTAATTAATTGGCGTTAAAGAAATTCAGTTATTTTATATGATTCGAATTTTGAATTTTGACATATCAGAAGGTGCTAAATGCATTTAGCACCGCCTGGACAACAATTAAAAGAAGGTGCCATTTAGCACCTTTTAAACAACGACCAGAAGAATGTGCTAAATGTATTTAGTACATTCTGAACAACAATCACCTGGACAACAATCAGAAGAATGTGCTAAACCAGAAAGGTGCTAAATGCATTTAGTATCACCTAGATAACAACCAAAAGAAGGCTGAAGTAAATTATGAAATTAATACTACTTTCCTTTATTAAATATGAGTCCGTCTTTAAAGTTATAAAACATTACGGAACGAGATCTTGTAACCCATTATTTCAGAAAAAAAAAAGAAGAAAAGGCTGAAGCAAGGATATTCGTAATCATCCACTCCCATAGAATAATTGATAAACTTTTCCCTTTGAAAGAAAAAAAAAAGACAAAGTAAACGAAGAGAATGAAGGCAGCAGCACCACTGAAGCTATTGGAACTGTATTGACTCTATAGTTTAAACCAAATTTTGTACTATAAACAGCTAAGCATGGGCATGCTCTATATAATAGTACATGCCCATTATTCCCAATTTAACAGCCACAAATGGTTTAATTTAATAATTAATACCCTAGTTGACTACTCCCCAAGGCTCTTCCATTAGCATACACGCGTAACACTGGTTCTTAGTGCGTGCAAAGTAGATAATTGCACATAGCTTTGATCAAATATTCTTTTGACATATGTAGGGGCACATTAAGATTAGAGATGGCGAAATAATCGAACTGATCTGAAGAATTAGATTTGTTTGAATGAGGAAGATACGGGTTTTAAATACCAATCCGGCTCATATTTGGATTGGATTACAGGTTTTTGTGAGTTTAACCCATTAACGGAGCCGACCTAAATTTAACGTTTTTCTTTTGTTTAAAATACCATTACGATACCATAGAATAAAAGATCAAAACCTTTTATGCTTTGAGATATTTTGAAAGTATGTAGAACTCATAAATTGCAATCGATTTGGGCTAAACTATTGCTGGAGCATATTTATATACTCTAATTCTTATTTATTATCTCTGTCTCAAATTGATAGTTTTGTTTTTCTTTCCTAAATTTCTCAAATAAAACTTCTTCATTTTTTTTGAGACATAATTAAAGTAAAACTTACAATAAAAATATGACAATATGTTATATTCTGGAGTATTTATTAAATTAAAATTAATATTTTTTTAAAAAATTATTAAAATTAAAGTAAAACTATAAATTTAAGACAAGTACTATTTATTTATTTATTTGCTTTTAAGCTATTGGATAATAATTTTAAAAATGAATAAGTTGGCTTGATCTAGGACAAGCATAGCTCAACAATCCAACCAACCTTGGCAAAAGTGACCATCAAATTCTTGGTAGTTGGGCTCTTTCGTATGGTGTTGGACCAAAAATCAAGTCTCTCTCACAATAATAAAATAAAATAAGTTATTTATATTGATCACAATAACTTACTAAATTAAAAAAATAAAATAAAATCACACCAAACTCTATTCATCATCCATTAATTTTCCATATATATTTTATCATATCATTTTGAGTGTTCAATTGAAAAATTAATACAAGAAAAAGGAAAATGACTAATCCAAGCTAATGGGTATCTCTTAAAGATCACTTGTGGGATTTCTTGCTCTTTGACTACTATATATGTGTGCACCTTTTCTGTAATTAGTCTAAGCTTCGGCAGCCGAACCTATTCTTATTGTAAACCACCACAGTTGGTAGCACACGCATTCAGGGTCGGATCCAATATTTCAATTGAGAGGGAGCGAAAATTAGAAATGCTAATTTTTTTTTAAGACAGTAAAAAAAAATGCCAATTTAGATCATAAATTGTTCAATCTCATAGCACACAATTATAAGCATTATTTCTGCAAACATGACATGTAAAAGGGTATAAATGTTTCTTAATTTCTTTCCCTTTTTTTTAACTTGGGAGCTTGTTAATTTTCAAGTTGAAATTATGCCCTATATGGTTTAATTTGATTTGACTCATTTACATATGCATTTTTTTTATATGCATGTAACTTCACAGTTAATTAATAATAAGGTAGCCAACAAATGAGATTGTTTAGTTTAGAATCATATCATTATACTTTTTAAAACAATAGATATCTTTACAAAAATATAAAGTCTAATGTAATAATGAAATTAATACTTTCTTCATGTTAAACTCTCATTTATTTTAAAAATTAAATATCTTAAATTAATAACAAACAATTTAACAATTGAAAACACATAAGTATGTTCAAACACTTGCCATTAACTTAAGAAAATAATTATAACAATTTTCAATTATGTTAACACTTAACACCACCATTGCATGGAATTATATTGGTAATAATTATTCAATCACTACACAAATTTTATATAATTATCCATCAACCCATATGTTTGCATGGGAATGGCCTATTTCTTGCTTGTTCATCATCAAACCCTAAAGTCATCCCCTATTAAAGACTTTGAGTAAGCCTCAAGAAGTGAAAATGGACTAATAATCACCAACAAATTAAATATACACAGTACTTCACAAAAAGATTAAAATAGATAAAATAAAAAAAAAACAAAAAAGGGCATATTTTGAATTTAAATTTGTTTTAGTGGTGAGTGGTGACAAGAATTTTTTTCACTTTATATCTTTTTAAATCAATTCACAATATCACTAAGAAGCCTTTCACAAGCACTTTCTCTCTCTTTCTTTTTCACCTTTGCGTCTCCTCAACGTTGGGTAGCCAAATCATCCACTCATTATTTTATTCCCCATTAATTAATTAAAATATACTTTTGTTCAAAATTTAAATTTCACATGGAGATATTAGAATCTAGTCCTTCCGTTTATGATTTTTTTAAGTGTGGTCCACATTTTAAAAATATTTAAAGCTATTATTAGCATAACGAATGCATATATCGTTAATCCGAGATAGATATTATCACAAATATTGTTAACATAAGACAAATATTATGTGAAAAACCTACCTTAAGCCAATATTTATTTATTTTACTATAAAGTATGATTCAATAGTATGTTAATAATACAATTTTTTTATTTGTATATAATTTTACGACTATCATCTTAAAGGTTAGACAACAATTACTACAAATAAGTGGACACAAAAATAGGTTTAACATCTATGGAACTTGAATTCATGATCTCCTTAAGAAAAACGTATAAGATGTCAACCAAAATGCAATGTTGTTTGCAAGCCAATATTTATATGGAAGTACTGAATCTTTTAAATTTTACAAAGGTGGACCAACTAAAATTTAATTTCGCAAAAGCCCCAAATTAATTAAAAATAGGTAAATTAATATAAAAGACGCAGTGACAGACTGACAGTTGTGTGATGAAGAGTTGGAGAGAGAGAAAGAGAGAGAGAGATTAATTTGTCTCTCTTCGCTTCATCTTAGCAATAGTTTTTTAAACTTGGTAATTGCCTGCAATTTGTACAGTTTTAGAGCGAGAAAGAGAGGGAGATCGTGTGAAAATTTAGAGAGAGAAAGAGAGATTTTGTGAAAATTTAGAGAGTGAAATAGAAAAGGGTTGGGGATTTGTACTGATGCTGTGGAAATGGGGAAACTGGAACACCAATTGCCTCTTCAGCAAGAACAAATTCAAGCTCGTAGGGCTAATTCATCACTCTTCTGTGAGAGATGTTCGATGGGTCTTTCTAGAATCTGTGGCTTCAAATGCGTCGTCGTTATGATCCTCAGTTTCGCCGTTTTCTTCTCTGCCATCTTTTGGGTCTTTCCTTATCACAAGAGGCAATTAGGGTTTGAAGCAAAAGATTCTGTCAAGCAAAGTGGTGAGTATTATTTCCCTTTAATTTATATGTTTGATAGCGCAGTGTATTTTTTATTTTTTTTAAGCAAATGGGTGTGGTTGATTCAAGTTTTAGCTTCTATTTTTTGTGATTAGCGTTTAGTTTTGTGATTTGGGGAAAAGGGTTTTGGGGGATCTTGCCCTCTTATTTTTGGACAGTTCAATAATTACTGGCAGTTCATTGTATGAATTTTGTAAATTGTAACAGTTAGGGTTTCTGCTTTTTGTACGGATTGCAACCTTCATTCTTCTCGTTTTACATACATATGCATATATACGGAAAATTTCTTGTGCATACTGTATATAATATAATATGTGGCGTTTTTAAGAGCTGTGCTGTTCTGCTTAAGATTTTGATGTTTTGACTAGAGTGTTAAGCTGAATTTTGACTTGGTCTTGGTGATTTCAGCACAGCTGAAACTTTTGCTTTTATGTTTCGATTACTGTAGCTGCTGGTAATCTATTGGTGAATGCAAGCTCTCAACTCTGATTTGATTGAATATTGAATTTTAGAACATAGGTTTTCAAGGTTCTGTTTATGCATCAAGTTTGTGACTTTGCTCTGTTTGAGTTTAGATTTAGGATTTTAAGGCTTCTTTACATATTGTAGCTACTGTTTTGCTATTGTGTTTGCTTAATTGTATTAATCAACACCCTTTTTACAATTTTTCTATATACAGAGTTTCAAGCTCTTTTTCAAGTGCAGAACCAGTGCATAGGAGCAGTGGCAGCGCCAGTATATTTAGTTTGTGATAATAGGGATCATAATTCTAAAATCAAGTCTGATGATAAGATTAATACTAATAATATATGAAATCAAAACTGATCACCAAGTAGAGGGATACTGGATTTGGACAATTGTCTATTTGCTGCGTGAGAGTAGGTTAATAGAGATTGAGAATTTGCAAGGTAAAAGTAGACGTGAGAGAGACGACCTGATGAGAATTTGGCAATAAACAAGACTGGATTTAAACCATAATATATCCGGGCTGGGCCCAATCTTCTTACTAGTAGAAAAACCCCCCAAAATTTTGGGCTTTTAGCCCAGTCTAGATTGATAGGTACAAATGTTAGTGGGAAGATAGTAGTGGCTAATGTGGGGTTACTTAAAATGTTTGTAGGAGTTATGGGTAGTTTACTCAGTGGGCAGTTATCAGAATCTTGTATATACTGGATTACTGGTATACACTAGATTTTTGTGCGATGCGTGTGTGTTTGGCTTTTATACAAATTAAAGAGATGTTAAAAAATAAAATAGTAAGTTGCGTAGCAGTCAAGAACCCTATTGCCCTTGCTAATGTGAGAGTTTGAATCCCCTTGCTTACGCTATAATAGAATTTTTTTTTGTGAACTAAAAGCCCTCAACGGCAAAATTGGAAAAACAAAAACCTGCTTCGGCTTCAAGACCCTGAAATGCCTTGCGGTTTTGTATTAGATAGATCTATAACCCTTAATTGTTATGGAAATAGAGGAATAAGTATTAGATAAATTGTGGTTTGTTTCTACCGTAGAGAAACTCTTATGATCCGTTCCTACCCGAAAGGAACAGGGTTCTATACAGGCCTCCTAGTTCCACCAACGGTGTTGGAGTGCTATTCTTGGATATTATAGTTTTAGTTTTGGAAGGTTGATTCTTAAATCTAAATGAACATTGCTACTAACTGTTTCATGCTTATTTTACTATGCACCTTTTTTACGTTAAATGAAAAACAAGAAACTACGTTAATTTTATAAAGGTACAAAATGTAGATTTATATTTAGAAGTCAAATCAACATATTGCAGATTGGTCAACCAAACAAAAAAGTTCAAATCATCGACTTATAAATACTAGATTTACAAAATCCCAAGATCAATTCCAACTGCATGATCTACAGGCACCCTAAAGGTATTTTTTTCTCCTTTTGTTATTATTGCATTTTCCCCTTTAACTAGTCAGTGGATTATTCACATGAAGTTTATAATAATACTCGGTTATTGCAACTAACAGTTTATTATTTGGTAGATTAGATATCTCTATTTAGATTCTGTCAATTGTGCATTTATTTATTTGTCTGCCATTTAATACCATCCAACAAATGTTTTTTAGGGATTCATCTTGTTCAAGTAGCTAGTAAATTTGAACTGTTTCAATTGCCACACAATGGCATATAGTTCTTATGATTGGTCAATTTGATATTATTATTGTTACTATTGCACTGCTTTCCTGTTTTTGAGTACCTTCGTGATCAGTGTGAGTTCTGTTTGAAATTTAAATTTTCTTATTATTTCATTTTTGGTTTACTTGTTGTTCAGCCACAGTTCAGGCATACTTTAATCTGCCAAAGCCCGTTTCACTTCTTGTTCGTCAAATTCCAAGACTAGAGTATGATATATATGGGGAAATAGGGTTCCCTTATACAAAGGTTAGTTATAACTTTTTGTAAGTGTTATATATATATATATATCTATATTGTTTATTACCCTTGTTTGGTTAGAGTTTTTTGTGCATCCCAGGAATCTTAAGTTGGTAAAATTACATAAAATTCTTGTGAAGAGGATGCCTTTCTTTCTAGAAAATGCAAAGAATTTCTTTCTAGTAAAATGCAGAACTCAACCAAATGGGAAATTATGGTTTATTTAACTCTCCTTTCGATAGAATAAAAATGAGCTTAAACTCTGAAATTTTCTTCAGGTTGCTATCCTATCCATGAATGAATCAAATCAATCTAACTTCACAGATGTGGTGTTTGGTATTCTTTCCGATCCGATGAATGTTCCTTTAAATCCAGTGACCTCCAGTGTGCTGAGATCATCTTTGATAGAGTTGTTTCTTCGAGATTCAAACTTGACTCTGACCAATTCAACTTTTGGGCAGCCATCTTCGTTTGAGATTTTGAAATTTCCAGGCGGAGTCACTGTAATCCCCGAGCAATCCGCTGCAATTTGGCAGATACCCCAAATTCTCTTTAATTTTACTCTGAATAATTCTATTGATGAAATAGTGGTGAGATTTGTTGAGTTGAAGGAACAACTGAAGTTGGGTTTGCGTTTGAGGCCATATGAGGTATTATTTCTTCTTATTTTTATTTTTGCATATTTGGCTATCAATTTGTTTATTTTCCAGGATGGCTCAAGGACAAAACCTGGGTAAATTCCTAAAACAAGACTACCAATCAAAAGATATTCAGATTATAAAATCTCTCTTCCTCTCTCTTTCTCTCTCTCTTCCTCCCTCCTTTTGCACGTTACGCATCATTCTAGGTTAGAGTGGAAAATAATATTCTCCCTCCATCTCAAATTGATAGTCACATTTCCATTTTGGGACACAATCTAAGTACCAACATCCCAATAGAAAGTAAGTTGTATTCTTGACCATCAATTCTTTATTAGTTTGAAATCAGAGTTTTTTTAAAAAGTACCAAAGTCAAAGCGGGCCTATCAATTTGAGACCGAGGGAATATATAAATTAAAACTACTTGCCACACTACAGTTTGTTATGTGCTCTGTGTTTTGCAACTTATTGAGACAGACATTATACTCTTTCCATCCCTAATTAAGAGTCCATGTTTGACTCTCACATCTTTCAAAAATGCAGCTAGTTTCATTGCAATCAATGGTTTAGAATTGTTTCTATTATGAGTTTTGGTACACTGATTATGTTCTGAAAAGAGAAATAGAATCTTAATTTGGGACATCCCAAAAAGGAATGGTGGACTCCTAATTTGGGATGGACAGAGTATTTAACACCAGGTGACTAACTACTATGTTTTGCATACAGAACGTGTACATACAGGTAAGAAATGAAATTGGCTCGACAAAAGATCGCCCAATTACCGTTGAGGCTTCTGTTATGTCGGACCTAGGGACCATGCTCCCGCAAAGACTGAAACAGCTGGCTCAAACAATCACAGGATCTCCCGCGAAGAATCTTGGCCTTGATAACTCCGTTTTCGGTAAAGTAAAACAAATTAGCTTATCTGCATACTTGAACCATACACTCGATCCGAACTCGCCAACGCCTTCTCCAGCTCCAGCTCCATCTCCAGTCCAGGATGATTATACAGAACCCTATATTTCTCCATCCGAATCTCCCGCTCCCTCACCATATCCTTACGGTGAATCTCCCGGTTCTTTGCCTCTGATTTCAGATTCTCCTGCTCCTTCAATTGTGGATAGTCCTCCTCCTCTCCCTAGTCGACATTGTGGGGGCAAGATTTCTCCGGGGCCCTCGCCAAAATCCCATGTGGACCCACCTTCGCCTGCTTTTCCACCTTCAATGGGTCCTGAACCACAGTGGTCCTCCGGTCTTTCTCCTTTACCTGTTGTATCCTATGGGTCCAACCCAGACCAGGCGAAGGGGAACCGGAAAGGTTCAGTGCCTCCACCGCGTGCCTCAGCCTCAGTCTTACCAATCTCATCATCATGTAAGTCAATGTTAGATCTATTGGTCATTTCCTTTATCCTTTCTTATATTCAAATTGATGATAGTTTTTGTTTTATATATATATATTCATTTCATTTTTTGATACCAGCAATTAATAGATCTAGGGGGTTTGATGAGGTGGAGGGGAACAAAATCCTTGTGGCCCATTTGATAATATCATCACTCTACCATCTGGTCAAATGCCGGGATCTATTTTGATGATAGTTCTCTTTTGTCCTTTCATCTTAAGGATCTGTCTTGGTTTGGTGTATTGTTTTTCACCTTAAAAAAAATGAAATGGTGAAAAGTACTTGCTTATATCAGCAAATATTTTTGTTTGTATAAAATTGTAAATAAATGCCAACTATATATATTGGCAGTTTTAAACAAAAAACTGAAAAAAGTTAAAATGCTGGGTGATTGGATATGATTTCACCATTTTATTTTTGGCCTAGGTAAAAAATTAACTCGACATGTGCGAACCAGGCTACAGTAGTTATCTACTTCCTGCTTATTTAGTTGCTATTTTTGGGTTTTGAGTTGACTAATTTTCTTGTTGGTTCACAGTGGTGTAGCTAGAAAATTCACCCAGTAGGGTCATTCAATAGTGTATTTTCATTCCCAAACTAATCGTACTAACTAAATTATCAATAGAAAACAATGAATAATGAGATGCTACTCGGCCCTAAAAACACAATACAGTGACAAATGTAAATCTATCTCCATCAGAAATGCATTTGAGACACAATTTTGGGATATATTTTGGGCTGAATTACTTTTCTTATTACAAAATATGGTGTTTATATACATACATAATTTGATCCCGCTATTAAATATATATATATATATATATTTTAATTTAAGTGGTGTGAATTATACACACCAACCAAAACATTTCCAAAATATACTCTATACATATATATAATTTAAATATTAAGTGGGGTCATTAGACCCCACATTTATGTTGGTGGCCACACCCATGTTGGTTCAGAATTGAACGGAGGAATTTTGTGCTAAATAATGGATCATCCTAGGAAGCATGAATACATTCATCAGTGAACTGTTCTACTTTCTTGTTTAAATGCAATGTGCTTACTCCATGGCCCATTTATATTGTTTTATTATTGCTTGATTCTATGACAGTTGAACTTGATATCTGATGCCGTTGATTCCCGCGGTTAAATCACATTAAGACTAACAATCATCTTTTGTATTTGCAGCTTCCCGAACTGGCCCGAATATCTATAAGCAGATCTGGTGGCTCTGGTTCTTCGCCCTTGCGACATACCATCTTCTGATTTGGTCACTCAGATAAGATAATTCTTTATGTTGATTGCAAGCGTGTGCATAATACGGCGGCTCCCAGTTTTGATGCATTGGCTAGTAGGGTGGTAGTAGAAGAAGCTCTTTAGTTAAAAAGTTTAGCTGCTAGGTTTTCGAAACAAAAGCAAGGTTACACGCATAAAATATAAGAACGCGTGTGTACAAGAATTGGCTAAAAAGTTGGAGGTCGAAGCCAAAAGGTGGCAGGCCTCTCTCCAGTGTGAAATTGGAAATTACTCGTGAAGACGGGTGAAACTAATCAAGAAACAAAAGTGAAGGCTCTTTCCTGTGCTGAGTTCTAAGAAGCCCATCTCAAATAACCCCAAGTGTAAATTATACAAGGTTCTTTTTGAGCATCTGCAATGTGGAGCTGAGCAGAAAATATGTTTAACAAAGAAACGGGACTAGCAACAAAGAATATACGTTTAACAAAAGAAATGACCTTTATAATTTTAAATTTCACTATATTGTCATATTTAGAGCTTTTGAATTTGAATGAATGGTCATTGTGCGTAGTCGCTACCTGTTATCTGGATGAGGTATCAGTGGACTTGACAATGGGTCGTGTCGGGTTCGGGTGAAAAACGACTAAACACATACACGACCCATTAACAAAATGGGCTGAAAAAATTGTACACGAACACAATTTGTTACCTTATCGGGTAATAGTTTGGGTGAAAAAGGGCTTAAAACATACACGACCCGTTAACAAAACGGGCTGAAAAAATCGTACACGAACACAATTTGTTACCTTATCGGGTAACGTGACCCATTTCATCCGATAAGTTAACGGGTTGGTCCGGATAAACATGATAATCCAATACGATTAACTCGAATAAAACATAAATAAACAGGTTCTTAACTAGTCCTAGGGGGTAACATGTCTTAATGGGCTTGATTAGTCAACCCGAACAATGAACATGGTTGGTTACTAATCGTGATTGGGTGGTACTATTGCCACCCTCCAAACAACTCTATAACACTCCTCTAAACAAAATAAAAAAAAATTACTATTGCCACGCACCACATTTTTTTTAACTACAATAATCAACAATTATTAATTATTAATTAATTAATTAATTAATCCCATCATCATTATCATGATCTCTTTTTAAAATTTATCTTCAATAACATTTCCAAAACCCTCATTACAAACCAACAATTACAAAACTCACAGCCCCAAAAGCAAAGACCAGCACCAACATGAAGAAAAATACATGCCCCAAAAGCAAAGACCAACAAGTTTGCCCCAAAAAAAAAAAAAAATTAATAAAAAACAGAGCACATTTACACTTCTTTACAACCTTATAATTTTACAAAAAATAAGCCTCCAAAACCATCAAACAAACAACGCACATTTTAATACATTTTTACAAAACCTAATTACAAACCATCAAGTTCTTATATCATTAAAAGAAGTAAATTTTCAGGAAGAAAAAACAGAGCAACTGGGCAAATTAAATTTCAATTTGCAACATTAAAAACATAGCACGTTTTTAATGTATTCGGCCATACATAATCGAGTAGGAGTGAAACAGCTCGGTTGTTCATAGCCGAGCAAACATTTTTGGCTCATACGAATGAAGAATGTTTGCTCGGTTCATAAGGGCTGAACTTTATGCTACTTACTCGGTTGGATTTTAGTTGATCAAAGACTAGAGTTGGCTTGACTCGGCGGATCTGCACCGATCCTTCTCTATCATACTTGGTTATTTTAGGGAGAGCAACAAGCTTCAAACTCGGTGGATTACTGCCGAGTAACGTTGAATGAAAATCTTGCTGGACTTGTCTTATCTGCACCAAGTCCTTCGCTATTTAATTGGTTGCGTTAAGCCAAATATAGCTTCATATTAAGTTTCGGAGGTCGTCAATGGTAGAGAGTTCAGAGGTTGTTAATGGTAGAGAGTTCAGAGGTCGTTAATGGCGGAGAGCTCGGAATTTGTTAATGGTGGATAGGTAGGAGAAGAAAAGAAAAGAAATGGAGGAAGAAGATGAGAGGAAGAAACAAAGAGTTCGGATGTCTCTGTTTGGTTTGGTGGGTTTGTTTGGTTTTGGTTTAATTACATGAGCTAAGAGAGAAAGGTGTTTAGTTTAGTTAATTTCTTCTTTTAAGATTATTAATTAGTATTATTAATGCTACTAATTAATACAATTTAAAAGTGAGCGGTCATTGGGGGTGGAAGGAAGTGAAGTATTGTACTTGAGAAGTATTACAGAGAAGAGGAGTGTTATAGAAATATTAAGTGTGTGGCAATAGCGCCACCCATCGTGATTTATCGTGTTCACTTGATATTGACCTGAACTTAATAAGGATCAATTCATTACTTGATAATTTTGTGTTGGATCGGATTGTGCCATGTTGTCGTGTCTTGCCTCAAAACGGACCATAGTTGTATGTATGATAATAAACTTGTTCATACTTTTACTAAATTTATAGCACTATTATAGAATATATTTCTCACCTATTTTGCGAAGTGTTGCGGATGCTCTTAGAATTACTTAGAATTACGGGCACGACGTCACATTACACATAATGAAAGCCAGTAAAAAAGACCTTTATTGATTACAAGCCCAAAAGAGCATATTCTCTGCATTTTATTTTCAGGACAAGCAAAATTCTATGCGATTTCTACATGTACATTGACATCAGTATCAATGCTAAGTTTTGTAATGAATTTTTTGGGGTTAAGTATTGAATCCAGTAGTTACGTTAAGCATTACAATTTTGTACTACCGGGCGTTCTTTTAGGTTTGATGAGTGAGAGAATTGGTGCTCTATCAATAAAAACTCTCCGCCCGTCGCCGGATAGGGCTTCATACTTCCACGCCGGACCGATAAACCATGACGTTGCAACTCCGGCTATTAAACCTCCGAGCTGGAAGTTTAAATATCAGTCAAGCAAATCACATTTCAAACTTAACAAAACAATAAATTGGTCATAATATTCATTACAACAAGCAATCTAGTAATAGAAAGTTCAAAACACAGTCGTCTACGGAGATTCTTACATGTCCCCAGTTGTCAATTCCTCTAGATAGACCCCCAATAACCTGCATCACACAAGAGATTGTACTTTAAAGCAAAAAGGGGAAAAAATAAAATCTAAAAGCAAATCGGAATTCGCAAAAGGAAAATAAAATGACAACAATTTAAATATCATTCTAATCACAACGGAGAAATCAATTTTCTAGTATCATGTAACAGAAGATCTTCAACACAATTTACAACAGAACTCAGCCATAAAATGACCACCACAAATTGCAAGGCTTGAAATTGAAGAGAGGAAATGAGACTGATGTACCATATTTAAAAGAATCACGCGTGCTATATGCTGTAACTCTTCCATGCCACCTTTAACTAGGCTCCCATGCCTCAACATGAACACAGCAAATGATCCAGTCTGATCACGTATAATTGACGTATAAATATTTAGATAAAAGATCAGATGCAAAATAGATGAAAACAACTAAATGTCACTTTTCTTTAAATACATTTACAGGTTGCAGCTTTCTTTACTAAATGTTTTCAATGATCCTTGCGAGACAATATGGCGACATGTTTTCACGACAAAGTGATGAGACATGTGCATTGGTCACCAACATACTTTCTATAGAGTCTACTCGTGATTGACCCAATTTACTGACCAATGTTTAGCTACACATCGTGTCCCCGATGTGTGGTCCCTAGAAAAGTAATAGTTTTTTTAACTAATTCAATCAAAGCATCAGTTGTAATTATCGAGATAAAGAAAACTTACTAATCCAAAAATAGCTCCTGATGCACCAACCGAAGGTGATTTGCTAAGCCAATAACTCATTGCAGAACCTAATTTCTTGAAACAACCATATCAGAACAATAGTGAAGCGTGGAATATTGTTAAATCTGATATAATTGTCTGTCCTATAAAGATTATGATTATTACCTCCAACTGCAGAGGTGAAATAAAGCGCAATATATCTTCTAGGACCACTAACATTCTCCACAGCAGGACCAACAGAGTTCAAAGAAAAACAATTAACCTGAAAATGGTTACATCTCCTTTCAATTACCAAAGTTAAAACAAGCCAGAAAAAGAAATATATCTAAAAAGGTACATTCAAACCAGACCATGAGGTGCGCAATATTTGCATGTAAGAAGGAAGATGTGACTAATCTCCATAGTTGTCCTTGGTCAATTAGACTATTAACCTGCATGCACATTCTTCCAAGTATTATTAACCAATGGGCAAAGCTACAAATAATATATTTTATAAGCAATCCTTTTTTTATCACCCTCTCCATGTCAAATTAAGCGTCCTACATTCCTTTGTGAGATATCTCAAACAAGGATGCCAATTCTGAAGTAAGGCTTTAACGTAATGTGATATACCAAAATTAACCTTTTATATCCGGGCAAAAGAATAAGCTAATGTCACTACTTCCTCCCCCTTCCAATTTGCGCTGTATGAAAAGTTGATTATGAAAGTAAATAATACTCCCTCCATCCCAAATTAAGAGTCTAGTTTGACTCTTCCATCTTTTAAAGAAAAGCACTTATTTCAAACTAGTCGATGGTTGAGAACACTACTTGTTTGGTATTGTGACATTGGCAAATTGATTATGTCTTATAAAGGAAACTGGACTCTTAATTTGGGACATCCCAAAATGAATAGTGGACTCTTAATTTGGGACAGAGGCAGTATTTCACAATACGTTTGACAAATCAGGGACTTCTAATGTGAAACCGATGGAGCAGTGTTCTAAAGGGGCCTAGACCCCTAAGCGAGGATTTTTAGAACAATGTATGAGTTGTAAATGTCCATTTGAAATCACTCAATCTTGCCTAGTTTTTCCAACGAAATCTGTTTGGGGATTTTGTACTAGGCGAAGTGGCCTAGGAACCCAGAATTTCTAGAACACTGGGGTATAGTACAAGTAACAATGATAATATAAAAGCATCAAAACAATGAACCAACCCATGTGGACAAGGGTCTTATGACAGTCCAGTCAATAAATGTTCGCATTTATTTTTAAATTGCTGTCTAACCTTGGCACCCCATGAAATAAGCCTTCCTTTTGTAGCAATTTGAGCAATGTAGACCCTACACAAAGATTTTTTTTTTTTTTGATAAGAAACAGAAATTTTATTGCCATTATAGAAAGAAAACATCACAGAGACAACATGAAAATATACAGACTAGTGGAAGAGAATTCCACTCGACTAACAACATCCCTGCCTACTAGAAAGGGGCACACTACACAAAAAAAAACACTTAGCTAAACAAAAGGCTAGTACAGTCAATACTGAATAGAAAACATTCTGAACTATCAAAAACTCTAGGCGCCCTGGCCCACAATCCTATAAGAAATAAAAAATAAAAACCCTACACAAAGATATTAGTTATCAAAAGACATATCTTAGTTAAATAACAAAAAGTTCAAGTTGAAAACTAAAGCACGAGGCCACAACAACAACAATAAGGATAATAATTGTTATGATTGTTGTTATTATTATGATTATTACTACTGCTATTATCATTATTATTTCTGGGTTGAAGGGGGAGCAAATAAAAATGACAAGATACAATTGAATAGGAAAAATTAATTATCGTTACGACCTTCATAAGTGATATCAAATTCATCATACATATGCAGTACAAGTTTATCCTAGTGAAAAAGGGCAATACTCACAAAACATTGACTGCAATGAGTATATTGGTCAAGCGGCGTCCATTGGATGAGTCTTTTCTAGATGTGCCCGAGTATGATTTCTCCTTGCCTCTGTAATTGTTTGTATTTTCATTCCCACTAAAGAAATATAAGCAAGACGAGCATGTGGCTGAGCAAACATCATATGACAACTGAAGAAAATTCAACCCTTCAAATTGAAGGGCTTTCTCATGCCATAGTTCCTTCAACTGAAACACGTGATCAATGGGAGCGAGATTCTGTTTAAGAAACGAAAGTGTAATGAAGGTCTCTTTCAAACATTTGAAGATGACAAATGATATGACCAGGATGAAGAAAAGTACTAAAGTGATAATGGTTGCTGGTCATTTTCAACTTTGAGAAGTATCACTACTGGAGTTTTTTTCTGACAAACTTGATCTATTTCCGTTTTGAAATATGGGAAACATGAAATGCAATCTCATAAATCCTCTTTTGTTCAAAAAAAATAAAAAAAAATCTCATAAATCCCCTTGAGTTGTTGGGAAAAAAAAATGAGGTAGAGACAGTTCAGTTTCATTTTATATGAATGTTGTCACAACCCATATATTCCATATTGGTAGACCTTGGACCCACCATTTTGGTGAGAACATGGGCTGTTACATATGGTATCAAAGTGACCCAAGCACATTACCAGGTGGAAAGTGCGGTAATTGTGGGTTGTGTTTGTGCGGCTGACAACAAGACGAAATCATTTGTGTGTGACTCTACCCTAACGAGGACGTCGAGGCCTTAATTTTTGGGAAATACGTCACAACCCGTATATATCTCACATCAGTATTGTAATGGGGACGTCCTTGGCGCATATTTTGGTTTTGTGAACCTAAACAATAACTTGGGTTAGCTATTTTGTTGAGAACTCCGGTTTTTGCAGATAACAACAGTCTTATTATAAAAGAAATGATGCTCAATGGAACTGGATATTAGAATTTGTTTATTTTTCATTTCTATTCTCGTTATTTATCTTTTGCTGTTCTGGCTTCAATTTTCATACTACGGGTCAGTTTGATAAGAAGTGGGAAAATGATAAAAAAGACTACTAAAACTGATATTGGTAAATATACACATTTGCCAATAAACTTTACCATACTCCATTGTGAATGCCCTAATGAATAAGTATTTTGACCTATCAAACTTTAGCTCAATGAATGCAAGAATTCAAGTTTGCGTTAACCGGTTTTCATAAGAGGTGGGTATTGTCGACTTGAATTTATTCCAACCAAGACAATGAATTTATTTATAGTCAAGAACAAACTTAAAATTGACATATGTCCCAGAATTATTATATTCTGTATGAAATGAACCCAAATAAATTTATTACACATCATAAAAATCATATCTAATCTTAACCTGTTCATGTTAAAACTTTCAAATTAGGAGCTCAATTGATCAAAAAGTAGGAACAATTCCCAAATCAAATACTGCATATTAAGCTGAGAAGAATGGAACAAATTGCATTAATACTTTAATCCAATTGAGAAAGAAATATAGTGTTGTAGATGATGATAATACCTTTAGAGAGGAGTGGAGAAGAAGGGGTAAATGAGAGTGATGAGTGAGGAAGCGAGTGAATCGGAGAGCTGCATCGGTAGCGATGAGATGACTGAGATGAAAGGATCTACTGGGGGATATTGAGATTGGGGATGAACCCCATGGATGAGGTACTGCTGCTGAAGAAACTGAACCGACCATTTTTATGCAGCTTAGCTCAAACCAATAGAGAGAGAGAAAACTTCAATTTCTCCATTGATTGGCCAGGAAACAAAAATCAAATTTGTTTTTTACTTTAATGAAATTCTTTTTGTAGAATTCAGATATTTGTCTTTAAACCATATACCTTTAAAAATATATAATATAATTTTTTGATAAAAAAAAAATTTACTTTGACAGTAATCCAGTTCAAAAGATATTATAGCAATAATAGTTTTTTAACAAAACAATTCTACTTCAATTTGAAAACAATAGAAGGGAGTTGACCTGTTTTGGTTAAGTGGTGAAGTAGTATTACTTAAATGGTGAAATTATTTATGACCTCTATTTTTTTCACTAAGACATCTTATCTCACAAACATCCCTTACATCTAATTTTTTGATCACTAACACTTCCTATTTACCTCTCTTATTTACTTTAAATAATTTATATAAAGTATGTAATTAAAAATATAATTAACTTTAACTAAAATTAATCACACACTTTAAAAATATAATTAACCTTAACTAAAAAAATTAATCTATCAATTTATCCATGGGTAATAAATTAATCTTAAACTCTCTTGATGTGGGAAGAGTAAATGGAATAAATTCGGCTGAAGTGGGGACACTGTCTTTTAAACCCACTGAAAAATTTTAAAGTTAAACTCTCATCATGTGGGGAGAACATATGCTATTTACTAGGCCCGGCAATTTATAACACAACACGATAACACGACACGAAATCGACATGAATTTACCGGGTTTGGGTGAACCCTTAATGGGTGCGGGTCATAATCGGGTTGACCCGCCAAACCCGTTTATTAAACGAGTCGATTTCGTGTATATTCGCGAGACCCGAATAAAACTCGTTTAACCCGGTAAGAATATATACGAGTCGATTTCGAGTCGTGTAAACTCGTTTATAACCCGTGTAACCCGAATATAATTTATACATATATATAAATTACTTAATTAAATTATTAGCGGGTCACTATATGTTATTCGTATACGATCCGAATTGAACCGTTTATTTTAAACGGGTTAAACGAATCGGGTCGTGTCATTCGTTAATTAAACGGGTCGTGTATGAATTTGAATTTTTCACCCGTTTATTAAACGGGTCGTGTACGGGTGGAGGCACTTTTCACCCGACACGATTTTAACCCGACACGAAACCGACCCGTACACGACCCGTTGCCAGGCCTACTATTTACTCTCCTGATGTGGGGAGAGTAAATGGAATAAATTCGGCCAAAGTGGGGAGATAGTGAGATATAATGGGGGTATTTTAAAGTGTGTGATTAATTTATTACCCATGGGTAAATTGATAGATTAATTTTTTTACCTTAGAGTAAATATGTTAATTGAGGGGGGTGTTTGTGAGATATAAGGGGGGTGTTTAAAAATAGATTTATTCAAAATTAAATGGGAGGTGTTAATGAGAGAAATGGAGGTTGTAAATAGTCTCACCCTACTTTTAACAATATTATCTTTCATTATCAATGACTCAATGTTCTAAAAGAATTTATGGTGCCCATTGGCACCTAAGCGAGACCTAGAAAGGCTAGGCTTGGCCTAGTAGTATAAAGCTATCATTAGAATAATTTTGAGGTCAATTTAGAGCTTTTAAGATTGACTTTCAGCGTTGTTAAAATAATACTGGACTAGCGGTAGTCACACACCGCGAGCAGAGACTAATCGAGGTGCACTAAAGTTGATCTGGATATCTCGTGAAGAACAAAAAAAAAAAAGTAGGTGGATATTATAATATATATATATATATATATATACGGTCCGGATCTCATACGGACCGGAATTCACGGACCGGCCCGTTTGGCACGCTTCCCGATGGAATTTTTTCATGAAATTTTGTGGGGATGTTCTTCATTGTGTGTAGAACATCTCCACCAAATTTCATCAAAAAATTCAAACGGGAAGTAGGTTAATTACATGATTGAAAAAAACTGGTCCAGAAATAGATATATAAAATCCATTATTTTTCAATCATGTAATTAACCTACTTCCCGGTTGAATTTTTTGATGAAATTTGGTGGAGATGTTCTACACACGATGAAGAACATCTCCACAAAATTTCATGAAAAAATTTCATCGGGAAGCGTGCCAAACGGGCCGGTCCGTACGGACGGTCCGTGAATTCCGGTCCGTATGAGATCCGGACCCTATATATATAATGCAAGAACAAGTAAAACATAATGTCCAAATCAAAATTGAAGGCAAAGTATATACTCATCCGACAGTTATTTACAAATTAAATATCACCCTTAAAGTTTGTCTTCTATCTCACTTTGATCCTTAAGTTTTAAAATGCACTCATTAAACCACAAAGAATGTTTTGTGTCTGACTTTGGTCCAAAAGTGAATGGACCGTTAAAAGAAGGGTCGAAAAGTACGTATCACTTGTGTGTCACATGTCCAATTTAAAGGGCAAGTATGTCCAAACACCAAATTTTCCACTTCCCTTACCCTTTCATCCTGCCAAACAAGTTAACATAACATGTACATAATTTGAGTAAAACATATTACTAAAAAAGTCTCTTTTTTTGAAAAAATATTTAATACAACGGTTATAATGTCACATCTTATCACATATCTAATCAGATTGTAGAAAATCAATGATCCATGTGATTGAGAAGAAAGAAATGCACACTTTTTCTATAATTTGATTGAATTGTGATAACATGTAATATTATAACTGTCGTATCGAATATTTTCTCTTGTTTTTATGCATTTGATCTCCATTTATATGTCACCAAAACCAAGTCAAAGATAAAACCAAAGACACACCAAGACAACAGTTTATAACAATTTCACCAAAATCATTATAAATAGAAAATCAATATAATATGCACATGTATAACTCAATTCAATATAAACCCCATTCAATTGTTTTACAAATATCACCCTTCATTAAAAGACAACAAATTTAATTTACTACTTAAAAAGATAAAAAAAAATCTAACTAAATTTTGGACGTCTTTTGTACTTTGAAAATTAAATTCAACACAAACCATTTTTAATAACGAATTTGCTTTGAACATTCAATTCAATATAAACTATATTTTTAAATAACTATATAAATTATATTTAATATGAAAATTTTCGACAAATACAATAGTTGGAACTGATGGGATGTTGTTTGAAAATCAATTGCTATACTTTTTGGGTGCAATTAGCTGCATCAAAATATATAAATAAAATACAGTTTTTTTCATTTACTATGGCAACCAAATACACTTTTTTCATTTTCCTTGCAAACTAATCCCTTCCGAAATGTTTCAAGTTTTCAAGCACAGTCTCAATAGTTAATTTGCGAGTAGTTGCGAATCCAGGCTCCTGGGATGACAATTAACGTTGGACAACACGAAACCTGCAAGCACGGAATATGGTATGAGTAGATTAACATAAAAGAACGAGTATACTAACAAGTATTTGAACGTCAATATTTTCAAGGCAGAATTATCTTAACGAAGAAAATAAAACCATCTATAAATATGGGTACGTATATATCTGAATGGTTAGACCGGTCTTTTAGCAATAAATTTTTATTATTAAATATTGATAGATATTTTTAACAAGAAAAACTCGTTGATAAAGAAGTGAAATATATCGACGGTCTGTACCAGATATTTTCTCCATATATATATAAGTAATGTATATACCTGCCCAGTGCCAAATCTTGCAATTGGAGTCCTCCACTCAGTGTACGTAGAGAGGAATCTAAGGCATAGCAGCCCCAATATTTTGAGGCTCATTATATATATATATATTTTTTAATTAATTATTAATTTAGCTCTGTATTATGGCCCCTTCTAATATTTTTAATTTATTTTATATTGTGAAATTTTAATACATTAATTTATTATGTTACAAAAATAAAATATATCTTTTAATTTGAGACGTTTCAAAAAAAGAAAGAGACATAATTAATCTCTTAATTAATTTAGTACATTTAAGGAGTTAGTAATCTTTGTTTAAGTATTTGAAATAAGTCTAATTAAGTCAAAATAGATACGAATGATAAAACCATAAGATAACAAAACTCTTTTTCAAAGATAAAACTAATTTGCAAATAGCATCAAATTTAAACTAAGGTTTTTTTTTTTTGGGTAACTTGCTAATTATCAGAATTGAACTTGTATATACTTTTATGTTTCTAGATTGCACTTTTTTTCACTGAACGGCATAAATTGTCACGTATAATAAAATAATAGGCTCTAATTAAGAATATTTTGTAAAAAAAATAAATAAAAAATCACTTCAATTATCTTAGTCTAATTATGACTATTTTGTATAAAAAAAGTGGTCAAACTCTTAATTTAAAATTAAATAAATTTTTGGTCCTCTGATTAAATCATAGTTTTGTCTCTGATTGAGCGTATATAAATATCTTTCTTTTAAAGAATTTTGAGACACAAACATAAATATATATATATATATATATATATATAGCCTAGGATGAGTGATGAGTTACCTGAGTAATGAGTTACCTGCTGAGTCCAAGGGAATAATTCATTGATCAAATCCCATTAAGCGAATAATATAGCTGTTTCTTACTTGTGTGCATGGCAATCGGAAAACCATGGAGAAAAGCTAGCTAGAATATGCGCGGACGGCGCCACCAGGTGTTATCTGCAATTAACACACATATATTATATATGTTACTCGCCATATATCTCGTCGATCTAGACACTATCACGTGTTCATACTCAAACTTATTAATCACATAAAATAGATCTAATAAAATAAGGGTCTCAAGCGTTTCTCACTGTAAAGATAAAAGCATTAAGTGCTCGTTGTTTGAGTTTGGTTCGTTCCTTGAATTAAAAACTGAAAAATTTACATTAGAAGTCACTTCTAGTTTCATGTTTAGAGGTTGAAACATAAGTTAATGACAAGATTCAAACTTTTCGTGCGAAATTACTATTTCGAGTTCTAGAAATGAAAAAAATCTCGAATCAAATTATAACTAATTAAGTGTGTTGTACCTGTGTTATGAACACGCGCGTATGCATGTATGACGACATTGTCTTCATTTCAAATTAAGAGTTTCACTTTTTATTTTTCCTATCCGGATTACATCGATAGCTATTGAACCTATATATTGAAGTATTGTTGACATTGTTAATGTATTATTATTGTTAATTTTTTTTTAAACTCCAAATTAAATCTCACCTCTGCGAGAACCAATATTAACCAAATCAAGCCACCAATGTGTCCAATTAGCCAACAAACTCAAAGGCCAAGAGCTCAACAATTGACTCCACCTCCAATTCACACTCTCACCATCATCACTCCTCTCAACACCATCACCATTATCACCCACCCCCTGCACCTCACACCGACAGACCGGACAAGAATTATGCAAATGCAGCCACGGAACAATACAATCACTGTGATACAAATGCTTGCAAGGCAACTCTCTCACTTCCCCTCCGATTTCAAACTCGTCTTTACAGACCGGACAGTATGAATCTCCGATCAAATGCTCCGCTCTCAGCTCCACTGTCGGCAGCGCCTCGATCGCTGCTGCCTCCGCTGGAGGTGGTCCAGGCCTGTCGCTCTGATTCAACTCCTGGATCAGATCATCAACTCCGTCGTTCAGATATGCCCCCAATGGATCCGCTTCGGAATTCCTAACTGTAGGCCTAAGAGTAGCCCTAGCAAAATAGGACACGGTACAATAACATGAGAAAAATCAACACAAAGTTATAAGGTAATCCTTGGAGTTGTAACAAAGATTCAGTTCATTAACAAGTTGTCACCTGTTAATTACTTAGATAAATTCTCATATTCATCTATTTCTGTTTCTATAATATTATATACATAAAAATACATACGTGTATTAATATAGTTGATATGATATGTATAATTTATAACATACACACACATATATATACATATATTGTTAGTCCGTGAATTTTTAAGTATATTTGATTTATAAATATTATATATGTATTTTTTGAATGTGTTTAATATATGTATGTATATACATACGTCTTTTAAGTGGTCTAATTGGTTTTGTTATTGAGTTAAACTTGTTGTTCACATTTGACTTGAAATAACTCGTTTCATTTAACAAATAATAATGGTTTGTGTTAATTGATTCATTTGTTAAGATAATAAATCAAGTTTAAATGACTTTTTTAAAAGATAAAAAGTCACTTGTTTAAACCTAAAGGGTAAACACTTGAAACGTGAATCAAACTGATCCATTAACAAGCATGTCTACCTAATAGGCAGAACCGGGGCCGTAAATCGGATCACGATGAATCCGCGGCGGCGATTCCGGTTCTCGTGAGTTGCGGGATTGTTGAGGATTTGAGCTAGGGCATCGATTAGGCGCGAATCTCGGTGGTTTTGGTCAGATTCAGCGATGAGGCGAGGTCCGTTAACGTCGAGCTCGTGGCGGAGGTGGCTGGAGCAGTGGGGGCAGATGATTTCCGATGGGTCTACCGAGGTGAATCTGATGGATCGTTGGCAGTGGGCGCACCAGTAGTAATGGTAAGTTCTCATTCTCTGGACTCCATTTACGATAACGCGCGAACGAGGGGTTTGGGACATAGTTTTAAGGTGTTAGAATTGAGGTGAATTGAATGAGCAGTGGTGAAGAAAAGGGGGATTTGGAGGTGAGTTTTTATGTGTATGGTGGTGGTGGTGGTGGTGGTGGTGAAGAGGAGAAAGAGAAAGGAATGGCTTTTTGAATTTGCATAGTGAGATTCTGTCTGTTTGTTTGATGATTCATGAAGTTATTAAGTCTTCCTTTTAACAAAGTAAAGGATGAGTGTGATATGGTGTTAGGTTAATTGGCGCGGGAAGATACCTTTTTTTTTTAAAAATAAACATTCCAAATTTCAAATGCTAAATAAAACTTGTGAAAAATATTTTGAAAAACTAGAAATTAGGTAGAAGGGCTTATTATATATTGATTTTTACCAAAAATCCAATGAATAATATTTTTTTGAATAAAGGGCCCATTTTTAATTAGTAATTAGTGTAAGAGGCATATTTTGTTTTATATTTTAAATGAATGTATTTGAATAAATTTAAATATCATTTAATTAATAAAAACATGTTATATATTACCTAAATTACCCCCTCTTTATGAAATTTGCACAAAAAATATGAATATTGCAATGAAATATGGACTGCAATATGAACTTTGTACTAGAAAAATATGGACTGCAAAGTTCACATTGCAATAAAATATGGACTGCAATATGAACTTTGCACCAAAAATATGGACTGCAAAGTTCATATAGCAGTAAAATATGGACTGTAAAGTTCATATTGCAGTAAAATATGGACTGCAAAGTTCATATTGCAGTGAAATATAAACAGTAAAGTTCATATTGTAATTCATATTTTAATGCATATTGGTATTTTTTAGTTTATTTTAAGGGTTGGGATGTCATTTTATAATGAAAAAAAAAGACACATGTCATATTATCAATAAAATAAAAAATAGGCCCTTTATTTAAAAAAAAAATTATTCATTGGCTTTAGTGTGAAAATCTTTCTCTAATAAGCCCTTTTTTTTAATTGCCCCTTTGAAAAATAATTATAAAGTATATTTATGGGCCTATCCTTAGAATAAAGGACTATTTTTAAGAGACTTAGTTTAAAGGATAATTTTTTTAATCAAAGACAAAATATTAATTATTTAATTATTTTAATTAATAAAGTTAAATTTCAATACTATCATTCTTAAAGATAAATATAAGAAAAATAAATATATTATTGAATTCCAAATTAAATCAATGATAATAAATTCAAACCAATTCAAACACATTTCATGTGAAATTCAAATAAGAAGATAACTCAAGAATTATTCAAAAAAAGTCAAAAAATGAAAATGTCTCAAACTAACCAGATTTCATATGAGATCAAAGCTGCAAATACGTCCGAGGTACAATTCTCCTATAATAATAATCAGACATATTAAGTAACATTCTTTTTTATGTGCATTGGAACGTTGTTTGATGCTTTAGATCCTTCATTCTTGTTGCGTTTTATTTAATATTACCACATTTCAAATCATTTTGTCTTTGAATTCCTAATATTCATGTGTGTATATATATATTTGTGTCCTACATCAACCTTCTTGATTGATTTCATTTATGCAGGTATAGAACGCCGAAGGTGTCTTACATTTGATTTATATACTTCTTAATCATTCGTAAGTTTTTCAAATTATTATGTTAATATCATCTCCATTATTTTGTATGTATTACTTTGTCGTCCTTTTTAACTCTTCTTTTACGGTTTTATACATCGCAGCTAAAATATCGAACACCTACCAACCTTTAATAGACCTCTCTCAATTATATTTTGACATCAATTTTTGAATTGATGTCAGCCTCCGTTGAATCTGTAAGTTTGAGTTTTTTTTTATACAATTAGTTGATTTTTTTTTAAAATTTAAATGCTATTTGCTAAGATTTTTTTTTATATAATTTGGTTGTGTGTTACATTGAAATTAAATCACATAGCATAATTTTAGGTTGTTAAAAATGTAAATGGCTACAGATTTAATAAGAGAAATTTATATTGTAGATTCTATAGAAAAATATCCTTTTTAAATTAACTTCTTTTAATTTTGAATTTTGTCCTTAAATTAAACTAACTTCTTTTTGAATATTTTCATCTCAATTTATATTATTCTTCCCTTAGTTCAACATTATCTTCTCTCTAACAAAACTTCTAGCTGCCGTTGCCCAGTTCATCCTCTTATGATCTCCTATGTGTTAGACCGTGATTCTCACATCCTATATATTTTAGAATCATGATGATTTGCTCACACGCACATCCGAGCGTACTTCTAAACAACCGAGGTCATAGAAATTACAAACCTTGTTAGCAAATTATCGCATAAATCAGGTTTGTGAAGTTTCTCCAAATTTGTCAGTCACTACATCTTATTACTTAAGACTTATATGATATTTAGTATTGATCCGGATCGTTCCATCCATTTCATGGTAAAAGATTTCCGCATGTCCAATCAATTTTTCTAAAAGCAACGTCTTGTACTTAGTATATTTAGCTTCATAACAAATATATTTATGTGCTTAATTATGGGGGATCTTTGCCACTCTACAAACTTGCTAAATGTTAATTTGTCTACATAGACCTAGTTTTTTTACAATAAAATTGTGATAAAATTTCATATTTAACTTATTCAATTTTACTTATGTTATAATTTAGTCTAGCGCTTGTCCGGTGTTATTATTTGATTTCGATTCATTGTAATTTGCAAAATAACACTTCTGTTTACTACTCTGGGGTTCACGTCAGACATAGTGGATATATGGTCATCAATATTATAGGGTAAGTTTGAAACATTTTATTCAATTGACTTATTTTAATTTTTGTTTTGAATTATTGTTATTTTATTTTGTTGAATTTGAATTTTTGATTACGTATGTTCAAACACTTTTTTAAATCATTTTCCATTTAATTATCTTCATTAATAAAAAAATTTGGGTTAATTTTGGCCATATATATATATATATATATTTAATTAGGGTACTTTAGGGAATCCTGTTTATTTTTGGAAATAATAAATAAATAAATGTTTTGTCCTCAAAACTAATCCCTTAAAAATATAGGCCTTTGATAGAAAGAGAGTGTTGTCCTTTATAAAAACTACCCCAAAATATTTACGTTTTCATTTCATGAGTAACCTCTATGCATATGCCACAAGAAAAAAAATTATATGTACAATTGGGTCAATATTGAAATATGTAATTTTTGATGAAATTTGCTCACTTTGTCAAGGTTGACAAGTTACTTTAGAATATGTTAATGGGTCGGCAAATGCTGTTGCTCATAATTTGGGTTGTTTAGCATTAACTTGTAATCATTCAAAGAATTGGGACTCTGTGTTCCTATGAAGACTTTGTAATTTATTCTCTAATAAATATGTTTAGAGCTTTGGCTCCTTTTCAGAAATAAATAAAAATTAAGCAGGATGTATCAATAATTAATTAGTATAAGTTACAATATTTTCCAGTATAACTATTAGTAAACGGATCATAATTATATTCAGGAGGACACCTTATATTTTCATTTTAAAATAAGGACACTCATTTGTCTTTACCTAAAATATCCTTCATCAATTTCTTTTATTTTTTCCTAAAAATAAATTAGTCACCATCGGCCACCACCACCACTACTATTCCCCTTCGAAGCTTCGAAAACTATTACCAGAGTGTTATAACCTCACCGAAACTCCAGCATAGATACTGCAAATCTGTTTTTGCATTAAATTCGCAAGCAAAAAATGATGCATATTTTAGTGCAAATATGTTTTTTGTACTAAATCCGCAATCAACTACTAATACATATTTTAGTGCAAATTCGTTTTTGTACTAAATTCACAAGCAAAAAATGATACATTTTTTAGTGCAAATATGTTTTTGCATTAAATTTTCAAGCCACTGATGATATATTTTTTGTGAAAAATTGTTTTTACACTAAATCAGCAAACAAATAATGTTATAAATTTTAGTGCAAATATATTTTTGCACCAATCTGTAGACAAATTAAGATATAAATGTTTGTACAAATTCAATTTTGTACTAAATTTGTAAGCAATTAAAGAAATAAATTTGAGTGCAAATTTGTTTTTGCACTATTTAAAAATTCTCGCCGGTGCTCCCGTGTCCTTGTTGGAGTACGACTTTGATAGCCGGAGTTCCGATAGGCGGTGGTGGCAGAAGTAGTTGGTGAGGCTTGACGACCACCAATGGTAATAAAAAAATAAATAAATTGTAGTAACGGTATAATTGACCATTCAAAAAAAAGCGGTGTATCCTTTTATTAAACAAAGATTTGAAAATTGTTCTTGTGGTTAAAACAAATTATGGAAGAAGTCCTTTATTTAGTTTGGAATAATAAGTTGTCCTTAGGTTGAATATAATTATGAAGGAGATACGTACTTAGAACCCATTTTTTTCTTTTTTCTTTTTTTTTAAAATCATCAGAAAGGAGCACTTTTATTTCATCTATCCCACCCTTGTTTAATGTTGACCTACCTATTCTAAATGTTGAAGCCGTCTCGTATTAAAAATTTGGAAACAAATAATAATTCAAAATATATATATGGAGAACGTTCAAATTATAATTTTAACATTTTATGCAATATATGTATTGCTAATACATATGTAATTTCTGATGATATTATTATTTTTATCATACTGTCTTATCTCATCAATAGGTAAATACGTAATTCAATCATGGATATAGTTGTTTTGGATGACATTATTTTATCCCTACTCTAGTCGGATAAGAGTTTTTTGAAGATAAATAAATTTATCATATTATCATATCTTCACTAGCTTATATTCTCTCCTTTGATTTTGCACCCTAAAAGTAATAAAAAAAAATATTTCAATAAAAAGAAATAGTATTAAAGAAAAAGTAAAGCAAGGAAGGTTGAAATTAGATAATTAATTAAACTAAAGAGGGAAGTGAAAAATTGCATTGTAAATCGACATGCAACCGTCTATAGTAATATATGTAGATGTAGCTCGTTAATTTGAAATTAAATAACTGAAGTTAGGAGATATATATAATCATGATTATGAAGAATATAAGAATTGAGAAAGGAAGAAAGAAATGATCTTTTTTTGTATTGATTATGGAACAATACATACCCTTTATATGGGGATGAAATGAATATTACAATGTCAAAGTGAGAATCTAACCAAATATTTGCATTTTGACAATGAAGAGATTTGCGTGTTGAATAAGGAGGATATTGTTTGACATATATGAAGATACGTTGACAATCAAATATGATAACAATAAATATACATATACATATATATGTATGGTAACAACTGAAATATTGACAAGTAATATATATAGTTGTTACTTCTTAAACTCACGTAGAAACAAACTCGTAAACGTCACTTATGTATTTGGTTACATTAATAGAACTTATACATAAGTTTGTTGTAGTAAACTTAATTATTTAATTAATAATATATAGCTGTCTCCTGCAAAAGTGTCTCACTCTGAATGTTTATTATGGTTGCGGTTAACCGCCACTACCTTTTTGGGATAATTCTTAAGATGAAAGTCAGCAAAAAGGACCAAAAGGGACGCATCAAAAACAATATTGAACGCCCACCCCAACATCCCGGAGCACCCGTCGCCGGTGAAGTGATAGTAAATCATCATTCCCGAGGACGGAAACGCCAATACAAACTGTATAATCTGACAGTCTGTCACCCATCTCTTCCACGATGGCCGCCTCCCTATCGCACACAAAAAATAGTACCCATACATCATCACGTGTACTGTGGCGTTTGTTACCATCCCTATCACCAGCAAGGACTGTGACGTGTACAACCACTGGTAGCTCATTACCACCACCAACGCATGGTGGTACACGTGGAGGAACGAGAGCCTTCGGTTACTTGTTCCTCCTAGCACGATCAGTGCTGTGTCAGTGAACTCGAGGAGTTTGGAGAGGTAGAACACTTGGGCCCAAAAGAATAGGGGCCCATGTGGCGGGGTTTGATTGGTGGGAAAGCAGAAGATCCAACGGTGGTGGGGCATCATAGAGAGGGCGGAGAGGATGCCCCCCACGGCCATGAGGAAGGAGAGGAAGATGAGGACGAGGTTGTGAACGGCGGAGATGTGGTGGAGAGTGGCAGCGCGTGGGGTGGGGAGTGGCGTGTGGAGGAGGATGTAGGTGAGGGAGAGATAGGTGAGGACTGTGAGGGTGAGGAAGAGAGGGGAGGAGCCAAATGTGTGCCCTTTTTTCCACTCGAATTTGCTGATGGTTGGGTGGTCGACTAGCCAGTAGTGGATGTGGGAGTAAAGGCGGTCCATCGTATTTCACACGCTCCGCCGCCGCGGAGAGGTGCCTTCTTATAAAATAGATTGGTGAGAGCTAAATAGCGTGGAAGTGGAAATGGGGTTCAAAGATAGACTTCTACGTTTGGTTTAAAGGATTGCAAAATATAGTGATGTCTAGTTGCAAGATATAGAGCATGTGTACCGATTAACGATCTCTCTCCGTGTATATATATATATGTAGAAAAATGTTATTCTTACTCAAAAATCATACCGCCTATTTTTGTCGGGTGTATTAAATGGATTGTACATTTATTATATTTTATAAAGATATAACTCATTTAATACATCTGATAAAAATATGTGGTAAGATTTGTACGTAAGTATATTATTGCTTATATAAGTAATACGCAAGTTGGTACGTGCCAAGCTCATTGTGACCCTTAATACATGTTTCATCTCCATTATATAACTTTTTTTTTATTTTTTTTATATGTTTTAAGATTTAAAAATAATAACCCTTTATTATATAAATTAATTGGTAACTCGTATCAAAGATTATTTACTAAAAAATATCTTGTAATTTTAAATATACTATATTTTATATATTTTAGGGATATAATTATGTACAGACTATCTATGTAAAGACTATCCCTTACCAACAAAGTCGTCACTAGAATATTAAGATATATTTTTATTGATCAAAATTTGTTGCTAAAAGGTGCTATTAATTAGTATATGCATGGTTAACACTAAATCATTGTTGTATATATGTACTTCCTTGGTACTAAAGTAAGAATTCATGTTTAACTTTTGTACTTTTCAATGATTCACTGTAGAACTTGTCTACGAGAATGAAATTTGGTATATTTATTATATATATATATATATAAAAAAGATTTTTAGTTTAGGATATCTAATAAAAGAATAATAGATATATGTTTACTTCAAGACATATTACTATATAATATGAAGGCGCATGAATAGATTTGGTGATGTTCAAACCTCAAAGGGGAGAAGGGAATCGAGTGGCAAAGATCGAACAGTGCCAGCTTTAGGCAAGAGAGAGCAAGACGATTGCCTAGGGTCCAAAAATTAGAAGGGGCACCAAAATTATTTATTTGTATATATATATTAATTAATTAAAAGGAAAAAATGGCCAGGCTCTCTAATTAATAACACAACTTTCCAAATAAAAAAACTCAAGTTTCTAAAGATTCAAACGGCATGTAAGCATGTGACAGAAAACGGCCTCTTCTCCTATTCTTTCTCTTCCCACATTCAATATTCTCATACTATAAAATCATTATAAGGAGAACAATGAAATCAGTTTGCTAAAATCATCTATAACACCCTACTCACAGAACCATCACACACCCCACTTACAAATCTGCAAAATCTATCTGCAACACATGACATCACCTCAGCAATAGCACACTGAATATGAGAAAAGGTCAATTTCTAAGGGTCCGTTTGGTAGCGCTTTTGGAGGCTTGCTTTGTTTTTTGAGACCAAAAACAGATAAAAAATGCGTTCAGTGGGATGTTGACAAAAACACAAAAAACGTTTTTGGAGAATGAATTCAAGTTTAAAACATAAAATGCAAAAACGCCAAAATGACGTTCTCACCATTCTCACTGTTGCAATCTTCGTTTTCACTGTTTTGTTCTCGGAAAATGTTTTCAGTGTTTTCGTACTCGGAAAATTCGTTTTCTCGTTTTCATTTTTTGAAAACATTTTCCGAAAACGTTACCGAACGGACCCTAAGTTATTTTTTCTTTCATTCCTTGTTGATCTCAAAACAAGAAGAGATAATAAGAGATCTAATTATAGTGCTTTTTGTAGGGTTCTTTGCAATCAGCAATTTAAGGTTTGGGAATTTGTTCAAGTAGTACTTGCAATTCACAATAAATTGGCCAAGAACTTAAACCTAACACGCTTTTGCCGAATCTAGCAGTAGTACTCCGTCAAATCCATGTCATATTATCCTTTGCTTATTATTTGTATAATTATATCATCATTTGTATATTGGTGGTTGTGAAATTTGTGTGTATTGATTTTGTTTACTCTAAAAAAATTATTTCATTTATTTATAAGAGGGTATTTTTAAAATTTTGCTCAGTGTCTAAAAATGGTGAGGAGATCGAATCATGGTTAGTTAGATTCAAATAAGACTTTTCCGCACAATCCCAATAGTTGAGAGAAACAAGAGGTAAACATATATACGTTGTTAGTGTCTAATATTAATTTGGTTGCTTTATTGTTAGAATGAATATGGTTATCAGTCGCTTCATTAATTTCAAATGCTTATAAAAATAATTGCTTTAAAAAGAAATTGTCGGTCTAAGGGTATTTTTGAATTTTTAATTGCTAAATGCTAATAATTGAATGTTAAATCCGAGATGTTGTTTGTTTTCTATTCTAACTAAGTATTTGTATGAACAATTATTCAAAAAAAATAAAATAATTTATTGCACATTTGAATGTTTAAAACTCTCTCATTAAATATCTAGAAGTAAAAACAAACACTCCTAAATTGTAAAATTAAGTCTATAAAATTATGTCAAATTTTTGTAAAGGATATAAAAAGTAACCAATTAAAGAATTTTATCATCTTGTTTCACTAATATATAAAAATGTCGTAAGGATTTGAAACTCTTACGAAACACTTTTGTGATGACCCTTTTCTGTTCCCACGATTTAATGGCTTTTGTCTGTCCGTGTCCAATTAGATATGGTAATTGAATATTTCTCATCAATAGTGATAGTCACCTAAATAGTTTATAAAAAAAATAAATATATTATATTACATTTTCTATCATCAAAACATAAGTAATTTGAAAAGAAAAAAAATTACTACATAAAGTAGTTGAGGATATTTTTTGAAAAATACAGTGATTATATATATATATATAAAGGTTGCAAACCAAGTCAGAAATTGGGTGAATTCGATAATTGACTGGAATGTTTCATTTGAATCAAATTTGTTTAGATGATTCCAAATGCTTGAATTCTCGACGTTTTGAAGATACTAGTCATGTAGTAGTAAAGCAAAAGACTTATTCCTAAACCTATTCGTTTTGGTGTAAGTTTAATGTTTTGTTCAAGTTTTCTATTAATATAATGTTCAGGGTCTAAGTTTAGTTAATGTGGTTTGATTTGTTTTCATGAACAACATATAGATCTTATGGTAAGTCGCATCCATATTCTAGACGTACCAAACAAGATTCATATTTTAAATAAAATTTGTTAATTATTTTATGAATATCTCAATGACAATTTCATAGACGACATTGGAAATTGGAATAGCCTCTTCTTTTTTTTCTTGACGCCATATTTATCCATGAAGAGCATAAAATATTCAGGCTTTTTTATGCCACATTGCAAAAACATATGCTTATATTTATTTTGGTTACCCAAAGATTAACTTTCTCAAACCCTAAACCCCTTCTCTTTTTTCTTCTTTTTGAAACTCCCAAACATAACTTGATTATCAATAAGGTACTACATTCCATAATATCAGAATAATACTCCAACACCTGTACATCAACCATTCAAGATGAATACATGTAATTTATAAGAGTAATTGTGATTGCAAATGAAACCAGAAAAGGTTAACAATTAGAGGAAAAATAGTTGCGCGATATAAATTTAAAGGAAGATGGAAAATTGTCAAACAATAAACAGAATAATCGAGTTGCAAAATTGAGACTAAACACCACAAAAGAGATTGAAAAAAAAAATTCCAAAAATTCAGTATGGATCAAACAGACACCTTGTTTACTCTAAAGGAGTTCATAACTTGGCGAAGATCATTTTCTTCCTCAACGAATACATTTTCGGGTACTTGTAATCTCAGTTCGTATAATTGGTTGTTTTCGACTCCAAGAACCGAAAGGTAACGCCTGTCCCATTCTAGACGAACTACACGGTCTTGTGGCATCACAGCCAACTCATTGTTGCTTGCATATGACTTTATATTGACCTACACGAAAAGGATGTAGTTATAATCAGTAGAAAATTACACTAATTTCAACATAATCAATGTTTCAGAAGAAAACTTGTTTGTTATTGAGAAATTTGGTACATTGATTATGTCCCAAAGAGGAAATTGTACTCTGAATTTGGGCCGTCGGACATCCCAAAAGTAGTAGTGGACACTTAGTATGGATGGGTGGATACATAATTATCATTTATGTGTCAAATTGTGCTCAACTCACACACTTAAGGGCAGATCCAGGACGTTTTGGGACGGGTGGGTCAATGTCAATGCGCAATTAAGCTAGACTGAGCTGCACTGGCTAAAACTGAAACCTTAATATATTACAGCACTATGCAAACGATACTTGTAACAACAATAAAACCTTACCTCGACTTCATAATACATCTTCCCGTCATCGGCTATTCTTGAAGAAGTAGAAAGAATGTTTGATTCACGCTTAACCCCTAGTCTAGTAGACATGAATTCTGTCAAATACTGCTTAATCACTTTCTTTCCAGCTTCTTGTGGCGGGCCCAAATCTTCGATGCTCTTGTACTTAGATGATGACGGAGAAGAAAACCCTACGGAGAGATTCTCATCTAGAACAAAAGGGTCCCTAAAGAATATGTCGGCATTGGCACCTCGGACTTGGATCCAGTTTTGAGGATACTTGAACGAATAGCCATCGAAAGTATCTATGTATTCCTTCAACCCAACAGATTGAAGAGCAAATGCAGTATTTTGCAAATTTGCGTGTGAGAAGCCGCAACTTGAAATCATCAAGGCTATTGCTGTCCTCCTTGGAACTGCAAAAGCTTTAGTCTGATTACATATTAGAAAAATATGCTATGAGAAGACATTACCGTTTATATATTGTCCACGCAAATCGCGTACTAAAAGTGGCATATTGATATTAGAGCAACCACAACAGTTCAATTTGTGCATAAGTAGGAAAAATATATCCTATAACACTGTGTTGTACATTAGGAGAAGGATAAAGTTAAGTTTGGCTAAGTTCCTTAGTATAAAATATCTGTTGTCCATTTGGGACTCAAACAGACAACTGATGTCCATTTGGGGTCTGAAACGTACATCAGTTGTCGATTTGGGACTCCAAACGGATATATGTTCTCCGTTTAAATAATTTATATATTCAACCATTGTGGAATACAAAAAGTAAGCAGTATACTTACGAGACTTAACACTGTTGTTGATGCTCTTACATTAAACAAAAGGTAACTACTATGACGTATACCTCATAAGCAGCAGTTATCTCCTTAAACTTTTTGGTTGCTCCAGCTTGCTTGTTGGCATCAGGGTGGTAGTGGTACTAAAAGATTAAGCCAAATGTCAGCACCCATGTTGAAAGTTAAAGCATACCGCTCCAAATTCAGAAAGGATTGCTCATTAAGCAGACATGCATTCAAATGAAAAGGTCCGGACTTCAGGAAGACGCAAAATGCGAGTACTTAGCTTAAAAGTTCAGCAGCTTAGTGTAATTCAATGGCTTTGGACAGCCAGTCGAGTTGTCAGTGCAGCCGTGGTTCTTGGTGCCTCTATTCTTGGTAAAATCTGTCCAAATTAGTGGACTGGTTGGGGAAGAACAGTCAACTGCTTTGTCGACATGAGGTTTTTGTGTCATTTTAAGTAGGAAATCTTTGGGATATAAAAAGAAGGGAACTAAGAAAAGATTGTAGTCCATTGTCATTGATCTAAATCATTCAAAGTTGCGATCTGATTCATGGACAAAGGCAAATTGCTGAACCACGTAAATCAATGTTTTGTAACTGATGCTTTCTTTTCCCTTCTTATTTCTCCTATTTACCTGCACTTAATTCTGATTGTTCGTCTCTCGGCTGTCTCTTGAACTTTTTGTTGTGGGTTTTGCAAGTTCGCCTCTTAATGTTGGATTGGATTAAAATTCAGCATTCAGACATCCTATATTTGAATGTTAAATTCAACTTTAATAAAATTTAATGCAGCGGTGCCCTATTCTTCGTATTTGATCACGTATCAACGGAATCATAATAATAAACATCTATTCAACATTCAGAGCCAAATACTTCTCATCAAGCATTCAAAGTTCAGCCTCCAGGATTGGAAAAACAGATAAGTGAAATTGAGAAGTAGGAAAATGCAATCAATTAGCATCTAACAAAAAGAAGCACATAATCAAATTGAGTAGCACTAATTTAATTACAAGCTAAAAACAAACAACAAATGAAAACAGACAAGTAAAATAAAGATGCGACTGAAGTGAGAGAGAGAGACCTGAATTGAGGATGATGTGAATTTGGTGCCATTAAAGTCGGAGAGAGAAGAAGGGAGGAGAGAGAATTTATGGTGGACAATGGCCAAACTTGCCATTTTTGGTACTCGCCGGAGCTTTCCGTCTCTTTCTTCTTCCTTTTCTTTTCTTTGGGATAAAAAGTGGATAAGAAAATATATCTACACTTTCCATAGCCTCCCATTCTTTCGAAACTAATTTTCAAATTTCTCAATTTTCCATCCAATTTTCGTAATTTTTTTATTTTTACCACAATTTTTACTTTACCGGATTAAATTGACAGTGTATGTAACTCTCTTCCTTTGAAAATTTTATAAATTTATGGGGGGGAAAATCACAACTTCTTACGTATAAAATCAAAACGGTACCATTTCAATTAAAACTTTTAGGTATATAACATATTGATAACTAATTCGGGACAAATAATTAAAAATCAATTACATTAAGCTCATTACATCCATCGCGGTTTCATTCCTCTCCTTTGGGAGATAATTTAGCCAAGCATATTAAATAAATAACAAATTAAAACAAAATAATAATTGCTTTGGCGGATTTTTTCTGGTTCGCTTCCTACGAGATTGAATTTGGCAACAAAGCGTGTGGATGTCCCCCTAACCTGTCCAGTTTGCAGTCAAGAATACGAGTCCGAATGGCACGTTTTCGTGCAGTGTGTGCAGGCTAAAGATGTGTGGTGCAGCGCTGGTATTGGGGATTTTAGTCAAGTATCGTCTACAATTCATGGTTGGTGGGAGGCTCTGCAGACTCAGTTAGGCGATGATAAACTGGTTCTAGCAGCGGGGTTAGTGTGGAGCCTTTGGAAGAATCGCAACAACATTATTTGGGAGCGCAGAAGTGGGTCTGTTTTCTCGATCATTACAGCTGCAAAATCTCTCATTTCTGAATGGTCCAGCGCTCAAAGCAATGGTTCTAGCGGGTTGGGTAATGCTCAGCAGGTTGGAGCGAGCAGATGGGAAAAACCGGGGAGTGGAATGGTGAAATGCAATTTCGATGGTGCTTTAAAAAATGATAGCAGTGGTATTGGTTTTGGTTTTGTGGTTAGAGGGGAAAATGGAAACTTTATCTCAGCTGTTAATGGCTCTGTTGCGGCGGATCCAAGTGCTCTAATGGCGGAGGTGATGTCATGCAAAGAGGCGCTAAGTTGGCTCAAACAAGCAGGTTATTCGAGGGTAACAGTAGAGGGCGACTCCTTGATGCTAATCAGTATGCTTAAAGGTGCTGATATTGACTTGTCGTACATAGGGGCGATAGTTGATGATTGTAAAGAATTAGCGTCAAGTTTTCTTCAGTGCGATTTTAATTTTGTTCGTAGGATAGCGAATCAAACGGCGCATTCCTTAGCTAAAGCTGCTGGTTCGAATACTACTGTTGGGTCGTGGGAGCATGTCCCCCCCCCCCCCCCCCCACCCATTTCTTAAATGATGTTTTGTTATTTGATTTAATGTGAACGGTGGTTTGATTTTCAAAAAAAAAAAAAAAAAAAAAATTTCGTTATTAAAATTAAAATTAAAGTACTTAAATACAAACTATAAAAAATTAGAAAGCTAGAAAGCGTCCATGTTTGTGATGCTCGAACTAGCGTGTACCGCGTGGCTTTACGCTGTCCACTTCTTCTCCTTCAATACTTCGGCTGCACGACAACTAGTATAGATGATTTTCTCTCTCTAGAACTCTCTAATAATATATATATTCTATCTATTTTTCCTATCTATTTTCTCTATATTTTTTTCTATATCTTTAGGTGTAGAGAATGGATCTATATATAGGAATAAGAAATAGAAGTTTACAAGGTTTAGGAAACTAGAATTGTAGAGAAAATAAAACCTTTGAGATCAATTAGGATTCTAATTAAGAAAGATAATAAGGAGTTCTATTCAAATTAGGAGAGGATATTGAATTGGAATATTCTTTCTTCTTTGTCTTCTTTTTGATCTTCAGTAGACTTCTTCCTCCTTTTTAGGCTTTTTATTATAATTTACTTCTTTCTTACAAAATAACAAAATAAATATTAATCCTCCATAATTTAAGCATTAATTATATTATAACAAAATATTATTTGCGGGTTAAAATAACAATTTTGAGCACTTATCAATAACTACTCTAAAAAGTCTTATGTCTGCCTAAACCATTTTTTGTAAAAAATTGTGCACATATTTTTTGTTATAGGAATATATAATCCCATTCAAAATGAAATATATATATATATAGAGAGAGAGAGAGAGAGTTAAAATTAAAATTAAAGTACTTAAATACAAACTATAAAAAATTAAAAAGCTAGAAAGCGTCCCTGTTTGTGATGCTCGAACTAGCGTGTACCGCATGGCTTTACGCTGTCCACTTCTTCTCCTTCAATACTTTTTCTCCTTCAATACTCCGGCCGCACGACAACTAGTATAGATGATTTTCTCTTTCTAGAACTCTCTAATAATATATATATTCTATCTATTTTTCCTATCTATTTTCTCTATATTTTTTTCTATATCTTTAGGTGTAGAGAATGGGTCTATATATAGGAATAAGAAATAGAAGTTTACAAGGTTTAGGAAACTAGAATTGTAGAGAAAATAAAAACTTTGAGATCAATTAGGATTCTAATTAAGAAAGAGAATAAGGAGTTCTATTCAAATTAGGAGAGGATATTGAATTGGAATATTCTTTCTTCTTTATCTTCTTTTTGATATTCAGTAGACTTCTTCCTCCTTTTTAGGCTTTTTATTATAATTTACTTCTTTCTTACAAAATAACAAAATAAATATTAATCCTCCATAATTTAAGCATTAATTATATTATAACAAAATATTATTTGCGGGTTAAAATAACAATTTTGAGCACTTATCAATAACTACTCTAAAAAGTCTTATGTCTGCCTAAACCATTTTTTGTAAAAAATTGTGCACATCTTTTTTGTTATAGGAATATATAATCCCATTCAAAATGAAATATATATATATATATATAGAGAGAGAGAGAGAGTTAAAATTAAAATTAAAGTACTTAAATACAAACTATAAAAAATTAAAAAGCTAGAAAGCGTCCCTGTTTGTGATGCTCGAACTAGCGTGTACCGCATGGCTTTACGCTGTCCACTTCTTCTCCTTCAATACTTTTTCTCCTTCAATACTCCGGCCGCACGACAACTAGTATAGATGATTTTCTCTTTCTAGAACTCTCTAATAATATATATATTCTATCTATTTTTCCTATCTATTTTCTCTATATTTTTTTCTATATCTTTAGGTGTAGAGAATGGGTCTATATATAGGAATAAGAAATAGAAGTTTACAAGGTTTAGGAAACTAGAATTGTAGAGAAAATAAAAACTTTGAGATCAATTAGGATTCTAATTAAGAAAGAGAATAAGGAGTTCTATTCAAATTAGGAGAGGATATTGAATTGGAATATTCTTTCTTCTTTATCTTCTTTTTGATATTCAATAGACTTCTTCCTCCTTTTTAGGCTTTTTATTATAATTTACTTCTTTCTTACAAAATAACAAAATAAATATTAATCCTCCATAATTTAAGCATTAATTATATTATAACAAAATATTATTTGCGGGTTAAATAACAATTTTGAGCACTTATCAATAACTACTCTAAAAAGTCTTATGTCTGCCTAAACCATTTTTTGTAAAAAATTGTGCACATCTTTTTTGTTATAGGAATATATAATCCCATTCAAAATGAAATATATATATATATATATATATAGAGAGAGAGAGAGAGAATGTGTTTGTCTAATGGTTGAAATTATTCTTATTAACTCAAAAATAGTGTGTTATCTTATTTGGTGTCGCAATTATTTCTAATGTCTTTGTTTTTATTTTTGGATAATTTTTTATTTTTTTTTATCACAAATAAATTTAAAGAGTTTTATATTTAAAAAAAATGATTTAAATCTCTTTCTTTAGTTTCAAATAATGAAAATACCCCTTAAATTTCTTGGTGAATCTTGAACCTAGATTTCTAAATCTAAATAGGTGCCTCTCCAAATTTCTTGAGGCGATACTCCAATTAATCCATCTCAAAATAAAATGTACAATCCGAATTTTGAAATTTGGACTTATTTATCAATATGATCAAGAAGTTATTTACAAATTATATAGTTTCCTTTTCCTGAATGTTTTTCATAGCTAATTTTCATTTGGCATGGTATTTTCTTTTGTCATGGATTTAAAATACATATATATATATAAACATTTTAATCAGATATTTAGATTGAAAATTCTAATTATTTATTGAGAAAGAGATCAAAGAGAAAAAAAATTGGTAAGATTTGAGTTTTATTAATCAACTAAATAAGATTACACCATTAAACTAGCTTCTCAAATTATGAGTTCTTAACTGAAAATATATTAAAAAAATTTTCTTATTTGACATAATTAATATACTAAATTGTATGAGTAAAAATAAATAAATTATTCTCTGTCATTGATTATCTTGAAACTATGGTATCCTTAATCGAATATGAAGAACAAGTGGAACTCTTAATTTTTATCTTGAAACTATGGTATCCTTAATCGAATATGAAGAACAAGTGGAACTCTTAATTTTTGACGGCTCCACAATTGCACGAGAGAAAAACTTAGGCCGGCTCTATTGCCAAAATATTGCCAAAGTAATGTTGCATCCTTAATGCATGAAGTACAATGACTCAGTGCATTGATTAAGTTAGCAAAAACTAAAATTGCTTGGTCAATAGTATTTCCCGAAAGTTACCGTATGTAAAAATCTTTTAGTTTTCGCTCTTTGGTTTTATCTTTTCTCCTTGATTTTATTAATGTAAGATTTATTTTGCTATTCTGATGTAACTAGTCCTTTTTCTTTTCTCTTCTATTATTTTAACGTTTCCTTATTGGGGTTAGCTGCCTTGCCTCACAAATGATCGTTTATACTCCTCACAGTTTTGCCTTTCCTCAATAGACGAAAACATCAATTTACCATACTCATGCGGTGCAATGTGAACACCCACGGTCCGTTACTTATCAACACCTACTGCAGTCACATTCAAGCACATACAACAGCTTGCCCGCAACACTCACGCTAGGGTCGTTGCACCCGCATTGGATACAGAAAAAAAGAAAAAAAGACAAAAATATACAGTAGCAAAGTTAACATATTGTCCTCAAACAACAGTTGACATACAAAAGGCTTCAAAATTCCTAGAAATTCAACTAGAATGGAAGGGGTGTTTAATGGATGTCAAAACACTTGTGGGGATCACGGGTATGGGCTAGGGACCACCCGTGTCGTGTACCCCAGAAGTGGATAAGCCATTTCCATGAGAATAACGAAGAACGAAGATACAAAACATACAAATATATATATATATATATATATAAAGAATAAGGGTAATTAAGATCTCTTTGATTTTAACCAAAAGACTATACGTAGATGTACATGTCAAAGTTTATCTAGACTTACTGCCGTTCTTGAGCTTTTTCCGATTTTTCGGTGATGCTAAATTCCTTCTTTTGACTCGCTGCATCAGTCTCCTCCCCCTTGAACGGTAATACGACAACAGGGGCTGCGGGCACAGTGTCCCATCGCTCCTTCAGCATGCTCATGAACTTGATAACCGTCTCCCTCCGAAAATCAAGCTCTCTTGTGAAGAAATCAAGGATAACGAAAGAAATGACATATTTGAACGGAACAATCAGGAGAACCGTGGAAGTTAATAACAGCACCAGAGCAACCTCTGTCGTTATCTGAAAATATTTTGAAAGAGTTTAAGCCGAATCTTGGTAAGAGAGAAAACCAAAAAAAAAAACTCCGAAATATTGAGCTTTTGATTGCTTTATTGTGAGCCATTGTCAACTCCTCCAAGAAAGAGCTACTAAGAAATATTTGTGAACATGCATTTCCATTAGTTCTGACATTTTAGGATGTGTTTGATGGCAAAGTTTTCCATGTGAAACTTGGAAAATATGTACTTTTCCATCTTTTGGTAGTGTTTGAAAGCCTAATATTCTAGGCAATTCCAATTCCACCCAACTCCAGGTAAATAATGCATCATTCTAGGAAATTCAATTCCTATCCCCCCCCCCCCCCCCCCCCCCCCGAGAAAAAGGAGGCAAAAAGTTCAATTCTAGGTAAAAGGTGGTCAATCAAGCACCAAATGTTGGAAAATGTGCCATTATTGCATGGAATAATTACATATTTTCTGCCTAGAATAAATACAATCAAACACATGAAATTCTTTTACATAGAAATCAATTGCCTAGAATTTAAACATTGAAATATTCTAGTTCCAAGCTTGCTGTTAAACACACCGAATGGAACCTCCTTTTTGAAAACGCAATAGCTAAATTCACTACCCAAAGTGTTAGGGGCATCACAAAAATGGCATCCGAACAATACATTAATTTTGTTTAGAACTTCATAGTATATATGTATGAGATAGGTCTACGAGAGGGTTTCAGATTAATTTAGAGAGAATTTTCTTGGGTAGGCAATGAAGAAGATATCAAATACACTAATTGAAAGTGAGACTACTGTTAACTCATAATGCCATACCCAACGGTTCTCAAAAGTTCTTTAATTAGCTAAGCATACCTGAGGTTGACCTGCAAGAACAATTGTACGCATTTTTAGAAGTGAAACATTAAGTTTCTGAAGATACTTTTCCACGTCACGCATGGCCTCTTTAACTGCTAAGATCTTTTGTATTGTATTTGATGGCGGTTGATCATGGATAGTTACTTTCCCGAAGAATCTTCCAAGGCGGCCTTGCTCCTTCAGCCCCTTCAATAATAACATGCCAGCTGCCAATATCATCAAAGTTGTGGGGAATATATACGACAACATGTTTCTGCCAAAACAGATATCAGAGTTTATTTACATCAATTTTATTCTTAATATCATAGTTTCTGAATAAGTCTAAAATTGAAGTTGCGGGCTCGAACACCCCAGTCCCCAAACAACACAAAAAAAATATAATACTTCCTCTTGTCTCGTATTGATATTTCCATTTCCTTTTTGGGACATAGTCAATGCACCGAATTTCACAATAAGAAATAAGTTGTATCCTTGGCCATTGATTATATCGGTCACCCAAGAAGTCATAGCCAAGCGAACTATCCCTGAAAAGTACTCCCTCCGTTGCAAATTAATAGTAAACTATTACTATTTGGGATGTCCCAAATTAAGAGTCCACTTTACATTTCGGAACATAATCAATGTACCAAAACTTACAATAGCAAACATTTTTGTTCAAAAACACTGATTATAATAAAATTAGTGCATTCTTAAAAAATGTGCAAGTCAAAATTGACTCTTAATTAGGGACGGAGGGAGTACCAAAGTCAAAGTGGGACTGGCAATTTGAGATAGAGGGAGTAATTGAAAGGCTAAAAAATGTTCAATTTTTTTCTTTTGTGTAGTCCTTTATACGCCATTTAACTTCTGGTGGGCTTGTCCTTAGAGGTCCAAAGAAGGAAACATTTAATGCAACGAAAAATGTTTTTTACCTGAAAATTATTGTGTAAGCAAATGCAAGAAAAGACGCGGTCAGGTGTGGCTCCTCCCAGCGCCTAAGTTTATCAAAATTCTTGGCAATCACAGTCAAAGGAAGCAAAAGTTCCTGAAAGAAAACAAAATTTCAACATCAAGAAATTTACTAGCAATAACAAAGTAACCATACGAATTGCAACAATTAGAAGCAACACCATCTAAAAGCTATGCAAATTGTAACTTACAATACTGGTTTTTGATTGGGTTTTTACTTTTTGTTTTCTTGAAAACAGTGATGGCCTAAAACATTTTTAAACGCAAACCGGCAGATTATTAGAGATTTATTAAGATATGTAAAATGTTTGTTTAGCGCAAACGAAATTACTGAAGGGAGAAGAAGGAACCAGATTGAGTCCAACCTTGAAAAGATCAATGTTACTGGGAATCCCTTCGAGCATAGCAGCATCAATTGTGGCTTGTGTTTTTTGAACCACCTTATACTTATCTCTGCATGTAATTGCTGCCTTCTCGACCAAATTCACATCAGCAACAACAAGATTTTTATTCAATACAACCCCCTGCCGGATCGAAGCATTCTTCCAAAAAGCAATTGAAGCACCAGAACCCCACGATGGAGATCTCATCCACTTCCTCAAATACACACTTCCATCTATATCGAACAAGTGATTATTATCCGACACGTCTTCAGAGGGTTCTACTCCACCCGGTTGATATCCACCATTAACTTTGGTGACCAACGGTCCACCCCAGCAATTAACAGCTAGGGTTTGGCAAACAACATCACCATAAGGTGCACTTTGCAAGTACGAAAATTGAACAAGTTTAGTGGGTTCGTCCAAGAGCTTTCGCATAAATTGAAGAGCTTGAAGCCTTGCAATCCCATTGATAGCATAAGTTAAAGCCCTTGATTTTCCTTTTTGAGCACCATAGACATTAGATATTGACCGATCACCGTCCTTGGGCCCAAATTCCCGTGTGAATTTGTATAAAGCAAGAACTTCACTTATAAACGCGAACCACGCATCTCGCCTCATTTCACCTCCCAAGTCAACAAATTCAAGTACCCAGCAGCTGATAAGATGAATGCATTCAAATTCAAATTATGCATGTGTGTATATATATATAAGAGCATCTAACTGCTTCAAAGTTGTCTTTGATCTACTCACATAATAAGCTCATAAATTCTAAACCTTCTCACTGAGCCCTCAAAAGGAAAAAGGACATGCCGAGCTTTCCACTGGTAGAGAAACTAGGAACATAATTGACCACATAATACATAATGAGAAGTGTTGTCCCAAATGAGGAACGAGTACTTCCACTAATTTACCAAGGCCCTTATTCTAAACCAGTGTCAGTAAGAACCTATCCCTTTCAGCCTGCACATTTTTCACAAGTATCTTGATACAGAGATGAAAAAAAATATGCCAACTAATATGTTCATGTTACCTGCAAGAGCAATTGTAAAGAATGGCTTCCTTCCTTTAAGAATTAATAATTTATCTTTACTTAACAAAAACATATACTCCATCTCAAATTGATGGTCCCACTTTGATTTTGGTACTTTTTGAAAAAACTAAAATTTCAATATCAATGGTCAAGGATACGACTTATTTTCTAATGTGAGATATGGTAAGTTGATTATGTCCTAAAGTAGAAATGGGCCCCAAAAAGAATGTAGGACTATCAATTTGAGACAGAGGGAGTATTAATCAACTTGAAGACAGAAATAATGCTTTTAGGCAGGGGCAGAGCTAGGAAGTTTTTTAAAGGGGGGCAAGCTTAATACTAACGTCACTTTTTATAAATTAAAGAAGTAAATTTAGTAATAGTGTTTTTTTTTTTTTTTTTTGGGGGGGGGGGGGGGGGGGGGGGGGGGGTGGGGGAGGGGAGATTAATATGATTAGTAAGTTTTAAAAATTAAAGGGGGAAGACTTAACTATTACAGATACATATTTAATTTTTAAAAAGAATTATGGGCGTAAAAGTGCAATTTTTCAAAATTTTAGAGAGAAGAGCCCCCCTTTATTTCATCATGGTTCCACCACTGTACAATGCGCAAGGGAATAAGTCAACACAACTAATTAATTAGCTACTAAAATCAAGGCAGAATGAATGGCAACTAGTCGCTAGCATGCTACATTTTACACCAGCTCTATATACATTTTAGTAATACATTGGGGGTAGAAGTGACCGACTCTGCTAATTCTACAGAGAGGGAATTTGGAGAAGGCTTACTCACTCCGAACCAGAGGTAACAGAGATAGCAGAGTCAAAAATATCAGATCCCAGAGGCCCAACCCTTGCCTTTTCAACCCGTGCATCTTTTCTTGTAAGATCCATTCTAATTGCATCTCTTTGTCCCACCAAATCAACAGCCTGCAAAAAAAAAGTGAAAATAAAGTAAACTACAAGAGTCAATTGCCAACAATCAAGAACAGGAACCAGTTATCTTTGTTCATAGCAGTGGATAAACAACATAGCCCTGAATCTCCGAAAGAAAATGATCTCTTTAACTTTTGCTTGGCCAACATCAATTTAGATTCAAAATTTTAATTGCTTTTGGTGTGGAACTAATTTGCAAAATACTCCCTCTGTCCCTTATAAAGAGTCCACTATTCCCTTTTGGGATGTCCCAAATTAAGCGCCTGCTTCTGAGAATAATTAACATACCAAAACTCAATAGGAAACAAGATTTGTTCTAAACACATTGTGATGAAAATTAGTGCATTTTTAAATATGTGAAAGTCAAACATGGACTCTTAATGAAGGACAGAGGGAGTATGTTAGAAGTTCTCCAAGTGGCCTTATAAAATGCCAATTGTGGTGTTTTTCAAGTTCAAAAAGACACACACATGAACAAATGAACACATGCAAAAAGGCTCTCTAGACGTTTTTGTATAGTGTGGTTTTCAAAATGGCATCAAACTTTGCATTTTGCAAGCAGTTGGCTAACTTCGGCTTCGCAGTTGAAAATTACAAATGTGAAAAGCAGTAACTGAAGTGGGTGATCTGGACTAGCAATTTTTTTTCCTTTTCTTATAGGTTGGACTCGCAAAATGACTGACAGGCATTTTGCCAATTATCAACCACTTGCCGACCATAAAAACTTTTTCATACCAAAATTGAAGGATTGATTAAGGTTAAACAGCTGATAGCCATATTAATAAGTTTCCCCAAGTTGGCATGTTTAATCATCACTCACATAAATTCGGTTAGAAGTTTCTAGTTTCATCAACCCTTTTGTGTTCCATTTATTAACAGATAGACCACAGTGCCGATCAATTACGTAACATCTAAAGTAAAATAAGTCACAGCTGATGTACCCATTTACACGTATTACAGTTATACCCACCAAAGCCATATCTTCACTAGGGATACAGAGTCAGTGACCAAATTACAGCAAGTAGTACCTCAAAGTAGAGTGCCCTATCAGTCAAAGTGAGTTTTCCAGGCCATGCCATATTATTCTTCCATTTTAAAACAGGCCTTTTTCTGCTAGAACCAAGGCACAATAATCTCTCTCTAGAAAGGTACGGATTTTCCTCTACCCGGTATGATTTGCGACCTTCGTGCACTCTACACCAAACAAACAAAAATTATGTTATACAGTTCGTAAGTAGAAATTGAATCTATTCATAGATATTCAGAAATTGGTTAGTACGTGTTATTTTCCGTGCAATTTATTAAGTAAAAGAACTATTCATAGTAACTTAATACTAAATAACTCAATAGTTTCGTAGTAGTAGAAAATATATATCCTACAATGTTTATGTGAATATGGATTCTTTTTTACCAATTTTCCATTAATTGTAAATGATACAGTGATCCTAATGTTTGTGTACGGCATTAGTGAATAAAAATATCCTCATATTTATGTACGGCGTTATATTTTCTTTGGAATATAACTTCAAACAAACGAAGCCATTCATGCATAGCTCAAGCTAGGTTTAAGAATAGACTTGTCAAGCTTGTTAACTCAAGAAATGCTCGGGCCCGCCAACTAAGCCAATCTAGTTAACGAAACATATTTGATAGCTTGAGTAAGCCTAAGTTCGGCTCACTAAGCTTTTTAACAAGCACATCTTTGGGAATCAAAACTTTGGTCATCTATTCATCGATATATTCTTAAATTTTTTATTTTATTATTTATTCTTTTTGCTTTTGTAACACAGTATAATATTGTCATTAGATACTAAGATAGCTTATCTTCAAGTAGATCCATTGTAACGACCCTAGTGGGTGTTCGTCCCACATCGCCTGGGTGAGGTGAGCTGATGTGCTATATATGTGTGGTCACAAGTCCTTCCTAGTAAGAGACTTTTTGGGGATAAAAGCAAAATCATGCGGTGTTGAGCCCAAAGCGGAAAGTATCTTATTGGGCTGGACAGGGACATGACATCAATAGTTCGGGAAGGGAAGGGTTGGGGATTTGAATCTTGGTCTTTATAAGGTAATAAAACTTGCTGCTTTCACCATTTGGACCATGAGGTGGATCTTAGATTCTATTATTACTTGATATAATAAAGATGCAGTCAACTGTAATAAAATTAGAATATTCTTTTAGAAAGCTTAGATATATTATGTGCAAAATGCAAGCACAATGGTGTCTATGGCTTTACCCCTTGGTGGGCATCTTTCTTTAACATGTCTACATTATTCATATCATATTTTTATTTGAATTTCCTATTTTTTTTGGAGACCAGAAGCCTTGAAATAAACAAAGAAAAATTACAAAGCTCACTTGACAAGTTCATCAATATATGTGGACCATGTGCTAAATGAGATGCCCTTTTCATCACCAGCCAGAGCCTTGAAAAGGTTATGTGCTGTCGGCCAATCAGCAACACCAGAAATAGCCGGAGCAATACGAACAAATGCCTTTTTCCCTACAATCCTTTTCTGCAAGGTCAATAAGAACTCTTATAAACTCACAACACTCAAATAGTTTATTATTGAATGTTAATATTCCAGTATTTCACCAACAAAAGGAGCAAAATCAAATCTACAATTAGGCTTTTTTTTAATGATGCTCATATAAAAATAAATAAATAAAAGCCTGGAGATTCCTTGGATTTACTTTTGGACCCCCGTTGAGGAACATATTAAAAAAATCTGAATTAGTTACTTGGAAGGTGCATGAGACTCGGCCCATCCGACCCTCTGCGTTTGACACGTAAGATAAAAGAGCGGGATAGGATAACTTTATCCTATCCTATGTTTGGTGTTCGTCGGGATTGGCTATCCAGACGGATTATTTATCCCACTTAACCTTCTTATCCCACCGAGAGAGGGATTGTTTTATCCCGTCCGGATGGGATTAAATAATCCTATCTAGGTCTCTAATCTGGCACGTCAAACACTTAGAATGGCCATAATCGAAACTATGAAAAGCTGGCTACCCCCCAGAGCATGAAAATATCTTATAGATATTTCAGATATGTCATATGTATATTTATTTGTTTAATGTTATTGGATTAGAAAGCATGTTATATATTAAACATTTGGTTTCCTGTTTAGCAGAGAATAGGAAGAAAAAAAGAGTATATGTTTAATAAAAAAGAGTATATGTTTAAATTATTATCCAGCTATGATGGTTAGTTTAACTGGCAAGTTAAACTTATTATTGCCATGATTGTTGTTCTTAAATGGGCACGTTAACCCACTGAAGTTTCTTACTTTATTATTTGCCTACTATTAGCTAGTTTAAAATAGGCTAATGAGTCCCAGGATCATCTCCCCACCCACTATGGCCCCAAACCAAAAAAATAAAGTTGAAATAAAATAAAAAATTATCCGGATGATAAAGAGTAGTTTGCTCGGTATTAAGTCAGTCCACCAATCACTGCAGGACCATGAACAATTTTTAGTCATGGATTCTCCTACTTTTCATCCTCATACTTTATTTAATTGCACTAAATTACATCTAGCATTCAAAAGATTAGATAATAGCAGGTAAGGAAATAACCCAAGTGTCCAACACTAAAAGTTGGCCATATTGAGTCAGTCTAATCAATAACTACAGGCATCCCCATAAAACTACTATGATCATTGGATTCTCCTTCAGTTTTCGCACCGATTCTTCATTCGATTGCCTTAATACAACATTCATGATCCGAAGCTAACAATGCTTTAAAAGGATTTCCAAAACATGTACAAAGTCTAAAGTACCTGATAGGAAGCTACATCCCTAGCGTTAACTAGAGGATCCTTTACATTTCTGCAAGGATACTCCCATGCAAGCATGGTTACAAAAATCAGCCTCTGAAATGCAGGTTGCTGACAAAAAAAAAAAGTCCAGAATAATGAGGAAATTAGTCAGTAAATTATTGTATTAGAATAAGCCATTCCTAAAACCATGAAATTAACACCATGGTTGAAACAACGAAAAAAACCAGAAATGAAGTCTCATTATGAAAGTGAAATTCTTATGGGCTTTTTTAACTTTGCTCCCTGTTCTTAATGCAAAACTTACCACCCTGTTTTCATAATTGTTAGACTTTGCCCCCATCATTTAGCGGAATCACAAAGAATTACGAAAAAATGGGGGCATTGTCTAATTTTTTTGACGTAATCCTTTGACTTAACCGCCTATTTTTACATAATCCTTTGAGATTCCCCTGCATGGGGGACAAAGTTTAACGATTATAAGCAAGTCTGATTTTGCATATAAAATGGTGGGCAAAAGTAAAAAAAGCCCTATTCTAATATATATCTGCATTAATCATCACATCTATGTTTATTTCTTGTCGATGGCAAGCATCGCCTGACTGACTTGATTAGGGCATAGATGAAAGCGTGGAAGTAAAACATTAAACTGAGTCAACAAACCTTTAGGCAAGGATGAATTTCAGAACTATCTCTGGACAAAAATCTAAAGCAGCAATACTCCACTAGATTACGAGGATCATCATACAAAGATTCGGGAACTAGGGCTTTAAATATCATCTGCATTTTCTTCCCAGTCAATCCATTCATCCTGCATCCTTAAAGAGTTAAAAGCCTGGCTTCTTCATCAAAAGAAGCACAAAAAGCACAGTTTATGTAATTAACCTTATAAGTTGTCTAGTTAATAATAATAAATACCATATAAGAAAATAAAATTGGGTCATTTGTAATTAATTTGTACACATTCTATAAATCAGTATCAATCTGCAAAGCCTCTTAATCACGAATTCACAATAGTAATAAATTTTTCAAAATGGCCATCGTGCAAAGTTTATTAGGCACAATCCCGAATGTCCAATTATACAAGAACAAATAGAAGATTTATATCTGATGAAAGTTCTGCAATAGAAGTTTCTATCAGGTCTCAATATTGTCACAAAATATAATAACAAAATACACGTTTAAAAAAAACATACTTCTACATGCAATTCTAAGGGCATGAACGTGAGTGTGTGTATGAGAGAGAGAGAGAGAGAGAGAGAGAGAGAGAGAGGGAGGGGGACACTGCAAAGTATGCTCACGGACCTCACCTGCTGAATTGCTCGATGGAAACAATAGCAGCAAAAGAAAGCTCTCCATTAGGTGTTTTGCTATCTACAGTCTGTTCTGCCATGAAGATGTCATCCACATTCTGAGTATCAAAGGCATTTTTCCCAAGACTAGGTTTTTTATCATGAACATTTTTGACCAGTGGAGAAGTCACTTCGTTCAAAAAGTTTTGTGTCTTTGATACCCATACATTTAAGGTTTCCTGCACTGCATCTGTCAAGGAAAAAATTCATTTCAGACCACCCAAGAAACAGAAAATACACCTATAGTTACTGTTACTTATGCTCAATAAATTTGAAAAAATCATGTATTGTAATGATATGATGGCATGACGCACACTCATCTTTAAACGTAAGACCTTTACATGTGTTAAAGATACATAAACCTATCAACATGCTTGTATGTAAATCCATCCAAATATGCTAATCCACTTGCATTTCACTGAAGCGTAGTTATTCAGCCAAAACCCCACATGATTTCCCAAGTTGATTGGTAAGGGCACCCCAGAAATCACTCGTTAACACCACATGCATGCTTAAAATGATTTTACATCATATTTAAAAAGTCATGCATGTAGCCGTGAAGAGTAATTTTGCGGTTGCCCATAGAAACCACCTTTTTAAAATTGGTCAAATTTAACTTGGGAGCAACATCAAAAACTTATACACTCAAGTTTGAGGGCAGCTACTTCATGAAATAAACAATAAAGTTGAGATTTTCCTCATCTACCCCACAATCAGTGCAAATAATGGATGTGCCCCAATCATGTCCAGTCATTATTTTTTAATCTGTTTCATGGATTTAGGAGTATCAATAACTGTCAGATCCTTTGGACTATCCTGGGGGCATTTGGTTGGAGAGGAATGCAAGGAATTTTCAGAGTTGTTTAATGCCTTTCTGTCTTCTTTGGGATTGGATTGTGTTCTGGGACTTCTATGGAAACTTTTAGGGGTGTCCAATTGTCAGACGTTTGCAGCGTTGGCGACAATCATGTATAGAGATTTTCCGTCTTGTATTTGTTTTAACATGAAGTTTTGTTGGATATCTAGACAACGCTTTTGCTCCTTAATGAATTTTTTCCCTTAAAAAAATATTGGCCCTTCATGAAAGTGGATTTTTATCAATACCAACCTTTCTATAGAGATTTCTCAGCTATATCAATTGCAAAGCTTTAATTAAGGACGCATTCTTGTCCTTTGCGCATCCATCCATTCTATGGGGGTTTCCAAATGAATATTCAAATTAAGGGTGTGTTTTATTGCATGTATTTTTCATGGAAAATGCCCAATAATTGATATTTTTCATGGAAAATGCCCAATAATTGATTTTTTTCACCCTTACTGGTATTTGATTGCACTAATTTATAAGAAACCAATTCCATAGTTTACTTATTACCTTAATATTCCCCATAGTCCATTCGGCATTGGCAACCTCTAAGTTTTGTACTCCCATAGAACATAATTCCAGGGAGACCAAATCTTTTCCACCATTTGCAATCAGACACGGCCTAAATGTTTCTTTTGTTTGTTTCAGTGTTTTTTTTTTCCACAACGGTTCTAGTTAAAGAACAAATCCTTAAAATTCAGTTGCTTCATTTCAACTACACACTTCATTGCTTACAACTGTGAGTCTGTGACTAAGTTATAATAGATTGTTCCTCATTTCTAATTGTTATTCATACTTTGTAGTTGTTGCCATTTAAATCATTAGCTCTTCTCTTATGCTTGTTCCATATCCCAAAACTGAAATAGCATAAACCTTAAATCCTAGCACAAATTTGGACGCGAGGAATCCTATGCTATATTCAAAAAGTGATAGAAAAGGGAAAACAAAATCTTAAAGAAATGGCTAATATAATTTATTAAGGGATAAAAAGAAAAAGAGAAAACAATAACTTCAAAAGCCCCTTTTGCACTGACCCACAAAGCAAACAATAATCTTTACTCAAAAGACTGATAAACAAACAAGGAATCAAAAGAATTCAACCAATACCCACTACTTAATTATCAATAAAATTAGCATTAAGAGAAGTGTGTTCTACTTACTGCCATCAATGTCATTGAACTTCCATTTATTATCACCCAGAGACTGGCCCAGGAGCTTGAACTTATTCTTATTTTCTTGTGGTGAAGAATTCTTAGCACAACATACAATCTTGCAGAAAAATTGATGATGGTGATTAGGGTTTATAGAAAATGGTGGTGATACTCGCTGGTGGAATTTAGAGTGCATCTTTTTTTGTTGGATTTTGTTTGTTTGGGTTCTGATTTTCAAGATTCAAGTTTGGATTTCATGGCTTAAATTGGGTATATGAGGAGTACTGTATGTAAAGTTTTTAAGAGATGTGAAGATGAAGAAGGGAAAAGAATGAGGACTTCATTATTGGTAAAGGACAAGCGGGACTTTCACGAAGTTAGTGCATTAGATATACTTCTACAGAGATATATATATATATATATATGACACAGAGATATATTAAGCAATACGCGTTGGATTTGATCTTGACGCTCGTAAATGGAACAAATTTTGTTAAAAGAAGTTTTTGTGAAAAACGCATGACAATATATAACTTGTAAAATATTAAATCTAATTTAGAGTTTTAAAATCAAGTCTTTTGATTTAGTGGTATAAAATTATTATTGGAATAATTTTAGGTTGACTTGGAGCTCTCAAAATCGAACTGTGGTATTGTTAAAATAATATTTGATCAGCGACAGTCACAAACTACATGCTGGAATTTGTCAAGATGTGCGAAAGCTGGCCCAAACACTCCGTGAAAAACCAAAAGAACAAAAAATTAGAGTTTTAAAATTTTTTTGAAATGTTATATTTCGTTCTAAAATAATTTTGAAGTTTCGTTTGAGTTCTAGATTAAAAATGCATCATTTTTAAATTTGATTATTTTTCCAAAATTATCTCTTAATGCACTAAAGAATTACTCAAGATATTTTCTTTTGGAATTTTTGCTAATGCCAAAATATTAAGACAACTTTCCTTTTTTTTCATCTATATCCAAAAAAACTCTTTTTCATTATTAATATTTTCGTTTCATTATTAATTTTTTATTTTTTATTAAATACATAAAACGACTTTCAAAATTCGTATACAAATTTTACTTTATAAAATTATTAGAATTTATCTTTTAATTTTATAAAATAAAGAATAAAGAATTTTATTAAATAAAGAATTTATCTTTTAATTTCATTTTCTTGTTTTAACCGAACATAAAGGAGGTAATTCAAGGGAAAAAATGTAATGACCCAAAATATTACACATTGGTAGTATAATAGGAATGTCCTTGATATATATTTGAGAACAATGAGCCTAACTTGACTACATATGGTATCAGAGTAGATCCATGACCACTATCACGTGAGATGCGGCTAGTAAGAGCCTATATATACACTTTGTATGGACACTAATCACAACCCACGGAAAATGTCTATTTTAAAATTAATTTATTTTTAATTAATAAATTATAAATTTTATAGGAATTTTTAGAAAATTTTAAATGAGAAATAATGAACATTGAAACACAAACATACTCCAAGTTTCTCTATGTTATTTCTTTTGTCGGAATCCGTTTCTAGTACAGACCAGTCCATACAGACTGGTCATTTTTACGATGATTTTTCGTCATAAAAACATTAGGAGAATGTTTTTTATAATGCAAAATCGTCATAAGAATGACCAGTCTATACGGACTGGTCCGCACCTAAAAATTTGCGTCTTTTGTCGAGAAGCATATCAATATCATAGTGTACTCAGAATGTGTATATCCCTGCTCTTCTTTTTATACTCCCTTGCTCCAAGGAAAGAATTCAGTCTCACCTTTTAATTTTAATACAATGAAGATAACAAAAAGAACTTCTAAAACACGTTTTGAAAAGGAAATTAGACGCTTAATTTGTGACTATTTCCATGCACATTGAGCATTAACTATAACTTAATTTTTTACCCAATTAATATATGCCTAGTGCCTATCTATACTATATTATAAAACCAAGACTATTTTAACCGCTTAAAACTATGTCAAACTTTCACTTTCCAATTATAACCCTTTTTTTCATAAAAAAATGTTTTCTATGGCGTAGTCCGTTTTTCAATCGCAATAGCCTGGCGAAGCGTTTTCGATAAGCTATTTGAACATTTGAAAAAAAAAATTAAAATAATCTGATATAAAGAACAATAATTAATAAGTAAAAAAATCCATGCAATTAATTTACATAAACTAAAACAACATAACATTCATACAATAAAAGGAAGAAAGCACTTCTATGGTAAGAAATTGAATAGCAAAGAAAAAGAATAAAACAGATGCAGGAAAAAGGAAGCTGAAAAAATGTGAAAAAGAAGATAAAATGATGAGGAAGAATCGAAGAAGGAAGTTACAACCTTTTTTTCATGGAAAAGTGTCCTAATCGAAGTGTTTAATTAAGCAACTTTTTCCGTACTTTATTTGTTTTTATATACTCCATTTAAAACTTTTTTTTAAGGAAAAGAGTCATAATCAGAGTGGTTTAAGTATGGTATCATTAATTACTTAAAATCATAAATAGTATGATAAATAGCATATAGTGTTAGAACATAATTAATCTATCTACATCAATATTATAAATATTACATGAACACTTAATAATAAAAACGTACCCGACTCCATTCCATTGAGATAGTGAATAATCAAGCAGAAGACGAGCGAGTAACAGCATTCTAATTTTTTCTGTACACACCTTTACAATTCTTCGAAGAGAGGATTAAATATTACAAGAATATTACTTAAATTGAGTGAACAAATTTGAACATTGACTTCAACTGATAAATTATTTTAAACATTTTTAATGTTATGCACGTGTACCATGTTCGTTAATGGGTCAAACTTTATAATTTCAATTTGAGTAACGGTAGGCCCCTCGCCCCTTTGTGTTTTCTTGGCCAAATTGAAAAATATATAAATATAAAAATAATAAGTAAGAATTTATTTAACAACAAAAAGTAACAGTACATGACTTCTTAATGAGCTGACGCTTACAATTGAAACGTGCTTTTATGGTTCTGGTATTCTTGCATCCCTCAGTTGTAATTATGTTTTTTTAATGCTATTATTGTTTTTGCTTTCAAAATGAAAAATGTAAACATGTTTTGACTCAATTTTTAAAAAATTAAAATTCGTAGTAAACTCGATGCATACGTATTTAAAATATTGTAGACAAATTTTTTTTTAATAATAATTACATTTATTCATTAAAAATACATTTTTAACTTATAAAATGAAACCTAATTATGTGGTTAAGGGGCGTGCGTTCGCAATGAATGTTGTGCTTTGAACTCTAGTGTGTAAGTAGTGTAATATATATACTAAATTTTTGTGTACACGCCATACATATGTTATTCAAATGTAAATAATTTATTGAAAAAATATAAAAAGTTGAATAGACTTACTTTTCTGAAAGTCCTACAAAATTTGTAAGGGGTAATCCTTTATAAACCCACTTTATTTCCTCAAGATTTCAATGTGGGACATTAAGAATTTTACTTCCTAATATTTTATTTTCTATTCAAAGTAATTCACTTTAGGTGACAACATAATCACCTTTCAAAACAAACTTCTGTTTGATATTATATAAATTTGCTCTCAAAAGTGGTACAAAATGAGATATATTTTAGGCGACTTTCTGTTTGAATTTTCTTTTTACCTTTCTTTAAAGAGGATCAATAGTGTTTTCACACTACTCCCTAGTGAAACTCAAACCTATCCCCTTGAAAATAGACGAAAACTTACCTACAATTAGGCTATCTCTCGTCCCTTTCTGTTTGAAATTGACATGCACACACCCAACTTTTGGATATCGGGTAGCATTTTAAAGCTTTTGTGAGGAGGTGGGCCATGAACAAAACTCTTGAATTATGTATGTTTCTTTGACGTTCATTTGGAAAGGAATTACACATCCGTAATCCAAACTTTGAACACGCCATGGGGACGCTGCTGCTTCATATGTCAACATTAAGATTGGCGACGGGGAAGTTCTGGCCTCTTATTGGGATTCGGGAATGGACCTTGTCCGTTTTTTCTCGAAGCGGTAAATGTTTTACTCATGGTTAAACTAGAGCCGACATATAATAAAGATGTTGATGTTTAGATTTTTTAGATGGAAGAGATTCTAGATTTCTCAATCGCCTATCTATTTAACTATCATATGTCTCTATCTTATTTCATAATATCTTGTTTCCATAAAATAAAATTGTAAATGCATATGCCAATATATGTAAGGGTAAAAAACACTAAACCCCCTCCAACTATCACTTTTTTGCACTAAACCCCCTCATCTTTTAAAAGTGACACTAAACCCCCCTAAACTATTAGATGTTATCACTTAACCCTCAAAATTACATAAATGCCCTTATAAATAAATTTCTTTTATAAATTAGGGGGTAAAATGTTAAGTTGTGATAGTTTAGGGGGGTTTAATGCCACAAAGTGATAGTTTGAGGTGGTTTAGTGTTTTTTATCCAACTTTGTACAAGGGCATTTATGTAATTTTGGGGGTTAAGTGATAACATCTAATAGTTTAGGGGGGTTTAGTGTCACTTTTAAAAGATGGGGGGGTTTAGTGCAAAAAAATGATAGTTGGAGGGGATTTAGTGTTTTTTACCCTATATGTAAAATAGGTTTTTTTTATTTTTAATAAATAATCAATGGGTATTTATCCTCTTCTTTTTTTTAATAGTCAAGTACATCAATAAATACCACGTGAACACAAACTACTTTATTAATACTAACTCTTAAATTTAGGGTAATTTTTAAAAGAACCCGTCAAATGAAGCTTCTCACCCCACTAATTTTTTCAAATATCTTTAAGCTCACTCTATAAGTGGGGTGAGTTTACTAAAAATGTTATCCCATAGGAGGTGGACGTTTGGTGACGAATAATTTTGTCACTATTATCTACAAATAAAATTTATCACAATATGTATTAAATTAGAATGGAAATGAACTATAGGCAATTCAAATGGATTCAATGCAATGGAAATTGTCATTCCGATTGGCTTTTTCATTCCTTGGAAAATAAATTACATGGGAAATCCATGAGAATTAATTTTCCATCATTTTAAGTAACAAAGAGTCATGTATTCGCTCCCTACCGTTTGTTTTTCATATATGCACGTAGGAATTATGGTTTGAAAGTTTGAACAAACAAATTAAAAATATGTAATAACAAAGACTCATATTTTTTATTACAAAAATTATTAAGCGATGGTATTCCATTACAAAAGGTTGCAAACCATTCAAGTACTACTTATGTTTTATCCGTCATGAAAATTAATTAACAAGACAAAGAAATATCTATATATTTTTTTTATTACGATAGATTTAAAATTACATATAACCAAGCAATACACATTCACAACAACAAAATTAAGTACAATCAATTCAACAAAAAATCCAAAGGCAATAAAATATTACATTTTATTTGAAATTTTAAAATTAAATAAATTCCACAATCTTAATTAGGATGTTATTTGAACAAAAGGAAGAAGAGGAATTATATTTACCAAATGGAAGAAAAATAGAATCTATGTTGTAATTAAATTTCAAACCAAAATTAAGAACGATATAACGGCCAGTTTATTAAATGGAAAAGATAGGATGCATGGAAAATAATGAACAGAAGACAATTTGTTAATGTATGAAGAATTAAAGAAGGAGATAGTGTTTGGCTACTTGGAGATTTGAAGATGAACGGAGATCAAAGACTGAATAAAAAGAAATAATTAGAGAAGAAAAGATTAGTAAAACAAAAAATATTAAAGAACGACGTCAATAGCAATAGCAGGTACATCCGTACATGAGAGGGTGAGGTGAGTTACTTAAATAATTGATTGTTAAATAATTAATTGTAAATTTTTTAATTTAAATGAAAAAATTAATTAAGTGATTGTATTTAAAATGACTCTAAGGTGGCGTTTGGTAAAACATCTAAAAATTAAAAATTGAAACTGAAAAAATTGTTTATTTACTTCTGAAAACTGTATCTAAAAAAATATTTTTTGTTTGAATATAACACATCTGAAAACTAATTTTTTTAATATGACAATTTTATAATTATTAGTGTATTTAGATCACATGATTAAAACTTTAATGAGGGTAAAATAAATTTTTTATAATGAGAAGTTTTAAGTTTTCAAATTTAAGTGACAAATATGCTATTTAAAATTTTATATATAAATTTTTAAATTTAAATAACAATTCACTTAAATTTTTTTACTAAATAAATAATTTCCACACCACTTTTTCTTTTTTTTTTTTGATGAGGAACCACTCTGGTCCCATGCTCTTAGGACCTGAACCAGCCGTGTAAAACCCGGCCCGACAAACCCGCCGCAAGGCCAGCCGAGCGTTTGAATTCGGACTCGCGCTTCTGCGGGGTATCGACCAGCTGACCTCCAATGTGTTTCTAGAATAGCCCCAAGGTCGATCCCCTCGGCCATCTACGTTACACCCTGGGAGCAAAACTTAAAGAAACAACCCCTAAATTTTCACACCACTTACAACTAAAAACTCAGGTCTCGTTTGGTTCACGGATTTTAGTCCTCAGAAAAAAAAAGTCTTAGTCCTCAGAAAAAAAAAAGTCGTTCATTTTCATTGGTTGGTAAGTACAAAGTTCGGAAACACTTTCTTGAAAAAAAATAAAAAAAAATAAGGGGTAAAATCATTCTTCTCAAAACACATAAAATTATTTTTTTCATATAATTTTTAAATATTTATTATAAAAAATTTAATCTTTTACATTAATAAAAAAAAAAATTCTTTCTGTAAAAACAAACTAGACCCGAGAGAAACAACCCCTATATTTATTAACAAGATAAATCCATTAACTAGCCTCCAACTCCCATCCAATCAAATACCTCACAAACGGACAAGTAAGCAAACCCAACCATTTCCATGGCCTTATCTTCTCTCTCTCCTCCCTCCACCGCCCTCACCACCACCACCAACGCCACCGCTCACTCTTCCATCCCCACCTTCTACTTTTCAACAAAACCCACCACCCAATTTCAGCTCAACCATCCCTTATCACTTAGTACTAGTAGTACCAGCTCACCACCTATCAGCAAGTGGAGAACTAATATTTCCTTCTTTCCGGCATTCTTGAACAAGCCCAAAGACACCAGACCCATCAAAGAAGAGCTTCTTGAGGCGATTGCGCCGCTTGATCGTGGCGCCGAGGCCACTCCTGAAGACCAGGAAAGAGTTGATCGGGTCGGCCTTTTTTGCTTCCCATTTATATATGCTCTTTGATCAAATTAATTCCCCCACTTTTCTTTTCTGCTCTTAAGTAAGGTTGTAATTGTGATTGCAAGGTTGGTAAATGATTGAATATCCTCTGTCCTTAATTACTAAATTAAGACTCAACTGTTCCTTTTAGACGCCCGAAATTAAGAGTTCAGTTAGAAGATCGTCAATGTCCCAAAACTCAATATAGGAAACAGGTTTTATTTTAATAAAATTAGTACATTCTTGTAAAAATGTGAAGTTATGGACTTTTAATTAAATGTTTAAAAAAGTGAAACGTAGACTTTTAATTAGGGGTTTAAGATAGTCAATTGAGAAACTGACGAATAGTTTAGTTTGATGTTCTATTACTTTTTAACTTTGTATGGGTTTTTTGAAAAAGTGTAAGAAATTTTTCCTATGATTCTATGAAGATCTCAGGTGATCATTCTGTCTCTTTTTCAAACTTATCATAAATCAACTTATTTTTTCAGTCTTTCTTGTGCTTTTTAGTCAAACAAACCTTATAGTATCATTCTATTCTAGAGACATAACGGTGTAACAAATCTCACAATAAAAATTAATTTCATATTCTTGACCATTGATTAAGTTGAAATTGGTTTTTGCAAAAGAAAGAAGAGAAGTGAAAATGAGACTCTTAATTAGGGAAGGGATTACTTGAGTTTGCTTCTTTTTCTTTACTCCTTGCCTTTGCGGTTTCTGCTTATTTTAACTTTTACTGGTTTCCCACAAATGGAAGTGCTGGAACTTAAGTTGTTCCTATGTTTGTTTGCTAAGAAATCCAAGGAAAAGAAAGGTAACCCGAATTTCAAATCTTATGCTTCATTTATAGGTAATGTAAGAGCCAGAAATCCTCTTTAAGAATGTGAGGAAATGCAGATAATCACATAAGATCACTAGGCTGAATTTGGCATGCCGGATAAGAAAGTAGCATATAATAGGATAATAATTTGTTGGTTATTATTATTGCAGTCCCATTGTTAGAGTAGTCCCACATCAGACATTTCAATGAAATCATAAACTTAATATTGCAATTTAGGATATAACAAATATTATGTAGGCAGTATATTAGAATTACAAATATATATTAGCTTTGTGATTATGTGGGAGGTTGTTCCGGTAACCATATTGGCGGGTAGGGTGGTCGGAGTGTTACAACATGACCTCTGCACTTTTTACGTGTTTTGGGGACCTCACACGCCAACGGATGCATTTATTTCTTAAAAATGGTCGTTTGGTCATTTAGTTAAATTGGTTGTTTAAGTTAGTCCATGTAGCATTTATTAGTGGTGCCATAAAGTGTACTTAGTGAGAAGTCTTTAAGTTTTAAAACTAGAAAAATCCTTCTTAAGTTCTGAGTTTGAAGTTATTGCCATGTAAACAATTGACTCTCTGCAGATCACTATTTTGGATATGATGCAAAAGACTTGCAGTGTGCTATAAAAATCATCAGAAATGATCCGAACTACTCCCTTCGTCCCAAATTAGAAGTCCACTATTCCTTTTCGGATGTCCTAGATTAAGAGTCTACTACCTTGTCCAAAACATGATCAACGTACCAAAACTCACGATAGGAAACAAGTTCCGTTCTAAACTATTGATTGTGAGTCTCCAATATTTCATGTTTATGGGCATCCTTTTTATTATATTTCCATTTCGGACTTTATTCTTGATTAGATTGCTCGCAAACTTGAAGCAGTCAATCCAACAAAGGAGCCGCTCAAGTCTGACTTACTCAATGGAAAATGGGAACTCATATACACAACTTCCAAACCAATCTTGCAAACTGAGGTATATGTACTGATGCAATTACTGTCTTATAATTTCTTGTTAGCTGCTAATTGATAATACAGCGTCTTTCGATCCTTCTTTCTATCATATGCTTTGCTGACCTAGATTGTATTTAAATATTCCAATTGTCTTTATCTTTTTACGTTGTGAACAGAGACCAAAAATATTGAGATCAAGAGCAAACTTCCAAGCAATCAATGCAGATACACTTAGGGCTCAATATATGGAATCATTTCCTTTCTTCAAGCAGGTACTTTGATTAATACACATGCTGACTTGTTTTAACTTTCAACTTCCCTTTATATTTGTGAATTAAATATTGAATTACTTAAATCTAAAATCATTTGAATATAACTATACGGCCATGATGGCGATTGTTAGGTCCATAAATAGTACATGTCTACGTGTACATGACTACATGTAATACTACCGTTTTTAGCAATCTCCCGGTATACGCATCTTCAAGAATCTTACATACGTATCTTTGTTATACTAAAGTGTTCATTTGTTCTAATCCTGTATTTAGTTATTTACTAGAATCGAGATGTTTCTATTGTTGGTTTTTGGTGGCCCCAACATTGTTTTTTGATCTTTAAATTGGAACGGAAAATTCTTTTCTTACGCTTATTCTTACCAGCAGCATGATACAGCTGATGTAATGCATGCCGGTAAAATAGGCGCTAAGAATACCTAGTAAGTATAGCACTGCAAAATTGAATATGTTGTTTTATCCGTGAAGAGACTCAAGACAAATTAAGAGCGGCACTTTTTTTTTCCGGAGCATCTCAAATAAAAAACTCATTGTTTAAGGAAAAAATACTGTAAAATCTCTCATCTCCCTCCCTTCTTCCCACCTATCTTTCTGAATCCAGATTTCTTGATTCTGTATGTTCCTTTTGGCTTCAATGTTCTGTAGGTGACAGCAGATTTAACACCTCTGAATGCGAAAAAGGTGGCTGTTAAATTTGATTCTTTCAAAATTGGGGGTCTGGTAAGTATTCCTTTTTATTCACAATACTCATACTAGTGATTTCTAACATATTTGCTTGCACATTATCCCCTGCAAATATGGATTAACTTGCTCAAAAGTTGCATGAAATAGATACCCATCAAAGGTCCTGGTAGAGCTGGAGGGGAATTCGAAATCACTTATCTGGATGAAGAGTTGAGGTGAGTAATGGACTATTTTGGTGCAAAATGAAGAATCACTTTTTTAAATTGACTATTTTACCCCTACATCGCATAAAATTAGATGTATGTATATTTTTTAAAGGAAAATATTATAAGTTAAAGACTAGATTTGGTGGGGTGCGCCAAGCCAAGGCAATAGTGCAAAGCCAAGGCGACACTTGAGAATCCCAATAGCAAGTTATTGTGGTAGACCCTCCCCCTGAAAAAAATTAATTTAATATCGTGTGAGTCAATGACTGACATATCAGACATTAAACTGATAAGAACAGATACTACACTTGATCTTAGCCAAAAGGCCGAGAAAGGTATGGTTTACTTCATCGTGGGTTGTTTATTTTATAGTCAACCTCTTATACTTCCTTCCCTCAAACTCCATGTTGGGCTAAAGCTAAATGATAGGGGTCCACTTAAAATCTTTCAATGAACCCACCAATTCTTTCATCTCATCCCATTGAATAAACACTAACATTCTTTATATTTTGTAATGATATGTCACACACATAGTGAATTCGCCGAATTTTTTTATGAAACCTATTCGGCGTGATGCAAGTTTCGTTGATTATGTTTTCGTTTTGATTCAATGGTCAAACAAAAGTCCTAAAATTGAGCCTGAGGTTCATACAAGAATCATTGTAATTCTTGAAATCTATCAAAATGGGCAATGTATACGAAATGATGGAATATGTATACTTGTGTGTGTACATGTCATGTTTACGTATATGAATATGAACCCTCTGAAAAAGGGGTGGCATTTGTTTAAGCTACTTATGCACCTACAATTTTTCAGAGGACAAATAATTGAATTAATTGATGAAATTTGGTGGCTTGATACCCTCTCCTTGGACATCATCTCCACCTTATTTCATTAAAAAACTCATTCTTGGAATGCGTGTAGTGGAAAACCAATTTCAGCCATTGAAAACTTTGGATGATTCTCTCAACCACTAAATGGCTGAATCTTGAATGAAGTTCAGTGTAGATTCTACATACCAAGTAGATCATCTCCACCGATTCTTGTAAGAAAACTGAACACTTGCCTTCCTGAAATGTGAGGCTGGTAAACAACTCAAAGATAATTATGGGAATACTTCTCTCCCATGCCCCAATACACATGCAGCTGCCCTCTTTATTTACTGTCACTTTATGGCTGGCTAACTCATTTGTTTTCTTACTTGAACAGAGTATCAAGAGGTTATAAAGGGTACTTGTTCATCTTGAAAATGATTGATCCTTCTTATCGAGTACCTGTATGATGTACAAATAAATTTCGCTGCCTTTACTTCCCCTACACACGAGAATGAATCTTCTTCTTGACTGGGACAATTACATATCACATTTCCTCGTGTAAGTCATATATGAAAAATTCATGATATAGCTTTTCGAAATTTACTTCAGTGACATAATTTTGCATTTTAAAATATCAGGCAGAATACATTTTACTCCCTATGTTAGGGACCCGATATATATATATATATTATAATGAAGAGTACCTCTTTCATAGGCATGATGAACAAAAATGTAATAATTACCATAATGGAAAGTGAGCTAAGTTGAGGAGAAAGAATTATATTGTCAAACATTATGCTACCACCATTGTTTTAGTTTGAGTATTGTTGAAATTCTTCTTGTCATAATCCCCAAACGAAACCATAAAAACTAGAGAATTAACTGCAAAGACCAATACAAATTAGACTAGGATTGGTAGGATGTGCCAAGCAAAGGCAATAGTGCAAAGCCATGGCAACACTTGAGAGCCCCAGCAGCAAGCAACTGTAGTGGACCCTTCCCCTGAAAAAAAATAATTTAATATCGTGTGAGTCGATGACTCACATATTAGGTATTAAACTGAAAAGAACAGATACTACACTTGATCTTAGCCAAAAGGCCGAGAAAGGTACGATTAACTTTATCAAGGGCTGCTTCTTTTGTAGCCCCTCTTTCTCTCTTCCTCCTTTATTTCTCTCTCAAGGTCAATGTGAGACAGAAGCTAAAAACACCTACATAAACTCCTCATTTGAAAGAGAGAGGCTCAAGCACTTGGAATGAGTTGATGAACACTTCCAAGCTCTAATGTTTCGGTGTTTGATTTAGACCATTGTTTTTGTTAGAGCATTCACAATGGGTGGGCGACTGGGCGGGTATTACATGATAAGTAGGATAAAGTATCCCACTTGATCCTGCAAGCCTATACTTCTTGCTTTGATGGCTGTCACTGCAATCGTTGGAATTGGTCGGTCGCTTGCTTGATTGGAAGGACTGCCGCTTTTCTCTCTTAGCTTAGCTTGACTGATCGTGTAGCAACGAGCGAATCTGCTTTCCGGCTTGCAGTGGCTAGTGTAGATAGGATTCGATAAATCACTTTCGCATAGGACTACCAAATGATAGAAACTAGGTTCCACAATTTCCTTATCATGCCGGCTTATTCATAAGTGTGAGCATGGGCTTATTCATAAAATGAGCATACGATGTCATACGATCAGGGCTCTGGTTTCAGCAATAGGGGCACAAAATTGATGTCACAGCTCCACAAAATTGATGTTACAACAAAAACCAAACAAGCTGCATACATCTAAAACCATATAATATAGTGCAGCAGCTCATCAACTATTAAAAAAGAAACTACAATAAACCCTATCCATACTGTTTCCCACTCGAGACCCCAACTGTTTCCCCTTAAAAGCACAGTTGCACACCTCAGAACCTAATCCCAATTGTTACGGCAACAGGATGGTTAGAATTCTGCAAAACCTGAACCCACAGGTAGCCTGCAATGGGCATTGAAAAAGTGATACTGTAGCATTTCCGCATAGAACACACAGACTATCAGTTGTTTTCCCCATCTGAATAGAACATATTTAGCTCTAAGCCTATTCCAACAAACTAACCAAAAGATAAAAACAAATCTGGCCACAGTATCCTTTCCCTCACCAAATTTCCTAAAACACAATAGGAGCAGCACATCTTATGGCATCCCAAGCTGACTTACAAGTGTATGCCTTTGAAGGAGTCAAAACCCATTCCGTAGAGTACTGCATCTCCGCCTTAGGAGTGTAAGGAGGGAGTTGATTCACTTCACTTAAATCAGTAGATACAGGGTGAGGTAAATTCCAAACATGTTGATTAGTATATTCATTCAGTCTAGCATTATTTGTACAGCCACCATAATAGATAATCCTTCCCCCAAATCTTTGCTTTAAAGACTTTAGAGTTCCTAGTGGATGCCAATAATCATGCCATATCCAAACTTGATTCCCATTCCCAGCTTGGGCGATTGTTACAGGATAAGTAGGATAAATTTGTCCCTTTTCTGGCTTGCAGTCAGTAGTGTATATGGTACAATAAATCACTTTGATGTAGTACTGTAAAATGTAGGTTCCACAATTTCCTTATCATGTGAACATTGGGTCTTTAGGACACAGGTTGGTCTTCTCAAGATCTTCACAGATCACACCATCTGGGATTAAGCCCTAATTTTTAAAAGTGCAAGTATTAATGCAGGGTGCTCAAGTCTTCACACCATTTGATTAAAAGTGCGGGTATTCACGTAGGGTGCCCAAGCGTGTATCCCACCCCCCTTCTAATCCTCGAACCACTCGAATCTATCCACACTTTAAATAAATGTAGTTCTTGTACGCCAAATGGTTAAAAGTACAAGTGGCATTCAGGGGAAAATAGTTACAATACTAAAAGGAGCAGTATTGAGTATTAAAAACACTTGCCATATAATTTCAGGGGAAAATACAGCAAGTATTTGTAAAATAACAATAGTCTATCAACATAACTATATTAACTAGATTTAGAACTAGATAGGATTTAGAACTAGATTTGATGAGGTGAGTAATGCACTATTTTGGTGCAAAATGAAGAATCACTTTTTTAAATTAACTATTTTACCCCTACATCGCATAAAATTAGATGTATCTATATCTTTTAAAGGAAAATATTATAAGTTAAGACTGGATTTGGTGGGGTGTGCCAAGCCAAGGCAATAGTGCAAAGCCAAGGCAACACTTGAAAGTCCCAATAGCAAGCTATTGTTGTGAACCCTCCCCCTGAAAAAAATTAATTTAATATTGTGTGAGTCGATGACTCGCAGATCAAATATTAAACTAATAAGAAAAGATGCTACACTTGATCTTAGCCAAAAAGCCGAGAAAGGTATGCGTATAATTTGCAGTCTGCAATCTTTTATAGTCCCATCTCTCCTCTCCATTTCTCCTGCAAACCCAACGTGGGATTGGGTTGAACCGTAAGGTTTAGAAAAAGAACAAATCCTTTCTTTTCATGTTACAAAATGCAGCAAAAGCCCGGATCCCACTAAAGGAAACCACATAACAGCTTCTACATTAACAACTAATAAGCTCTAGAACAACACTAGGGGGATCAATAAGACAAAAATCAAAAAATATTGCTGAAGACCTCTAGCAGTCCTAGCCATACGATGGACGCTGGTTTTAGCAATGGGGCATGAAAGTGATGGCACAGCTCCGCATCTTTCCCCGAAGACTCTTGCTGTCCATGATGTGTCAGACTCGATGATGACTCTTTATCATCCCACGGTCCTCAGCAATGCAAAGCGTGTTTGTGATTGCCATCAGTTCAGCATAAAGAGCAGTGTTGAAACCACTCCGACCCATAAATCCCATGATCCACTTACCTTCCTCGCCTTGCAGAATACCACCATAAGAAATTTTACCATCCAAAAAACTTCCATCAACTTTAAATTTCACATAACAGGTGGAGGTCTAACACGTCCAGCATTAACACAGCCACCATTAACAGGATCTAGGGAGCACAAATTGAAATTCTCATGGTTTATACTTTATAGAGACCTTATCTCATACGGACCAGTGCGTACGCACTGGCCCTTTCCGCTCAATCCCGCGAGTGAAATAACTGGCTCCTAACTTTTTTTTTTCTTTTCTCATCTCTCACTCGCACTCACCTCTCACTCTCACTCTCACTCTCCAAACCCATCTCTCACAGCTCTCACTCGTCACTCTCCCTCCCCCAGCTCGTCACTCTCCCACTCCCACTGCACTCCGTCGTCCTCTTGCTCGCCATTGCTGAGATAACCACGGCTCTCTCACTCTCACTCGCACCCATCTCGCACTCTCGTTCTCACCATCTGCGACCCACGTAAACCCATCGAAGCGCCGCCGACGAGCTCCCCTGCCGACGACGCCCTCTCTCTCTCTCTCTCTCTCTAATTTGGTAAGTGTATATTTCACTCTTCTTGATTTTGCAATGTTTATCTGGGAAATTTCGAAATGGGTTTAGGGCATAGCGAATTCGAATTTTGTGTAATTGTCACAGTATTCTGATCTTTTGGTTTAGCAAATTCGAATTTTGTGGTTGATTCGAATTTTGTGTAATTGTCACATTATTTTGAAATGGGTTTAGGGCATAGCGAATTCTGATCTTTTGGCATAGCGAAATGGGTTTAATGCCCGGGCATTATAAAGCAGGCTATTATTATACAACCGGGGAAATTAGTTGACGGTATAGTTCATTTATTTATCAGAATAATAATAGATGATGTTGCTTTCAGCTTGAGGAAGGAACCGGACATTGACTGTAACCAGTAACCAATCAAAACTGTCCACATCACCACCCTCTCCTTGTTTTCTATTTATTTGGTATAATTTTTTAGTAGTTAATATATATAATTATGTTGATTTTGTATAGGTTGACGATAGTTGTTTGCGAAAAGAATGGAAAATTTAGACACTGAAGTGGGGGGGAGTTGTGAAAAATTGGATAGTGAAGAAAATTTAGAGTTAGACTCAAATGAAGAAAATTGTATATACATTCCGCAAGTTTCAGATGCTTTGAGGCCAAACAAAGGGCAACAATTTGAGACCATCGATGATGTTTTGACATTCTATAATGCGTATGCTAAAGCGGCCGGATTTAGTGTACGTGCTTGGACTACTAAAAAAGAGCCAGGGAGTGGCGAGATAAGGAGGAAAGAGTTTGTTTGTTTTAAACAAGGCAAGTCATCAAGAATTGCTGAAGTTGGAAAGAAAAGACGCAGGGGGAGCTTAGGTGAGGTTGTATTTTTTGGATGTTAAACTTGAAGGGGTTGTACTTTTTAATGTTTGAAGGATGTGCTTTTGGAAATTAATTCATAGCTTCACCCGGTTCTAAGATTTTCCTTATACTTGAGATTAATTTCCTTATACTTTTTTTTTTTATTTTTATTTTGGGTGAAATGAAACTTTATCAAAATAACAAGAACCAAAGTTTACAAACAGTAGTACAAAGAGATGAAAATTATTCTGAATGTATTTGAAAATTAAAAAAACAAAGTGATCAATATCCTCCCAGTTAATAGCAGCTCTCCTACTATCATTTCTTCTTGGAGAAATGAAAATTAAAAAAACAAAGTGATCAATATCCTCCTAGTTAATAGCAGCTCTCCTACCTCCATTTCTTCTTGTTTATTTCCAAACCTCTAGAGATACAAAGTTTAAATAATGCAGCATCAGTTTTACACCCACGCCTACACTTTCAAATGAGTTGAACACCCACACCTACAGTACATCTTAAACTCCCCAGTCCATACATGAAGACAAATCATTTCTCAGCCTCACCACAGAATCCAAACCATAGAATCCACATAATCATTTCTCAGCCTCACAAAAACCCCATGGGCAAAATGTTTAAAGAACTCGAAATAACGAAAAGAACGCAAAATGTTTCCATTTAATAAAATAAAGTCATTGTAACAACACTAACTGATTTCAAATCCATTACAAACATTCATTATAACAATACCTAATTAGATATTACATTTTCATAACTTTTACACCAAAATAAATAGACAACATGAGAGAAATAACTATAAAAAACTTTCACCGGCCTTTTAGATCATGCTTTGTGTTAGGTTCAGCAACATTCGACGCACGCGACGTAGTACATTCTTCTAGTGTGCCAACAATACGTGATACTGATTGAAACGATGAGATTCTGCACCAACCCAAGAAACTACCGCATCTTTGCCTTTTGCACGCGTAGTAGATTCTACCACGATTATTGTTCTTGTTCGATTTTGTTATCTTCACATCCGCTACTTCTCCGCATTCACATTGTTTCAAAAAAAATCTAATATCAACTTCGTTACTTAAGTCACATTCCACAATTAATGAAGAAAAAGCCATTGTAATCTGCAAAATTTTCATAACTTGAAGAAATCAAAATACTTTCAATTAAGAAACAACACATATAACAAAGAATCAAAGCATGCATGCATTCAATGTATGTATCTACAACATTGATTCAGTTAGGGTTAGCAAAGGCTCCAAATCAATCTATTCGTCTATTCCAAAAGACTACGCAGAACTAGTGCATTGTTACACTTTGTCAACAAGTGCAGGTTGAACCTGCCTTGCAAAGCAGATGATAGGTTGCAGAAAAATATATGATCTGAAAAAGAACTATGACACATATTTATCAAACTCTAAAGAGAATTTTACTATTAGGATTCTGTAAGAAGACAATATGCAGAAATAGTCAAATGCCATCACATCAAACACAATTAACACCAACTTTCTTAAATCCACTGTTCTTGAAGGATATACTTTAATCGCTATGGGCAAACCTCTCATCTGAATGGGTTTTTAGAACTATACCACATCATTTAACTCTCTTGTGCATTTTTCATCTACCTATAATTGGTAGTGATCCGATCCTTCAGAGTCGGTGAATGGTGGAACAAGATCACATTATTTTGAAAGAAATGGCAAAACAAAAATATGCAGAAAACTTAAAGATAAATCATACCATACTAAGAAGTAGATAGACCATACAAGAAATTGATGTCAAACAAAGAAAGCAGCTCCACATAATGACAAGCAGAGCAGTTGAACCCAACCCAGTGGATGAGTGAAAACCTCGGACAACACAATCTTTCCAATGAATGAACAAGAAAAGTAGAGTTGTTCCCAATTTTGCACACCCACAGCTGTGGGATTCAGCAGGGGTTTTAGTGGTTCACTGCTACTCTTCAGACATCCACTCTGCCCATTGCCTTTTATAAATTTCGTTGCTAAATTCCTTATATATGGGAACCGAATACCAGTTGGTATCAAGACAAACAATGTTCAAAATTCACATCTCGAAATTTCCCAGTTAAACATTGCAAAATCAAATTCGCTATGCAGTTGGTATCAAGACAAACAATGTTCAAAATTCACATCTCGAAAATCAAATTTCCCAGTTAAACATTGCAAAATTCACATCTCGACAATTACACAAAATTCGAATTCGCTATGCCCTAAACCCATTTCGAAATTTTCCAGTTAAACATTGCAAAATCAAGAAGAGTGAAATATACACTTACCAAATTAGAGAGAGAGAGGGCGTCGTCGACAGGGGAGCTCGTCGGCGGCGCTTCGATGGGTTTACGTGGGTCGCAGATGGTGAGAACGGGAGTGCGAAATGGGTGTGAGTGAGAGTGAGAGAGCCGTGGTCATCTCAGCAATGGCGAGCAAGAGGACGACGGAGTGCAGTGGGAGTGGGAGAGTGACGAGCTGGGAGAGGTGGGAGAGTGACAAGCTGGGGGAGGGAGAGTGACGAGTGAGAGCTGTGAGAGATGGGTTTGGAGAGTGAGAGGTGAGTGCGAGTGAGAGATGAGAAAAGAGAAAAAAATAAAAAAAGTTAGGAGCCAGTTATTTCACTCGCGGGATTGAGCGGAAAGGGCCGGTGCGTACGCACTGGTCCGTATGAGATAGGGTCTCATACTTTATATGCTAAGATCAGCAGCATATATCAAAGCTTTCCACACTGATGAAGGGTTATAAAAACTTCATTCTCAAAGCACTCTTCATTTCTACCACCATAAGCGCGCAATTTTACTAACCAAACAACTTCCATCAACGTTGAATTTCACATTACCCGGATACCACCATTAACAGGATGTAGGTGCAAACATTGAATTTCACACTTCGGCGTCAACTCAGCTTCCGCGGAACGTTGAGCAGTTATCACTAGCTAAAATTGCTACTGCTCTCTCAGTCTCTCTACATATACTAAGCGCAGAAAGTTTGGGAATATTGGAAAATGGGTTTTTTGTTTTTTTAAAATGTTTTCTACTGAAGAACTAGACAATAATATTTTTATAAATTGAGGACTTATTTTTTACCAAACTCTAAAAAAAGTCCAACGTTAACTTTTCAATAAATTTTCGCATTTTAATATTTTATGGTATCGAGTCAAATTAAATTTGTGCTTCATAATTTTTAACAAATTACTATGTTTAAGTATTTAATTAATAGTACTTTAGAGTTATTTCAATAAGTTACAAATTTAAATTCCTTTATTAACAAAACACACATGATAGTTTTTGGGGTTATGCAAAATTAAGTTTGCATTTGTTATTTTCTAATACATTATTATATATTGGGTTTATTTGACATTGCTTTAGTCTTTAGAGTTACATGAGTGTCATATAAAAAATTTAAATATATCATGCCAAACAAATTTGCCTTAGAAATTTTGGATTGCAAAGTTATATTTGTATAAACGCAATTTTGTTTAAAGTTAATTTTGCAAAAAACATAATTTTGGTCAAAACCTTTATTTTAAAACTCAATTAATAAATAGGAGCTTATTTTAGAAAAATATTAAAAAATCATGCCCTTATTTCAAAAAAAAAGAAAAGAAATAGATTATTCTTTGAAATTTTTGTTTTTGTGAAACATTTTCAAACAAAGTTTTTGGAAGGTACATATTGAATTAGTACAAAATAATGTTACATGAAGAATTTAAACCCGTGACTTTTAACATGAAAAACATTTAACTACCAATTAACCAAATGTCATTATATATTTTTAATATGAAAATTATTAAGTATTCTATTACACACACATAGAGCGTATCCATACACTAATGCATATAAATATAATTTTATTGTAACTTGTTAGTTTGGGGATTGGACATGAAGGATTTAAACTTGTGATATTTAATATAAAAAGACATTTAACTACCACTTGACTAAATGTTATTATATGTTCTTGATATAAAAATTTATTAAATATTTTAATGCAGACACATGTAAAGCGTATCCACTAATACATATAAATATAGTTTCATTGTAACTTGCTAGTTTGGGGGTTTGTAGACCCAATCGTTTTTCCAAGATTGACACAAAAGATGAAACGAAATTGCAAAATACTTTGGATTGGAGAAAGAATGTTAGGTATCAGGCAGTTAGGTTCTTCCAATTGGGCAAATGAATTAAAGAAGATAGGGTCCTGACGGTGCCGTTTTGAATACTTTTATTTTAAGTTTTTATTTTAGTCATTTTTATTTTTCTTATTTTCTGATTGGAGGAGTTTAGATCAATGGAATATTTATGTTATAAGAAGTGGAGGATGGTGTAATGTTTTGGTTATGAAATGATAATTTCGATTCTTCTCTCAATTTATTTCAATCTTCTCCTCCTCCTCCTTCTCCTTCTTTTAAATCTAAAACCTTTATTTGGATTGTGTCCCTACCTAACAATTGGTATCAGAGCTATGATTCTCTGAATTAATTACTGCAAAATCAATGGCCGGTGGTGGAATCAATATGTTGAAAGAACAAGTGGAGGTTAACCAAGCTTCAGTGGAGGCTTCATTGCAGCAAATGGAGACAAAGACCGATCAATTAGGTGCCAGACAAGATGCTTTAGAGGCCAAGCTTGATAAGATGCAGGCTAATTTCGACAAACAGTTCGGTTGGCTTAGAAACAAGCTAGATCTTACTGATGGGCCATCAAATATTGAAACCCCAGTCATAGACCCTAAACACAAAGGGTTACTACCCACTCCCATGGGGGTTACTGTCAAAGAAGGAATTAATCTTCCCACTAATGCCGGAACAGGGGCGAACAACCTGCCCATGATGCACCAAAGCCAACAGAACAATTTCAAATCACCAAGGTATGAATTCCCTATATTTGATGGTGGGGATGATGTAGTTGACTGGTTATAGTAGTGTAAGTGTTTTTTCTTCATTAATGAAACTTCTAGAGAGCAAAGAGTGGCCTCAATGACTTTATATCTGAAAGGGAAAGCTCGAAAATGGTTTTTCACATCCTTCAAAAATATACATGCTGTTAGTTGGGAAGTATTCAAAAGGGAAGCTACAAAAAGGTTTGCAGAACAAGGGTATAGAAACACCATTGTTGAATTACATGATTTGAAACAATTAGGAACTGTGGAGGAGTATCAAAGTAAGTTTGAAGATTTGAAAGCACAGGTGCTTGAACAAGAACCAACTCTCACTGAGACTTATTTCATTGCTGCTTTTATAGGGGGATTGCAAGGTGAGCTTAAGAACTTTGTTCATATGCTTAAACTAAACACTTTAGAAGCAGCAATTACATTAGCCAGATTACAGGAAGGGGGCTTCAACACCTTATTAGCCAAAGCCAAATCACTCATCACTACAAAAAATTCATACACCACTTCAACCACCACCACAAGTAGGCTTTCACCTTCAACATATTTGAACAACACCACCTCATTCAGAAACCTCTCTAATAACACCATTAACTCACCAAAAACTGAAACCAAAAGCCCATCCATACCTACCAAACCATTTGCACTTACTGCTTTATTACCAGTAAAAAAAATCTCACCAGCTGAAATGCAGTCTAGGAGGGACAAGGGCCTTTGTTACTATTATGATGATATCTACAAGTTTGGGCATAAATGCAAAAAACTGCAAGTGCATATGATAAACGAGGAAGATGAATGGGAGACCCCTGAGATAGAGCAGTTACCAAATGAAGAAGAAACAATTGAGGCAGTGGCAGATTATTCATTTGAAGAACCAAGCATATCTATGCATGCTGTTTTTGGGGGAAACCCTTATCAAACATTGATTCTGCAAGGTCAAAGTAAGAAGGTTCCACTAAGAATTCTTGTGGATTCGAGAAGTACTCACAACTTCCTTGATCCTCACACTGCTAGACAAGCTGGCTGCAAGCTCACCACCACTAGCAAACTACTTGTAACTATAGCAGATGGAAGTCAAACTAGTAGCAATGCTATTTTCCTAGCTTTTCCTTGGTCTGTGCAAGGCCACCACTTCACCACTGGTGTGAGAATATTACCCTTAGGTGGGTACAATATGATATTGCGCATTGAGTGGCTCAAGGAGGTGGGACCAGTGACACTTGATCTCAACCAACTCACATTGGGCATCCACAAGAATAACAGCAAAATTACACTGCAAGGGGGTAATAAGGAGGCCATGGAACTACAAGTAATAACTGGCAGTTCATTGTTCAGTATTTGTGCTAATAAGCAATGTACCTTTATAGGTCAGTTGAACTTTGTTGCAGCTAACAACACTACTACCCCAATGGTACCTGCATGCATTACTCAATTGCTGCAAGAGTACATAGATCTCTTTGAAGAGCCAAAAGGACTACCTCATGTTAGATTACAGGACCATCAAATTCCATTAAAGAGTGGAGCAGAACCATTCAAGCTAAGGCCTTACCGGTACCCTCATGTACAAAAAAATAAAATTGAGCTTATTGTGAAAGAGATGCTTGATAGTGGAATCATTAGACCTTCAACTAGCCCGTTCGCCTCGCTTGTTTTGTTGGTAAGAAAGAAAGATGGTACTTGAAGACTATGCATAGATTATAGAGAGCTCAACGCCTGGACAATAAAAAATAGATATCCAATTCCTGTTATTGATGAATTATTATATGAGCTTTATGGAGCCAAAGTGTTCTATAAACTAGACTTACGATCCGATTATCATCAAATAAGGGTGAACGAGCAAGACGTTGCAAAAACGGCCTTCCAAACACATGAAGGCCATTATGAGTTCCTTATTATGCCCTTCGGCCTCACCAATGCCCCTGCTACATTTCAAGAATTGATGAACCAGGTCTTCAAATCATATTTAAGAAAGTTTATACTTGTGTTCTTTGATGATATTAGTTTATACTTGTGTTCTTTGATGATATTCTGGTATATAGTAAGAGCTTGGCAGAGCATGTGCAACATTTGCAAATTACCTTTGATATCTTAAGGCAAAATCAACTATTTGTTAAACTCTCCAAATGCAGCTTTGCTCAAGAGACACTTGAGTACCTGGGGCACATTATATCCAGTGAAGGTGTAGTAGCTGATAAGAATAAGGTGGCAGCTATGTTGGACTGGCCAACTCCAACCAATGTAAAGGGGTATGGCACCATTGCTAAACCCTTTACTCAGTTACTCAAAAAGAATCAGTTCAAATGGAGTAAAAAAGCCGAATTAGCCTTTGATCAATTAAAAACCGCAATGGCTACCACTCCAGTGTTGGCTCTACCTGATTTCACTAAGCCTTTTGTGGTAGAAACTGATGCGTCATAAACAGGCATTGGAGTTGTCCTTATGCAACAAGGCAAACCAATATCATTCCTTAGCAAAACACTGTCACCACGTAAAATAGGGCTCTCTATTTATGAGAAACAGTTGTGGGCACTTATCTATGCCATACACAAGTGGAGAACATACTTGATAGGCAGCCATTTCCTCATAAAAACTGATCACCAAAGCCTTAAATACCTGCTCGAGCAAAGGATTACCTCCATGCTTCAACAAAGGTGGCTCATTAAGTTGATGGGCTATGATTATTCAATCATCTACAAACAGGGGACTAACAATAGAGTGGCTGATGCTCTATCTAGAAAAGGCAGTGACGGCAACAGCAGTGGAGAACTGAATGCCACTTCTATGGTACAATCAGCTTGCCTGGAGGAGATAAGAAACAGTTGGCTTAATGATGACGTGGTACAGATTATAATTACGAAGTTTTTAGCAGGTTCTGATAGTGGGGAAGGCTATTCTTATATGAATGACACCTTGAGATATCAAGGGAAGCTTTATGTGGGCATAGGGGGTGGATTAAGGCAAAAGATTTTTGATGAATTGCACAATTCGGGAACCGGAGGACATTCTGGTATAAGAGCCACCTTAAAGAGAATTCAACAATTCTTTTATTGGCCTAGCATGCAAGCTGACATTATTCAGGCTGTGAGAGAATGCATTATTTGCCAAAGAAATAAAGGTGAACATGTCCCGTACCCCAGTTTACTACAGCCTAATCCAGTTCCTAATCAACCATGGTCAGACATTGCAATGGATTTTATTGAGGGCCTTCCAACTTCAGAGCACAAAAACTCTATTTTGGTAGTGGTGGATCGGTTCTTTAAGTATGGCCATTTCTTGGCTTTGACCCATCCTTACACAGCCAAAGATATAGCTTCCATTTTCTTCACTCACATACATAAACTTCATGGCCTACCCACCACCATAATCAGTGATAGAGATGCTATTTTCATCAGCCAATTCTGGTCCTCCTTATTCAAACTGCTGGGTACAAAGTTGGCTCACTCTAGTGCCTATCACCCACAAACCGATGGGCAAACTGAAAGATTGAATCAGTGCTTGGAAAACTTTCTTCGTTGTATGACTAGTGACAGGCCCAAACAGTGGGCCAAATGGTTACCACTTGCTGAGTGGTGGTACAACACTACCTATCATACGGCTCTACAACTTATACCATTTGAGGTGTTATATGGCTACCATCCACCTCACCTTTCTATTCATTAATCAGATTATAATGGTGACAAGGATGTACATCAATTTTTGCGAAATAGAAAGCTAATTTTACAAGTGATTAAATCCCGTTTGCAAGAAGCTCAGCAAAGAATGAAGCTCAATGCGGATTGACACCGAACTAAAAGATCATTTGAGGTTGGGGAGTGGGTGTTTCTGCGCCTACAACCATACAAGCAAACCTCTATTTATATGAGGCGAGATCATAAACTCGATCCTAAGTTTTATGGGCCTTACCAGATAACAGAGAAAATTGGGCAAGTAGCTTATCGTCTGTTGCTTCCTTCTTCCACAGCAATCCATTCAGTTTTTCATGTTTCTATGTTGAAAAAGAAAGTGGGTAAGCAAATTGTTCCCTCCATAATGCTTCCCCCAACAAATGACCAAGGGCAGTTCCTTGTGGAACCAATTGCTATTCTTGATAGACGACTAATGAAGAAAAATGGCAGGCCAGTTCCTCAAGTAAAGATCCAATGGATGAACATGGCTCCAGAAGAGGCTACCTGGGAAGATTATTCAGTCATGGCACAGCAATTTCCTCATTTTGATCCTTGAGGACAATGATCATTTGATGATGTGGGTATTGTTAGGTATCAGGCAGTTAGGTTCTTGCAATTGGGCAAATGAATTAAAGAAGATAGGGTCCTGATGGTGCCATTTTGAATACTTTTATTTTAAGTTTTTATTTTAGTCATTTTTATTTTTCTTATTTTCTGATTGGAGGAGTTTAGATCGAGAGAATATTTCTGTTATAAAAAGTGGAGGATGGTGTAATGTTTTGGTTATGAAATGATAATTCCGATTCTTCTCTTAATTTCTTTCAGTCTCTTTCTTCTTCCCCAATTCTTCTTCTTCTAAACCTAAAACCTTTATTTGGATTGTGTCCCTACCTAACAAAGAACAGGAGAATATAATTTGGATTGGAGAAAGAACAGGAGAAGATGAAAGAGAGGAAAATGCTCCAATCTAGGAGATGATGAAAGAGAGGAGAGCAGGAGAAGATACTTTGGATTGGAGAGAGATAACAGGAGAAAATGAAAGAGAGGAGAGGAAAATGGCCAAAAAGTTCTATTGCCGGGAATCGAACCCGTACCGTCCTGGTGAAAGCTAGATATCCTAACCGCTGGACGACAATGGAAGGTAATTATGGATAACATATGAGTTTTTACTTCTATATTTCTAGCCTAACCCAGAAATGTTCATTTTTTTTTCTTTTAGTCTCAAATTAAAATTTTGTTTTGTTTTAAATATATAATCTCCCCAAAAAAAATAATAAATAACTTATCCTTTTTGGCCATTGATTAGACCTATGTGTAAAACTAATTTGTTTTTAACATAATATAAAAGTCACAATGGAATGCATAATTTGAGATACATGTGTATGTATAGTTAGACGCTAAGGAGATGTTTGGTTGATATTTTGAATTTAGTTTTTAAGTTAGAGTTTTTAAAATATGGTGTTTGGTAGAATTTGTAAGTACGTTGAAAAGTGAATTTGGTTTTTGTTTGAGTTTGAGTTTTTTTCAACTAACTAAAAAATATCATAAAAAATTTCAAAAAATAATCACAATGGATCTTATTTTATAAATCTCGACGAGTAGGTTTCAAATATATATTTTTTTATCTAATTTTGATTTTTGAATTTAAAGTTGCGGTGTTTTAAAAGTTTTTTTAGAGAGAGAAAGTAAAATTAAATAGATTTTTAGAAGTGCAAAAGTAAAGTTAATTTTAAGTATTAATATGATTATTAAGTATTAAAAATTAAAGGGGGTAGGCTTAACTATTACATATACGTATTTAATTTTTAAAAACAATTATGTGCATAAAAGTGCAATTTTTCAAATTTTTAGATAGAATAGGGAGGGGGGAAAAATTAATTAGCTACTAAAATCAAGGCAGAATGAATGGCAACTAGTCGCTAGCATTTTACACCAGCTCTATATACTGTGGGGGTAGAAGTGACCAACTCTGCTAATTCTACAGAGAGGAAATTTGGAGAAGGCTTACTCACTCCGAACCAGAGGTAACAGAGATAGCATAGTCAAAAATATCAGATCCTAGAGGCCCAAACCTTGCCTTTTCAACCCGTGCACCTTTTCTTGTAAGATCCATTCTAATTGCATCTCTTTGTCCCACCAAATCAACAGCCTGCCAAAAAAAAGTGAAAATAAAGTAAACTACAAGAGTCAATTGCCAACAATCAAGAACAGGAACCAGTTATCTTTGTTCATAGCAGTGGATAAACATTAACATAGCCCTAAATCTCCGAAAGAAAATGATCTCTTTAACTTTTACTTGGCCAACATCAATTTAGATTCAAATTGCTAATTGCTTTGGGTGTGCAACTAATTTGCAAAATAATCCATCCATCCCTTATCAAGAGTCCACTATTTCTTTTTAGGATGTCCCAAATTAAGCGCCTGCTTTTGAGAATAATTAACATACCAAAACTCAATAGGAAACAAGATTTGTCCTAAACACATTGTAATGAAAATTAGTGCATTTTTAAATATGTGAAAGTCAAACATGGACTCTTAATGAAGGACAGGGGAGTATGTTAGAAGTTCTCCAAGTGGCCTTATAAAATGCTAATTGTGGCGTTTTTCAAGTTCAAAAAGACACACACATGAAAAAATGAACACATGCAAAAAGGCTATCTAGACGTTTTTGTATGGTGTGGTTTTCAAAATGGCATCAAACTTTGCATTTTAGCTTGGATTTTGCAAGCAGTTGGCTAACTTCGGCTTCACAGTTGAAAATTACAAATGTGAAAAGCAGTAACTGAAGTGGGTGATCTGACTAGCAATTTTTTTTCTTTTTTTAATAGGATGGACTCGCAAAATGACTGACAGGCATTTCGCCAATTATCAACCACTTGCTGACCATAAAAACTTTTTTCATACCAAAATTGAAGGATTTATTAAGGTTAAACAGTTGATAGCCATATTAATAAGTTTCCCCAAGTTTGCATGTTTAATCATCACTCACATAAATTCGGTTAGAAGTTTCTAGTTTCATCAACCCTTTTGTGTTCCATTTATACTTTTATAGACAAATAGTCCACAGTGCCAATCAATTACATAATATCTATAGAATTTAAAGAGAACTATTATTCTTATTCCATAAAAATAAAGACTAAATACATCGCACCTTATATAGAAGAAGAACATGACTCATAAACAACATAAAATACCAAACAAGGTGGGACACTACCCATAAACTCTCTAACTAGAATTTATAAAATAACATAAATAAAATAAAATAAATAATATTAAATTGTCAATACTCTCCCTCAAGTTGGTGCAAAGATATCTATCATGCCCAACTTGCTCACTTGGAATTCGAACGGTTGCTTTAAGAGACCTTTGGTCAAAATATCTGCAACTTGTTGATTAGACGGAATAAAGGGAGTACATATTATTCCACCTTCTAACTTTTCTTTAATGAAGTGCCTATCAATCTTAACATGTTTCATCCTATCTTGTATGATCGGATTGTGGGCAATACTGATAGTAGCCTTGTTATTGCAGTATAGCTTCATCGAGAGACTTATTGGCCTTTTGAGTTCTTCTAAGACCCTTTGTAGCCAAAGAACCTCACATACTCCTTGAGCCATTGATCTGAACTCAGCTTCTGCACTGCTTCTAGCGACAACACTTTGCTTCTTACTTCTCCATGTAACCAAATTCCCCAAAGAAACGTACAGTAGCCGAACGTGGACCGTCTATCAGTAACCGATCCAGCTCAATCAGCATCAGTATACACTTCTATCCCTCTTTTATCGTTCTTCCTGAAGAACAGACCTTTTCCTGGGGAGCCTTTGAGGTAACGAAGAATATGGTACACAGCCTTTAGATGCTCTTCACACGATGAGTGCATGAATTGACCAACCATGCTCACAGTGAAAGCAATGTCAGGGCGCATATGAGACAAGTAGATTAGTTTCCTAACTAGCCTTTGGTATCTTCCTGTTTCAACTGGAACACCGTCTTTAACATCTCCCTAGCTTGGTACCCAGTTCTATAGTAGTATTCGATGGTTTACATCCACTCATCCCAGTTTCTGACAGTAAATCCAATATATATTTCCATTGTGAGACTATAATACCATTTTTTGAACGGGCCACTTTCATTCCAATGAAGTATCGTAGGTCGCCAAGATCATTAATCTCAAATTCTCTTGAAAGATTTCGCTTTAGTCGACTCATTTCTTTAACATCATTCCCGGTCAAAATCATATCATCCACATAAATTATGATAACAGAAAGCTCGTTTCTTGTGGACACCTTTGTGAAGAGAGTATGATCAGACTGTCCTTGATTATATCTTGGCCCTTGAGGAACTTCGTTAATCTTTCAAACCACGCCCTAGGGGATTGTTTAAGGCCATACAAAGACCTCTTTAGCTTGCAGATTCTTGTCCTAAATTACTCAGTGAAACCAGGTGGAGGTTCCATATAGACTTCCTCTTCTAAATCTCCATTCAAGAAGGCCTTCTTCACATCTAACTGATTCAGAGGCCAGTCTAGGTTAGCTGCAACATATAAGAGAATCCGAACTATATTTAGTTTTGCCACTGAAGAAAAAGTTTCAAAGTAGTCCACTCCATACATTTGAGTGAAACCTTTAGCCACCAGGCGAGCCTTGTACCGGTCCACTGACCCATCTGAGTAATACTTCATAGTGAACACCCATTTACAACCAACCACTGTCTTTCTTTCTGGAAGCTTTACTTTCTCCCAAGTAGCATTCTTCTCCAGAGCTCTCATCTCCTTATACACCGCTTATCTCCACTCCGGAACATTTAGAGCCTCCTGATCATTGTTAGGAATAACCAGATTCGACACACGAGAGATAAAGCAGAACATGAGGGTGAGATATTTTTATATGACACAAAATTTGAAATGGGATATTTGGGAGATTTTGTGCAAGTTCTGACTCCTTTTCTAAGAGCAATAGGAAGATCAAGTTAATCAGACTGAGTTGACTCGGTATTAACTTGAGAACTACATTCAGGTATCCCGGAAGAGTCATCGTGAGTGTCATGATCCCTTCCCACGTTGGATTCTTGGGGTTACTGATGGATGGTTTCTTCCCTTCCTTATTCTGGATTTTTCCTAGAATAAACAAGACCTTTATACCATTTTGTACACATCTCTGGTCCATCAGTAGTCAGATTTTGGAATAACACTAGCCCTGGTTGTTCACCATTACCAACACAAGTATCTTCAGTATTTAATTCATTTATTTTTTCAGATTATGTGTTAAAATAAACCATTAAATTATCGAAACCATAAACACCATCTTCACTCGTGCTCTCCCCCTAAAGATGGGAGTCGTTGTAATAAGATTGCCCCTCGAAGAAAGTAACATCCATAGATATATACAATTTTTTAAAAATCGGGTCAAAACATTTATACCCTTTCTGATTTGTAGGATAGCCTACAAAAATACATTTGTGTGCCTTTGGATCAAGTTTAAAATATTTTGGGTCATGATTGTGAATAAAGGCAACACTTTCAAATATTTTCAAGGGAATATCCCCTAATAACCGAGAGTTGGGAAATAGGTCCGAAAGCAACTTTATAGGGGCTTTAAATTTCAAAGTTCGTGTTGGAAGCCGATTAATAAGGTAAGTAGTTGTTAAAATAGCATCTCCCCAAAGGTATTTAGGAACTTTAGTTTGAAAATTAAAGCTCTAGTAACTTCAAGTAGATGTCTATTTTTCCTTTTAGCAACTCCATTTTGTTGAAGAGTATAATTACAAGAACTTTGATGAATTATCCCATTTTTGACGAAAAAATCCCCTAACATCTTATTAAAAAATTCCTTCCCATTATCACTTCGAAAATTTTGAATTTTGGTTTGAAACTGTGTGTGTATCATGGAGTAAAAGTTTTGGAACACACTCATAACTTATGATTTTTCTTTTAAGAGAAAGACTCAACATACTTTAGTGTGATCATCAATGAAAGTCATAAACCAACGTTTGCCAGACCAAGTGGGCACTCTAGAGGGACCCTAAACATCACTATGAATCAAGGTGAAAGGTTGTGATTTCTTATATGGTTGAGATGGAAAACCCGTGCGATGATGTTTTGCTAATTCACAAGATTCACATCGAAATTTAAGCAAATTTTTATTCATTAATAACTTGGGAAACAAATGCTTTAAATATTGAAAGTTTGGATGTCCTGACCTATAATGCCATAACAAAATCTGATTATCACTAGAAACAGAAATATAATTAAAACAAGTTTGCCGGTCTTGCCTTCCAGAGGTAGACCCATTATTGAAGAAGTAAAGACCCCACATCCTGTTTAGTAACCCCAATCGTCTTCTCTGAATTTGAATCCTGAAATTCACAATGAGAAAATAAAAAATTAACTTGACAATTGAGATTAAGAGATAATTTGCTAACAGATATAATATTATACGATAGATGGGGGACATGTAAGACATTTGTAAGAGTAAGAGACGGAGAGACAATTATGGTTCCTTTGCCGGTAACTGTTACAAATGAACCATCAGCGATTTTAACTTTCAAATTCCCTGCACAGGGAGTATATGAAGAAAAGAGTTCCGAGATACCAGTCATGTGATCAGTAGCCCCTGAATCTAATATCCAGTTGCTATAAGATTTGATGCAGGCAATTACAGCTGTAAACTTATTACCTGACTGAGCTATGGAACAAGAGGAATCAGAGTTTCCTAAGGAATGAGCTTGAACCATTTTACACAGATGCTCCATTTGTTCCTTTGTGAATGGAAGTGGTTATGAGGAAGACTTCTGCTCTGAATATATAGTGTTAGCTTGGAATGCTCGGGTTCCTTCCCTTATTTTGTTATCTTGCTTCTTCTAATTTGCTGGCTTACCATGAAGCTTCCAACAACTATCCCTAGTATGACTTGGCCATTTGCAATGATCACACCACAATCTCTGTTTTCCTCCCCGCTTATCACCATTTACTGCTTTATTAAGGACTATAAGTGCAGATCCTTCACTCTCTGCACGGGGTTCACATGGGTTCTCGTTCGTCTCTCAACATCACAGATCACCGAGCCTCTTCTCTTCGTACCTCTAAAAACACCTCTCTGATAGTACACAATGGTATCCTGCCTAAAATACGACCCCGAATTTCGTCTAGATCCTTGTTTAGTCCAGCCAAGAAGACAAACACGCGACCTCGCTCAACTTTCTTCTTGTAATAAGCACTATCATTTGGGTTTTCCCACTCTTCAGTTTTAAACAAATCCAACTCTTGCCATATGGCCATCATGTCATGGTAGTAAGCTGTAACCCCACGATCCCCCTGTTGCATCTTCCACAACCAATTATTAAGTTCAAACATTTGAGAATGGTTGTCTAAGTCTGAGTACGTTTCCTTAACCGCTTGCCAGATATCCCGAGCGGTCGGCAGGAACATGTAGGGTTTACCAAGTCCAGCCTCCATGGAATTAATCAACCACGAGGTAACCATCGAATTCTCCTCATGCCACGACTCAAAGCCCGGGTCGTTAGATGGAGGTGGTATCACCTCGCCATTCAGATAACCTAATTTTCTTTTGCCATCAATAAATAACCTCATTGATTATGCCCATTCAATGTAGTTTCTCCCATTCAACTTGTGACTGATGTTCGCCACTAGGTTTTCACTCACATAATAAATAGAAGCAAACTGTAATATAGAATCTATGAACGTAGAAGATAGGCTTGTAGTGGAACTACTAGCCAAATCTGTAAGACCCGGAATAGTAACACCCACCATAACAAGTTTATAATTCATATAGCAAGAGGATTAGCACTTAAACAAATCTAGAACCAGCAGCCAAACCACTTAAAAACAATTAACTCATTCTCACCACATTAAACCAAACTTGAGATAAACTAACCAAGCCAAATACGAATCCAATGACCAAACCAGGGCTGGAATAGGTGCGGAACAGTAAGACGATCACGTCTGCAGAGTTTGGTGGTGATCGGAACAGTGACGCGCCGTCACGCGTGGCTGCAATGGACGTCGCGTGAGATCCACGCGCAGGGGCCTGGTGGCGTGTGTAGGCGCGTGAAGGGTCGGTTCCTAGTGATTTTTCTGGTGTGAGGTCGTCTGAAGATTCCGAGTAGCTCTGTGTGGGTGGTGTGATTAAAAACACAATACACCTACCCATAGTTTGATAATGCACTGTGCAGCTAGGGTTTTTGGACGTAATAGTTCGTTGGCGGCTAGGGTTTTGACCGGCATAAACTGCCTATGGAGTTCCTAACACTCCTTTGATACCATAAAGAATTTAGAGAGAACTATTAGTCTTATTCCATAAAAATAAAGACTGAATACATCACACCTTATATAGAAGAAGGACGCGACTCCTAAACTAACATAAAATATCAAACAAGGTGGGACACTACCCACAAACTCTCTAACTAGAATATATCAAATAACATAAATTAAATAAAATTAAATAAATAATACTAAATTATCAATAATATCTAAAGTAAATAAGTCACAGCTGATTTACCCATTTACACGTATTACAGTTATACCTACCGAAGCGATATCTTTACTAGGGATATAGAGTCAATGACCAAATTACAGCAAGTAGTACCTCAAAGTAGAGTGCCCTATCAGTCAAAGTGAGTTTTTCAGGCCATGCCATATTATTCTTCCATTTTAAAACAGGCCTTTTTCTGCCAGAACCAAGGAACAATAATCTCTCTCCAGAAAGATACGGATTTTCCTCTACCCGGTATGATTTGCGTCTTTCATGCACTCTACACCAAACAAACAAAAATTATGTTATACAGTTCGTAAGTAGAAATTGAATCTATTCATAAATATTCAGAAATTGGTTAGTACGTGTTATTTTCCGTGCAATTTATTGAGTAAAAGAACTATTCATAGTAACTTAATACTAAATAACTCAATAGTTTCGTAGGAGTTGAAAATATATATCCTACAATGTTTATGTGAATATGGATTCTTTTTTACCAATTTTCCATTCATTGTAAATGATACAGTGATCCTAATGTTTATGTACGGCATTAGTGAATAAAAATATTCTCAGATTTACGTGCGGCATTATATTTTCTTCGGAATATGGCTTCAAACAAACAAAGCCACTCATGCATAGCTCAAGCTAGGTTTGAGAATAGACTTGTCAAGCTTGTTAACTCAAGAAATGCTCGAGCCCGCCAACTAAGCCAATCTATTTAACGAAACATATTTGATAGCTTGAGTAAGCCTAAGTTCGGCTCACTAAGCTTTTTAACAAGCACATCTTTGGGAATAAAAACTTTGGTCATCTATTCATCGATATATTCTTAATTTTTTTATTTTTTCTTTTTGCTTTTGTAACACAGTACAATATTATCATTAGATACTAAGATAACTTATCTTCAAGTAGATCCATTGTAACGACCCTAGTGTTGTGGGCGGGGTTGTATGTGCCTGGGAGTGGCCGCAGTACGTATTGGCAGGCTACACATAGTGGGTGTTCGTCCCACATCGCCTGGGTGAAGTGAGTTGATGTGCTATATATGTGTGGTCACAAGTTCTTCCTAATAAGAGGCCTTTTGAGGATAAAAGTAAAATCATGAGTTGCCATGACATCAATAATTCGGGAAGCTCCACTTGGACCATGAGCTCTTTTCTAATAAAGATTATTATTACTTAATTTATATAGTAATAAAGAGCTGACCACAATGGTGTCTATGGCCTTACCCATTTGTGGGCATCTTTCTTTAACATGTCTACATTATTCATATCATATTTTTATTCGAATTTCCTGTGTTTTTTGGAGACCAGAAACCTTGAAATAAACAAAGAAAAATTACAAAGCTCACTTGACAAGTTCATCAATATATGTGGACCATGTGATAAATGAGATGCCCTTTTCATCACCAGCCAGAGCCTTGAAAAGGTTATGTGCTGTCGGCCAATCAGCAACACCAGAAATAGCCGGAGCAATACGAACAAATGCCTTTTTCCCTACAATCCTCTTCTGCAAGGTCAATAAGAACTCTATATATTTAACTCACAACACTCAAATAATTTATTATTGAATGTTAACATTCCAGTATTTCAGCAACAAATGGAGCAAAATCAAATCTACAATTAGGCTTTTTTAAATGATGCTCATATAAAAATAAATAAATAAATAAAAGCCTGGAGATTCCTTGGTTTTACTTCTGGACCCCGTTGAGGAACATATTAAAAAGATTTGAATTAGTTACTAGGAAGGTGCATGCGACTCAGCCCATCCAACCCTCTGCGTTTGACATGCAGGATAAAAGAGCGGGATAGGATATTCCATGTTTGGTGTTCGTCGGGATTGGATATCCGGGCGGATTATTTATCCCACTTAACTTTCTTATCCCACCGAGAGAGGGATTAACAAATTCCACCTAAGAGGTGGGATTGTTTTATCCCGTCGGGATCGGATTAAATAATCCTATTCAGCTTTCTAATCTGGCACGTCAAATACTTAGAATGGCCATAGTCAAATCTATGAAGTGCTGGATAAACCACCCCCCCCCCCCCCCCCCCCCCCGCATGAAAATATCATATAGATATTTCAGATATGTCATATGTATATTTATTTGTTTAATGTTACTGGATTAGAAAGCAAAACATTTGGTTTCCTGTTTAGAAGAGAATAGGAAGAAAAAAGGAGTATATGTTTAAATTATTATCCAGCTACAATGGTTAGTTTAACTGGCAAGTTAAACTTATTGTTGCCATGATTGTTGTTCTTAAATGGGCAAGTTAACCTACTGAAGTTTCTTACTTTATTATTTGCCTACTACTAGCTAGTTTAAAATAGGCTAATGAGTCCCAGGATCATCTCCCCACCCAGTACCCGCCCCCAAACCAAAAAAAATAAAGTTAAAATAAAATAAAAAATTATCCGGATGATAAAGAGTAGTTTGCTCAGTATTAAGTCAGTCCACCAATCATTGCAGGACCATGAACAATTTTTAGTCATGGCTTTTCCTACTTTTCATCCTCATACTTTATTTAATTGCACTAAATTACATGTAGCATTCAAAAGATTAGATAATAGCAGGTAAGGAAATAACCCAAGTGTCCAACGCTAAAAGTTGGCTATATTAAGTCAGTCTAATCAATAACTACAGGCATCCCCATAAAACTACTATGATCATTGGATTCTCCTTCAGTTTTCGCACTGATTCTTCATTCGATTGCATTAATACAACATTCATGATCAGAAGCTAACAATGCTTTAAAAGGATTTCCAAAACATGTACAAAATCTAAAGTACCTGTAGGAAGGTACATCCATAGCGTTAACTAGAGGATCCTTTACGTTTCTGCAAGGATACTCCCATGCAAGCATGGTTACAAAAATCAGCCTCTGAAATGCAGGTTGCTAACAAAAAAAAAAAGTCCAGAATAATGAGGAAATTAGTCGGTAAATTATTGTATAAAAATAATCCATTCCTAAAACCATGAAATTAACACCATGGTCGAAACAATGAAAAAAACCAGAAATGAAGTCTCATTATGAAAGTGAAATTCTTATGGGCTTTTTTAACTTTGCTCCTGGTTCTTAATGCGAAATTAGACTTACCACCCTGTTTTCATAATTGTTAGACTTTGCCCCCATCATTTAGCGGAATCACAAAGAATTACAAAGAAAAAAAATGATTTTTCTTTTTCGAGTACTAAAATTCGTGAACTAAACTGAGGCCTTTAGGTTTAATTTTGTTTAATTTTAATAAATACATTATATTTTATTAATATATATTTAAATATATATCTATATATATATAATATTATTAATACATGTCCGGTCCGATCTAATTTGACCAAACCTTAAAAATAAAAAACTGAAAACCAAACCGGACCAAAATCAAATGGTCTAATCTAAATTGATCCATTTTTCAATCCAATTCACTCAATTTAACGGTCCGATTCCATTTTTAAACATTACTACTTACAATTAAAAACTTAAAGAAATAACCCCTAAATTTATTAACAAGATAAATCCATTAACTAGCCTCCAACTCCCATCCAATCAAATACCTCACAAACTGACAAGTAAGCAATCCAACCATTTCCATGGCCTTATCTTCTCTCTCTCCTCCCTCCACCGTCATCACCTCCACCACCACCACCACCACCAACAACGCCACCACTCACTCTTCCATCCCCACCTTCTGCTTTTCAACAAAACCCACCACCCAATTTCAGCTCAACCACCCCCTATCACTTAGTACTAGTAGTACCAGCTCGCCACCTATCAGCAAGTGGAGAACTAAAATTTCCTTCTTTCCGGCGTTCTTGAACAAGCCCAAAGACACCAAACCCATCAAAGAAGAGCTTCTTGAGGCGATTGCGCCGCTTGATCGTGGCGCCGAGGCCACTCCTGAAGACCAGGAAAGAGTTGATCGGGTCGGCCTTTTTTGCTTCCCATTTATATATGCTCTTTGATCAAATTAATTCCCTCACTTTTCTTTTCTGCTCTTAAGTAAGGTTGTAATTGTGATTGCAAGGTTGGTAAATGATTGAATATCCTCTGTCCTTAATTACTAAATTAAGACTAAACTGTTCCTTTTAGACGCCCGAAATTAAGAGTTCAGTTAGAAGATCGTCAATGTCTCAAAACTCAATATAGGAAACAAGTTTTATTTTAAATTATTTATTTTAATAAAATTAGTACATTCTTGTAAAAATGTGAAGTTATGGACTTTTAATTAAATGTTTAAAAAAGTGAAACATAGACTTTTAATTAGGGGTTCAAGATAGTCAATTGTGAAGTTTGGTCATTTAGTTAAATTGGTTATTTAAGTTGGTCCATGTAGCATTTATTAGTCGTGCCAGAAAGTGTACTTAGTGAGAAGTCCCAAGTTTTAAAACTAGAAAAATCTAAGTCTTAAGCTAAAGAAACATGTTTTCTCTAAGAAAAATCCTTCTTAAGTTCTGATTTTGAAGTTATTGCCGTGCAAACAATTGACTCTCTGCCGATCACTATTTTGGATATGATGCAAAAGACTTGCAGTGTGCTATAAAAATTGTCAGAAATGATCCGAACTACTCCCTTTGTCCCAAATTAGAGAAGTCCACTATTCCTTTTTGGATGTCCTAGATTAAGAGTCTACTACCTTGTCCAGAACATGATCAACGTACCAAAACTCACTATAGGAAACAAGTTCCGTTCTAAACTATTGATTGTGAGTCTCCAATATTTCATGTTTATGGGCATCCTTTTTATTATATTTCCATTTCGGACTTTATTCTTGATTAGATTGCTCGCAAACTTGAAGCAGTCAATCCAACAAAGGAGCCGCTCAAGTCCGACTTACTCAATGGAAAATGGGAACTCATATACACAACTTCCAAATCAATCTTGCAAACTGAGGTATATGTACTGATGCACTTACTGTCTTATAATTTCTTGTTAGTTGCTAATTGATAATACAATGTCTTTCGATCCTTCTTTCTATCATATTCTTTGCTGACCTAGATTGTATTTAAATATTCCAATTGTCTTTATCTCTTTACATTGTGAACAGAGACCAAAAATATTGAGGTCAAGAGCAAACTTCCAAGCAATCAATGCAGATACACTTAGGGCTCAAAATATGGAATCATTTCCTTTCTTCAATCAGGTACTTTGATTAATACACACGCTGACTTGTTTTAACTTTCTACTTCCCTTTATATTTGTGAATTAAATATTGAATTACTTAAATCTCAAATCATTTGAATATAACTATACGGCCATGATGGCGATTGTTAGGTCCATAAATAGTACATGACTACATGTAATACTACCGTTTTTAGCAATCTCCCGGTATACGCATCTTCAAGAATCTTACATACGTATCTTTGTTATACTAAAGTGTTCATTTGTTCTAATCCTGTATTTACTAGAATCGTGATGTTTCTATTGTTGGTTTTTGGAGGCCCCAACATTGTTTTTTGATCTTTAAATTGGAAAGGAAAATTCTTTTCTTATGCTTATTCTTACCAGCAGCATGATATAGCTGATCTAATGCATGCTAGTAAGAATAGGCGCTAAGAATACCTAGTAAGTATAGCACTGCAAAATTGAATATGTTGTTTTATCTGTCGAGACAAATTAAGAGCGGCACTTTTTTTTCCGGAGCATCTCAAATAAAAAACTCATTGTTCAAGGAAAAAATACTATAAAATCTCTCATCTCCCTCCCTCCTTCCCACCTATCTTTTTGAATCCAGATTTCTTGATTCTGTATTTTCCTTTTGAATTCAATGTTCTGTAGGTGACAGCAGATTTAACACCTCTGAATGCGAAAAAGGTGGCTGTTAAATTTGATTATTTCAAAATTGGGGGTCTGGTAAGTATTCCTTTTTATTCACAATACTCATACTAATGATTTCTAACATATTTGCTTGCTAATTACCCTGCAAGTATGTATTAACTTGCCCAAAAGTTGCATGAATGATGTACAGCCCATCAAAGCTCCTGGTAGAGCTCGAGGAGAACTCGAAATCACTTATCTGGATGAAGAGTTGAGGTGGATAATAGACCATTTATTTTGGTGCAAAATGAAGAATCACTTTTTAGAATTGGCTATTTTACCCCTACATAGCATAAAATTAGATGTATGTATATCTTTTAAAGGAAAATATTATAAGTTAAAACTAGATTTGGTGGGGTGCGCCAAGCCAAGGCAATAGTGCAAAGCCAAGGCGACACTTGAGAGTCCCAATAGCAAGCTATTGTGGTGAACCCTCCCCCTGAAAAAAATTAATTTAATATCGTGTGAGTCGATGACTCACATATCAGATATTAAACTGATAAGAACAGATACTACACTTGATCTTAGCCAAAAGGCCGAGAAAGGTATGCTTTACTTCGTCGCGGGTTGTTTATTTTATAGTCAACCTCTTATTCTTCCTTCCCTCAAACTCCATGTGGGACTAAAGCTATAAAGGATAGGGTCCCCTTAAAATCTTTCAATGAACCCACCAATTCTTTCATCTCATCCCATTGAATAAACACTAACATTCTTTATATTTTGTAATGATATGTCACACATATAGTGAATTCGCCGTATTTTTTTATGAAACCTATTCGGTGCGATGCAAGTTTCGTTTATTATGTTTTCATTTTGATTCAATGGTGAAACAAAAGTCCTAACACTGAGCCTGAGGGTCATACGAGAATCATTGTAATTCTTGAAATCTATCAAAATGGGCAATGTATACGAAATGATGGAATATGTATGTGTGTGTGTGTGTACATGTCATGTTTATGTATATGAATATGAACCCTCTGAAAAAGGGGTGGCATTCGTTTAAGCTACTTATGCGCCTACACTTTTTGAGAGGACAAATAATTGAATTACTTGATGAAATTTGGTGGCTTGATACCCTCTCCTTGGAGATCATCTCCACCTTATTTCATTAAAAAACTCATTCTTGGAATGCGTGTAGTGGAAAACCGATTTCAGCCATTGAAAACTTTGGATGATTCTCTCACCCACTAAATGGCTGAATCTTGAATGAAGTTCAATGTAGATTATCTACATACCAAGGAGATCATCTCCACTGATTCTTGTAAGAAAACTGGACGCTTAACTTCCTGAAATGTGAGGCTAGTAAACAACTCAAAGATAATTATGGGAATACTTCTCTCCCATGCCCCAATACACACGCAGCTGTCCTCTTTATTTACTGTCACTTTATGGCTGGCTAACTCGTTTGTTTTCTTACTTGGACAGAGTATCAAGAGGTGATAAAGGGAACTTGTTCATCTTGAAAATGATTGATCCTTCTTATCGAGTACCTGTATGATGTACAAATAAATTTCGCTGCCCTTACTTCCCCTACACACGAGAATGAATCTTCTTCTTGACTGGGACAATTACATATCACATCTCCTTGTGTAAGTCATATATGAAAAATTCATGATATAGCTTTTCGAAAGTTGCTCTATTGACATAATTTTGCATTTTAAAATATCAGGCAGAATACATTTTACCCCTTATGTTAGGGCCCGATATATATATATCTTATAATGAAGAGTATCTCTTTCATAGGCACGATGAACAAATATGTAATAATTACCATAATGGAAAGTGAGCTAAGTTGAGGAGCAAGAATTACATTGTCAAACATTATGCTACCACCATTGTTTTAGTTTGAGTATTGTTGAAATTCTTCTTGTCATAATCCCCAAACGAAACAATAAAAACTAGAGAATTAACTGCAAAGACCAACACAAATTAGACTAGGATTGGTGGGATGTGCCAAGCAAAGGCAATAGTGCAAAGCCATGGCAACACTTGAGAGCAGATTCTACACTTGATCTTAGCCAAAAGGCCGAGAAAGGTATGATTAACTTTATCAAGTAAGCCCCTCTTTCTCTCTTCCTCCTTTATTTCTCTCTCAAAGTCAATGTGAGACAGAAGCTAAAAACACCTACAGAAACTCCTTATTTGAAAGAGAGAGGCTCAAGCACTTGGAATGAGTTGATGAACACATCCAAGCTCTAATGTTTCGGTGTTTGATTTAGACCATTGTTTTTGTTAGAGCATTCTCAATGGGTGGGCGACTGGGCAGGTCTTACATGATAAGTAGGATGAAGTATCACTTTCCGGCTTGCAATGGGTAGAATAGGTAGGATTGGATATCACTTTCGCATAGGACTACCAAATGATAGAAACTAGGTTCCACAATTTCCTTATCATGCCAGCTTATTCATAAGTTATGCCGGCTTATTCATGAGTGTGAGCATTTATCATGCCGGCTTATTCATAAGTGCAAGCATTTACGTGGGCTTATTCATAAATGTGAGTATGCAAGTAGGCACAGGCGTTTAAATCCAGCCCTGTCTACAAGTCAAAAGTACAACCATTGGATACAAACCCATGTCGAAGAAACTTAAAATATTTGTAACCATTTAGAATATAATTTATCATAGGTTAAAATTAAAAATGAGAGTAGGTGACTTGTTATGGACGCTATTGTTATGGACGCTACCCCTAAAAAATATAATTTAGTATCATGTGAGTCGATGGCTTACTTATATAATTTAGTATCATGTGAGTCGATGGCTTACTTATCAAATATTAAACTAATACGAACAGATGCTACACTTGATCTTAGCCAAAAGGCTGAGAAAGGTATGCTTATACAATTTGCAGTCTGCATCTTTTATTGTCCCGCCTCTCCTCTCTATTTCGCCTCCAAACCCAATGTGGGATAGGTTGGACCACAAGGTTTGGGGAGAAAAAATCCCCTCTTTTTTCTTTTCTTTTTTTTTTTCTGTTACAAAATGGAACAAAAGCCCGGACCCCCACAAAAGGAGAACTACTTAACAGCAAGCTCCAGGATTCACTAGGAGCATCACCAAGACAAACATCTGATAAATTGTTGCTGAAGATCTCCAACAATCTTAGCCATACGATCAGGGCTCTGGTTTCAGCAATAGGGGCACAAAATTGATGTCACAGCTCCACAAAATTGATGTTACAACAAAAGCCAAACAAGCTGCATACATCTAAAACCATATAATATAGCGCAGCAGCTCATCAACTATTAAAAAAGAAACAACAATAAACCCTATCCATACTGTTTCCCACTCAAGACCCCAACTGTTTCCCCGTAAAAGCACAGTTGCACACCTTAGAACCTGATCCCAATTGTTACCGCTATAGGATGGTTACAATTCTGCAGAACCTGAACCCACAGGTAGCTTGCAATGGGCATTGAAAAAAGTGATACTGTAGCATTTCCGCATAGAACACACAGACTATCAGTTGTTTTCCCCATCTGAATAGAACATATTTAGTTCTAAGCCTATTCCAACAAACTAACCAAAAGATAAAACAAATCTGGCCACAGTATCCTTTCCCCCACCAAATTTCCTAAAACACAATAGGAGCAGCACATCTTATGGCATCCCAAGCTGACTTACAAGTGTATGCCTTTGAAGGAGTCAAAACCCATTCAGTAGATGTACTGCATCTCCGCCTTAGGAGGAGTGTAAGGAGGGAGTTGATTCACTTCACTTAAATCAGTAGATACAGGGTGAGGTAAATTCCAAACATGTTGATTAGTATATTCATTCAGTCTAGCATTATCTGTACAGCCACCATCATAGATAATCCTTTCCCCAAATCTTTGCTTTAAAGACTTTAGAGGTCCCAGTGGATGCCAATAATCATGCCATATCCAAACTTGATTCCCATTCCCAGCTTGGGCGGTTGTTACAGGATAAGTAGGATAAATTTGTCACTTTTCTGGCTTGCAATCAGTAGTGTAGACGGTACATAAAATGTAGGTTCCACAATTTCCTTATCATGTGAACATTGGGTCTTTAGGACACAGGTTGGTCTTCTCAAGATCTTCACAGATCACACCATCTGGGATTAAGCCCTAATGGTTAAAAGTGCGAGTATTAATGCAGGGTGCTTAAGTTCGAGTCCCAGCGAGTATTCACGTAGGGTGCCCAAGCTTGAATCCCATCCCCCTTCTAATCCACAAACCACTCGAATCTATCCACACTTTAAATAAACTTCAAATAAATGGAGTACTTGTACCCCAAATGGTTAAAACTTCAAATAAATGGAGTGCTTGTACCCCAAATGGTTAAAAGTACAAGTATGTAGGGCCGTAAGGGGGGAAATTGTTACCATACTAAAAGGAGCAGTACTCAAGGAAAATACAGTAAGTAATTGTAAAATAACAATAGTCAATCAACATAACTAGATTTAGAACTAGATTTGGTGGGGTGCGCCAAGCCAAGGCTGTAGTGCAAAGCCAAGGCGACACTTGAAAGTCCCAATAGCAAGCTATTGTTGTGAACCCTCCCCCTGAAAAAAATTAATTTAATATCGTGTGAGTCGATGACTCACATATCAGATATTAAACTGATAAGAACAGATACTACACTTGATCTTAGCCAAAAGGCCGAGAAAGGTATGCTTATAAGATTTGCAGTCTGCAATCTTTTATAGTCCCATCTCTCCTCTCCATTTCTCCTGCAAACCCAATGTGGGATTGGGTTGAACCATAAGGTTTAGGAAAAGAACAAATCCTTTCTTTTCATGTTACAAAATGCGGCAAAAGCCCTGATCCCACTAAAGGAAACCACTTAACATCTTCTACATTAACTACTAAGCTCTAGAACATCACTTGGAGCATCAATAAGACAAACATCAAAAAATCTTGCTGAAGCCCTCTAGCAATCCTAGCCATACGATGGACGCTGGTTTTAGCAATGGGGCATGAAAGTGATGGTACAGCTCCGCATCTTTCCTCGAAGACTCTTGCTGTCCATGATGTGTCAGACTCGATGATGACTCTTTATCATTCCACGGTCCTCAGCAATGCAAAGCGTGTTTGTGATTGCCATCGGTTTAGCATAAAGCGCAGTGTTGAAGCCTCCTTCCTCGCCTCGCAGAATACCACCGTAAGCAATTTTACCATCCAAAAATCTTCCATCAACGTTAAATTTCACAAAACCGAAGGGGGTCTAATCCAGCCACCGTTAACAGGATCTAGGGAAATTGAAATTCTCATGGTTTATATGGTAAGATCAGCTGCATATATCAAAGCTCTCCGTGCACTGTTGTAGGGTTATAAAAGCTTCATTCTCAAAGCACTCTTCATTTCTACCACCAAAAGCGCGCAATTTTACCATCCAAGCAACTTCCATCAACATTGAATTTCACATAACCCGGAGGGGGGTCTAACCCAACCACCATTAACAGCATTTAGGTGCATTCATTGAGTTTCACACTCCAGCGTCGACTCAGCTTCCTCGGAACATTGACCAGTTATCAGTGACTAAAATTGCTATTTCTCTCTCTGTCTCTCTACATAAACTAAGCGCAGAAAGTTTTGGTTTTTATTGTTTTTTAAATGTCTTCTACCGAAGAACTAGACAATAGTATTTTTATAAATTAATGGCTTATTTTTAACCAAACTTCAAAAAAAGTCTAACGTTAACTTTGCAGTAAATTTTCGAATTTTAATATTTTATAGTATTGTGCAAAATTAAATTTATGATACAAATTTTTTAACAAATTACCATGTTTAAGTATTTAATTGATAGTACTTTAGAGTTATTTTAGTAAGTTACAAATTTAATTAAATTCTTTTATTAACAAAACACACGATAATTTTTTGGGTTATACAAAGTGAAGTTTGCACTTCTTAATAAATAGGAGCTTATTTTAGCAAAATATTAAAAAATCAGGCCCTTATTTCAAGTAAAGAAGAAGAAGAAGAAGAAGAAGATTATCCTCTGAAACTTTTGTTTTTGTGAAACATTTTCAAACAAAGTTTTTGGAAGTTATGTATTGAATTAGTAAAAAAATAATGTAAAATGAGGGATTTAAACCTACGACCCTTAGGTGATGTTTGGTTGATATTTTTAGTTGAATTTTTAAGTTGAGTTTTTAAAATATGGTGTTTGGTAGAATTTGGAAGTATATTGAAAAGTGAATTTGGTTTTTGTTTAAGTTTTTTTAAACCAACTAAAAAATCTCATAAAAAAATTTCAAAAAATAGTCACAATGGATTTTGTTTTATAAATCTCGACAAATAAGTTTCAAATATATATTTTTTATCTAATTTTGATTTTTGGATTTAAAGTTAAGGCGTTTTAAAAGTTTTTTTAGAGAGAGAAAGTAAAGTGAAAAAAATATTAAGAAGGGTAAAAATAAAGTTGATTTTAAATTGAGTTTTTAAAAAATTTGTTTAGAAATACTAACCGAACAACCCCTTAATATCAAAAGACATTTAACAACCATTTGACCAAATGTCATTATATATTCTTAATATGAAAATTATTAGGTATTCTATTACACACACCTAGAGTGTATCTTTACACTAATGCATATAAATATAATTTTATTGTAACTTGTAGTTTGGGGATTGGACATGAAGGATTTAAACCTGTGATATTTAATATGAAAAGACATTTAACTACCACTTGACTAAATGTTATTATATTTTCTTGATATAAAAATTTATTAAATGTTTTAATGCACACACACGTAAAGCGTATCCACTAGTACATATAGTTATAGTTTCATTGTAACTTGCTAGTTTGGGGGTTTGTAGACCCAATCGTTTTTCCAAGATTGACACAAAAGATGAAAAGATATTGCAAAATACTTCGGATTGGAGAAAGAACAGGAGAAGATGAAAGGGAGGAAATGGCTCCAATCCAGGAGAAGATACTTTGGATTGGAGAGAGAAAGAACAGGAGAAGATGAAAGAGAGGAGAGTAAAATGGCAAAAAAGTTCCATTGCCGGGAATCGAACCCGGGTCTCCTGGGTGAAAGCCAGATATCCTAACCGCTGGACGACAATGGAAGCTTGTTAGAGATGACATATGAGTTTTTAGTTCTATATTTTCAGCCAAAATAGTAACCCAGAAGTGTTCAATTTTTTTTTCTTTTAGTCTCAAATAAAAATTTTGTTTCCTTTTAAATATATAATCCCCCCCAAAAAAATAATAAATAAGTTATCCTTTTTGGCCATTGATTATACCTATGTGTAAAACTAATTTGTTTTTAACATGATATAAAAGTCACAATGGAATGCATAATTTGATATTCATGTGTATGTATAGTTGGACGCTAAGTATTTGTTCAATTTAGATTTTTGTTTGATAATTTCACGTGTAAAATTTGAATTTTATCAAATCATGATTCAATCTTTTAATATAAATTATACGACATTTTTAATTTAAATTTACTAATTTAAAATTAAATTTCAAAAACAAACAAGAACTCGAACGAAACTGTCACTAATATTCCTAAAAATTTTAAATTTTTGGCAAGCATGTGGACGTCAAATCTTGCTCCAAGATTTGCTTATATAATTTGTAATAGCTATTTACTAAATCATTTTTGACACAAGTTAATACTTTCACGTAAAGAAAGTCTACATATCAATTGTTTTGCGAGACAATAATAATAATTTTATTTTTTTTAAAAGAAAAGTGTATGCTTAAAATTATTTAAATTTGTCCAAAAACTCGGGTTCTTGCAGTTTTCACTACGTCTAATTTAGGTAATTCCCGTGGTCAAAACGTGCTTATTTGGTCTCATACCCACCTCAACATAGTTAAAGACGAACACATACTAATAGATAGAAAGTTACTAATGTTGAAGAATTAATTTTGGTAAAAAAGTTATAGCATAATTCATCTATTTTTTTTTAAGTAAGTCTAAGCTATTAATTTATCATAATAATAGGGGTGTACAAATTATTGAATTATTGACTTATATCTACATTTACAATTTACATAAATGAAAATATAAATTAGGAAACAATTGTTTGCAATTTTTTTTTTCAAATATTCATATTTTGAAATTAAATTCATAAATTTCACCGCAATTCATAATTTTATCCTTTAAATTTGTAAATTTCACATAAAACTTTCTTGCAAATTAGCATTGAAATTTGCAAATCTCGCTCCTGTAGATAGGTATAAAAGTGAAAGGTCATAAGTGTTCCATGTGAATAATGACAATTATCAGGGAAAATATATAAGAATTTCTAAGGCATCACTCGCAATAAATATGTGGACTAAAATAACTTACGCCAATGGAATTTTCTATTTTAAATGTAAGTGGGGACAAGAGGAAGTTCTAGTAAGGAGTGAGGAGAATGTAGCACCTAAAAATGATAAATTATTAGGTAGGGTTTTCTATATATGTTCTTTTTGGAGGATCTCAAAGAATATGTATTCAATGTAGTTTTATGCGAGTCTTTCCTAAAAAGGGATCTTTCTCTCATTTTTTTCTATTTCTCATTTCTGAAGTAATCTCATTTCCTTTTATAAGAACACGAGCTCTTATCTCAATACACTTTATGTTGTCGTATGGTTACATAGACTACAAACTTTTTTAATGACAACTATATTTTTCGTATTTATCAAGCTTATCTAAAAATGGCTTATGGGGTTTTCCCATAGATTGACTAGTTTAGGATAAAAAAATTGTGTCAAGTGAGGTCAGTGCATTAAATGTTGCTTAGCCCCTAATTAAGTTTTCTATAGGCTAACTTGCTTCCTTCGAAAACAACCTTTTGCGCCGATGTCAACATTGAGCCGTATGGGCCTTCACTAGGTTGTGCTCCTCCAGTTCATTTTGACAATATTTTAAGGGTTCCTCTTTTTACAAAATATATGTTTTTGGTTAGAGGTGGTCTAAGGTTGTGCGGGGCTCTAAGCAAAAATTAAAAAATGTCTCCTCTATATTTTTAAATGCATGTGTTTTGCATGCCTTAAATTTATACATGCATGTATCGAACATGAAGAGTATACAGTAGTGAAGTCAGGATTAAATATTAAATTGAGTAAAAATATTTTTTTGACGTACTGTTATATATACTTTCCTTTGATATTTTAACATTTTTAAACAAAGTAACAATATTTTCATTTTAGTAACGACATACCTTATTTTTAAAGTGATAAAGAACTAAAATATACTGCATTTTGCATTATACGTAATAACAAATTGACAATAATGTAGATTAAGGTGGGCCAATATAGAAATTTTTTCCCTAAAATAAGGTGGACAAAAATTTAAATTAAGATTTAATTTTTTTTTTAATTTATGATAGTTAAATCTTGCTCCAAGATTTGCTTAATTTATGATATAGTTCAATCCAAACCTTTAGAGCCTGTTTGGTCCATGTCTATTTTTTTTCAAAATCAACTGTACTTTTACACTTTTGAAAATTTATTTCACTTTACTTTCTCTCTCTAATTTTTTTTTAAAATATCATAACTTTAAATTCAAAAATCAAAATTAAATAAAATATATATATTTAAAATATACTCATCGAGATCTATAAAATAAGATTCATTGTGACTATTTTTTGAAACTTTTTTATGAGATTTTTAGTTGGTTGAAAAAAACTCAAAAAAAAAACCAAATCCACTTTTCAACATATTTCAAAATTCTACCAAACACCATATTTAAAAACTCAAACTTAAAAATTCAACTCAAAACACTAACCAAATAAACCCTTAATGACTTAATATCTCGAACCCGCCCGACTATTGATGTCATTCAACATTGTTGTAATGTTACGTTGTTGTACTATATAAGAATATTATTGGTTCTTATCAAGTAATATATAGGAAAGAATTGCAGAAAAATAATTTCCCCCCCTCCATTTATAAGATGCTGAAACTTTAAATTAAGACATTGAAATTAATGACCAAAATAGGTCTAACAATATAACGTGTTATCAATTATTGGCTCTTTCAAAATAAAAAATTAATATAAAGAAATATAAAAATTTAAATAGCCCTAATTGCGATTCTCATTCCAGCAAAGCAGTGTCCCGGTATTCCACAAATAATGTATTGATCTCCCCTCACTAGTTGTATTTGGTCATTGCCTGACTTGTACTCTCTGACTATGCTTGAGAGTAGACAATTCTCATAACTTGCTTTGTCTTTAACAATTCCTACTGTGTGCGTCCCAGGCTCGTATTTGAATACTGTAATAACAAAGTAATACGATATCAACAATTAAAACATACTACTAACCAACGCATGCACAAAGTTGTTAGCAAAAGATACCAACCAGTATACAAAGTCGTTAGCAAGGTCTCTTACTTTAGATTATGTCAATGTAAACATTTTATGTGGAGATATTGTTAACTTTAACAATCTAAATCCCAAATCTTCCAAAACAAAAAATAAAAGAGATCAACACGCACTAAATAAGAAGACCAACTCCAAACTGACCTAAAACATTTCTCGACCCAAATATTAAATTAATCGTAAGAGTCAATGTTTTGGTTAGTGTAAAATCACTTTTCACACAATAGCAAAAAAAGATTATATTATATATATACATATATTTTATCAATCATATATTATTTCTCACTCACCAAGAATGTCACCAGCCTTAAAGTTCTTTCCTTTAAGCCAAACACCTACATCCCACTGCCATCCTTTACTATCTCCAACAATATAAGTTGTTGCATCAGCAGTGTCTGTTTGTACCATAAGGTACAACACTAACATTGCTGTGGCAACAATTGGAAAACCTTTTTTCTCAGACATGGCTTCTTCAACAATATATTGTCGTGGACCCAAAAAAAATAGTGTGCAAAGTTAGTGTTGAGTAAGAGAAAAAATATTCTTGCCCTTTTATAGGACCAAATTTGTAGGTAATTTATATGCTACCTTAATTAAAATTCAAAGAAGATGCTAATTAAATTATTACTATTATTTTTCCTTAATCAAATATAGTTATAGAAAGTTAATAATGTTAAAAAGAAATTGACTATCTTACCTTGAAATTTTGATAATCTCGTCTCAATTATTAAATAATCTAGGCACCAAGTGTGTAATAAAATTGGTAGTGTCTATAAAATTGTCCGTTGTTAAGATCATCCCATGTGGATTGTAATGAAATAAATCCCATGCATAGCTAATTAAGTAAATCCTACGCGTTGCAATACATCACAAATATACGTACTTGCATTGCAACGATCTCGACAATGCTCTAATTGAAATTTTAAGTTCCGTTTGATAATAACATCATTTTTCCTACTATTTTTCATCTTGTTATAAAATGGAGCTTTAAAATTTAATATTTCACATTCCTTGTGACTAAAACACAAATTGTCAAAGAACACAAGGGGTGCTACCCTATGTTTGATCCACAATTGCTTTCCTTTTCCCTTTCTACCATGATCAACCATCATGTGTATTCATGTACTGTTTGTATCAAAAAAAAAAAAATACAAATCATCAAAGAAATTATTTGCATATTTGGTATAAGTCAGGTGTACTCATAACATGAAAGTTTTTTGAAAACTCTACACTAGCTAATACGTATTAGGTATAAGTCAATAATTTGTACACCCCTATTATTATGATAAATTAATAGCTTAGATTTACTTAAAAAAAATAGATGAATTATGCTATAACTTTATTACCAAAATTAATTCTTCAACATTAATTAGTAACTTTCTAACTATTTTGATTTTTTATTCTTTAAAATAAGCAATATATTTATATAGTTAGTATGTGTTTGTCTTTAACTACGTTGAGGTGGGTATGAGACCAATCTTTTTACCAATTTGGTTACACACCTCCTAAACTATTTGATTATTGAGACGAGATTATCAAAATTTCAAGGTATAGTAAATTTCTTTTTAACATTATTAAATTTCTATAGCTATATTTGATTTAGGAAAAATAATAATATTTTAAGTAGCATCTTATTTGAATTTTAATTAAGGTCGCATATAAATTAACTACAAATTTGGTCCTATAAAAGGGCAAGAATATTTTCTCACTTGACACTAACTTTGCACACTATTTTTTTGGTGCTCACATCAATATATTGTTGAAGAAGCCATGTCTGAGAAAAAAGGTTTTCCAATTGTTGCCACAGCAATGTTAGTGTTGTACCTTATGGTACAAATAGACACTGCTGATGCAACAACTTATATTGTTGGAGATAGTAAAGGATGGCAGTGGGATGTAGGTGTTTGGCTCAAAGGAAAGAACTTTAAGGCTGGTGACATACTTGGTGAGTGAGAAATAATATATGATTGATAAAATATATATATACCAAAACATTGACTCTTAAGATTAATTTAATTTTTGGGTCGAAAAATGCTTTAGGTCAGTTTGGAGTTGGTCTTCTTATTTAGTTTTGATCTATTTTATTTTGTTTTGGAAGATAAAATGTCTACAATAACATAATCTAAAGTTAGGGATCTTGCTAATGATTTTGTGCACTGGTTGGTATCTTTCGCTAATAACCTTGTGTGCTGGTTGGTAGTGTGTTTTAATTAATAACATCGTATTATTTTGCGATTGCAGTATTCAAGTATGAGCCCGGGACGCATACAGTGGGGATTGTAAAAGACAAGGCAGGTTATGATAATTGTTTACTCTCAAGCATAGTCAAAGAGTACAAATCAGGCAACGATCGAGTTCAACTGGTGAGGGGAGATCAATACATTATTTGTGGAATATTGGGACACTGCTTTGCTGGAATGAGAATCGCAATTAGGGCTACTTAAATTTTAATAATTATTTATATTAATTCCTTATTTGGAAAGAGAAAATAATTGATAACACATTATATTGTTAGACCTATTTTGGTCATTAATTGCAATGTCTTAATTTCAAGTTTCAGCATCTTATAAATGAAGTGAGAAAATTATTTAAATATCATTGTTCTTGTATTAATTTTTCTATAATTCTTTCCTTTGTATTAGATGATAATTAAGAGCCAGTAAGTCTTATGTAGTACACCAATGTTGAATGACATCAACAGTGGGGCGGTTTTGATATATTAAGGGGTTGTATTCAATTTAGAATTTAAAGGGCTTTATTGGATTTATAAAGTTCATGTGTATTTAATTAAGATTTTAAAAAATCTTTTAAAATCTTTTGATATTTAATTAGGATTAAAAATAATTTTTTAAAATCTTAAGATATTTGAAACTCAATAAACTTCGAAAGATTTTATAAATTAATTCATAGATTTTGATGGATTTGAGAGTATTTTTATGAATAAAAAATCCACCGACAAATCTTCTCTTCAAGCGGAAGATTCACATGGATTTATCTTTCGTCTTTCTCCTAAACCTTAAGTATTTTTTTTCATTATCTCTATGATCTTATTAAACTCTTCCACTTTATTCTCTCTATCTAACAGTCTGTTTGGATTGAAGGGAGGGATGGAAAGAAAATAGCTAATTAAGAGGGGAATAAATGGAATAGAATCGAAAGGGATGAATTCAATTTTATTGTTATTTGGATAGCTAATGATGAAAAATAATGGAATGAAAATAAATCTTATTTGGATAAAAAGTAGAAACGAAATAAAAGAAATGTGATTTAATATATGGAAAAACCCACAAACCACCTTCAAAAGCTTGACAAATACAAAAGATACTAGTCATTAAAAAAGTTTGTGGTCCACGTAATCACCTGACAACATAAAGTGCATTGAAATAAGAACTCATGTTCGTATAAAAGGAGATGAGACTATTTTAGAAATGGGAAATATAAAAAAATTGATAGAGAGATCCAGAGAGGATCGACATCCTTTTTAGGAAAGACACACATAAAACAACATTTAATACATATTCTTTGAGATTCTCCAAAAAGAATATATATATATATATATAGAAAATCCCATCTAATCATTATTATTTTTGGGTGCTACATTCTCTTCACTCCTTACCAGAACTTCCTCTTGCCCCACTTACATTTAAAATAGAAAAATTCATTGGTGTAAGTTATTTTAGTCCAAAGATTTATTGCGATGATGCCTTAGAAATTTTTACGTATTCACCCGAATAATTATCATCATTCACATAGAACACTTCTCACCTTTTCACTTTTATACTTATCTATAGCAGCGAGATTTGCAAATTTCACTGCTAATTTGCAAGAAAATTTTATGTGAAATTTACAAATTTAAAGGAAAAAAATATGAATTGTGGTGAAATTTATGAATTTAATTTCAAAAATATGAATATATGAAAATATTGCAAACAATTTTTTCCTAATTTGTATTTTCATTTATCTAAATTGTAAATTTATATATATATAAATATTTAAAAAGACAAATGCGTAATATTCAAAGTAAGTTTCTTTATTTTATTGGAAAGAATGTGAATGTTACTTTATTTGATTTTAAATTTTGAAAGCTGAAAATAATGATAAAAGATTGTCTTTGTCCATAACAATGTTGGGTTGGCAAGAAATGAGTTTTGATTGAAAAGGTTTGTATCATGGATAATTTTATTTCTATCCGCGGATTTTTGCAGTTTATCCACCCTTGATTTATGATAACCTTGAAATAAATTTCTCAAAACTTCCATATAAAAATTGAGAAGTATATCCACCAATTAATAATCCTTTAAATATATTTACTTTTAAAATTAGTTTCTTAATTAGAATATACTTCCTTACTTTTAAAATTAGTTTCCTAATTGGAATGTACTTCCTTAATAATATGTTTTCTTAATTTATTAAAAAATATATTGATACAAGTACTATAGATTCATTATTCATAAAAAATATACAATACTACAAAACTGGGCAGAATTAATTTATATTATTACATCATAACACTAACGAATAATTTTTTTTAACGAATGAGTTTACTATTTTTTTTTTGTTTTTTTCCAGACAATGAGGGCTCTAAAAAAATAAAAATAAAGCACTATTGGAACTTAAGAAACTAATTAAGAATTAGTAGAGGCAACAAACATCGTTTCCTTCAATCTCAACCCTTTCAAGTCAAAGGAAGAATATTCAATTATAATATATTTTTATTTTCTTGTTTGCCATCATTAATATGTGATTAAAGTTGTAATTTTAATTTACTTCTAGGTAGGAACTAAATAATTTTGTAGACATATTACAAATGTTTCAAACTATACTTACTGCTTAATTACTATTCCAAGACTAATGTGAATTATTGTATAATAATCTCAATTCTAGAAACAAATATAAATTATAGACTATAATATAATCTTATAATTTAATCTCGAGTCCGAAAAGTGGATATAATTAACAATAAATTATATGCATTAGAAATATCATTTTATTATACAATTTATGTTTACCTTTTGATATATTATATGATGGTGGATAGAAGTAAAAATTTGGTGGATAATTTACAATTAAATTAAAATGAATCATTATTTTATAAAAATTATACCAATATTGATTTTTGTAAGTTTATCCAATAACGTGGTTAAACTTAGTGGGTAATAGAAATTATCTTAGTAAAACCCAAAAAAGGGATAGATTGACAAATTTTGCTGATTGAAATAAAATCACCCTTGTTAATTACTAATCAAATTGATTACGTTGTTTAATTTTTTTTGATTGTTGAAATTTAAATTTTGAATTATTTGATTTTCTATATTTTAGTAATTGATTAAGTTGTTAGACGTTATTTGATTGATTAAATTTAAATTTCGAATTTGATTTTATAGATATTAGTTTATAGCAAGATTTTAGAAGTTTAGATTAGTTTAATAATCAATTAGATGATAGTGACATTAATTATAGGAATAACAATAATATAAATTAGTTTTGTAGTTATATTAATTTAATTTTAATTATTTTTCCGTAAAAGTTTGTACTTTAAACAAAATTTTAGACATTAAATTATTGGTATAAAGGTTGTGTCCTTAAATAAATAGAGAAAAGAATATTTGTCCTTAAAACTAATTACCCCTATTTTTATTTATTTAATTAAAGTGGATATACTTATTAATCTAGTGAATTTTTTAATATTAAATCATTAACAAAATAATCTTTATAAAATTAAATCAATCATATTTTTTGTCGGTCTATCTACATTCGTGGATTAATTTAGTAGGCAATGCAGATTAACTTACTAACGTGGATTAACTGCAAGATATCATGGATAGAAATAAAATCACCAAATGACTCATTAATTATTGGTATAAAGGTTGTATCATGCCCTTGTCCTATAAATTTGTACATGCTAACGATTTATCATCAAATAACTCATTAATTAATGTGCAACCTTAATTAAAATTGAAATTTTATATTATATCTTTATAATCAGATTCATGTTAAATATTGATTTTGTGTTACCTTAGTTAAATTGAGATTTTGATAATCTATATGAGCAAAAAAAAAATGTTAAACATCTCATTTATACGGTGTCATTAGGGATGGCAAAAAAACTCGTAGAATTTTGAACCAATGGGAGCGGGTATGGGGACATTTAATTCGGGTTGGGTTCAAGTCGGGGATTTTAAAAATTAGTCGGGTTCAAGTACAGGAGTTTCCACCTATACCCGCCCTAATTTACTTAATTTTGTTAAATTTTTTTATTTTGTGCTTATATATATGTGTGTGTATATATGTATATATATTATACATATATATCATTTTTTTATATAAACATCTTAAATTTTAACGGTTAAAAACGCACATATATTTCATTTTTTTAGTTAACCCTCTTCCCGATTGAATTTTTCAATGAAATTTGGTGGAGGTGATATACTAATCATGAAGATCATAGTCACCAAGTTTCATAAAAAAATTCATTCATTTACCCCCTCAAAATGATTGGTCCACATTTAAGGACCAAAAAATTGGACCTCTTTAGATCATTCCCCTATATATATGTGTGTGTGTGTGCGTGTATATATTATATAACATTATATTATTTATGTCATCCTTCTTCTTATTTTTTTTTTTTAAAAAGATGTTAGGGAATCCCCGCGGGGACTCGCTATCTGACGGGGACGGGGATTACCCGCGGGGACTCGCTATTTGATGGGGACGAGGATTACCCGATACCCATAATCAAGAACGGGGATGGTTTTTGGTAACGAGAATGAAAGTTATAAACCCGACTCGAATTCGACCCGTTGATATCCCCACAAAAAAAGTAGTATTTTTTCAACTTTAATACTGTAGAAAAGTAAAAGACTTTAATATTATATCAAAAATTATATATAGAATGACACGCCTTACCTCAACGGTTTCTAATTGAAAGTCATTTACTATATGTTAGGGCGTCTCACATAAAAAGTTTCAAATATTCAATTTAGAGTGACATACCTCCATTGCATACAAACATGTACTTGAATGCTATGAATCACATTTAAATCGAAACTTTTAACCTTAAATATTTTAACGTGTTTAGCTATGCACAAAATCTCTCAATTTTGTACAAAACTTGATGACCTAATGACTTATGCCAACTTATTTGACAGAGTTAGACTATATACTATTCTTTCAAATATAGAGAAAAATGTTGAATGTTTTTACTATGACGTGGCATATTGATTTACAGTGTCTGTTTATGGTAACTCTCATGATTGATATATAATTATTCCTAATTTTTCTATTAATTTAGATAATACAAAACGGATTTGACTCCTATCTTCACGTGATTAATTATAAATCATAATTCACTGAAAATATTTGGACACGGTATAAATACAACAAACATATTAAACATTTTTTTCCTTAAATGTATAAAATTCCAAACCTTGGATTTAATATTTGGCATTAAAATTCCTGAAATTAATGCCCCAAAAATGGTCTAAAAACATACTTTCCTTTCAAAACTGCCCTTTCATAGTTAATATTTGAATGGCCATAGCATGTTTAAAACTAGCTATGTATATATAGCCGTGGCTTGTAATTTTATTTTATTTTCCAAAGGCCAACCCCAAAATAAATAGTAATATATCAAATAATTTACCATAATTATTCAGATATTAATTATATATATAGTACTCAGTAAGGTTCAACCATATAATGCATGCCGGTAAAAACACTCGATACGATTAATACCCAATAAATGTAACATAGCTAATAATTTAACTAAGGTGACACAAAATTAATATTTAGCATGATTGACTTTATAACTATATTTGATTATATAGATATAATATAAAAAGGGGCAATTAAAAAAAAGGGCTTATTAGAGAAAGATTTTCACACTAAAGCCAAAGAATAATTTTTTTTTAAAATAAAGGGCATATTTTTTATTTTATTGATAATATGACATGTGTCTTTTTTTTTCATTATAAAATGACATTCCAACCCTTAAAATAAACTAAAAAATACCAATATGCATTAAAATATGGACTGCAATATAAACTTTGCGGTCTATATTTCATTACAATATGAACTTTGCACTCCATATTTCACTGCAATGTGAACTTTGCAGTCGATATTTTTAGTGCAAAGTTCATATTGCAGTCCATATTTCACTGCAATATGAACTTTGCAGTTCATATTTTACTGCAACATGAACTTTGCAGTTCATATTTTACTGTAACATGAACTTTGCAGTCCATATTTTTTGTGCAAATTTCATAAAAAGTGGTAATTTAGGTAATACATAACATGTTTTTATTAATTAAATGATATTTAAATTTATTCAAATACATTCATTTAAAATATAAAACAAAATAGACCTCTTACACTAATTACCAATTAAAAATAGGCCCTTCATTCAAAAAAATATTATTCATTGGATTTTTTGTAAAAATCAATGTATAATAAGCCCTTCTACCTAATTTCTAGATATAAAAATGAGTTCTTAAATGAACCCACGAAATTAGTCTTCTCAACCCGGTAAGAGCATACTTTCTTCTCATCCCACTTATTTTTCAAAAAAACTTTCAATTCACTCTAGTGGTAGGGTGAGTTTACTAAATGCATTATAAAGACGTTAATTTTTGTTGTCGCTAAAAATAAAACATGAAAATCTTGTATGAACCTCCAAAAATATTCTTCTCACCTAGTAAAAGAAAACTTGCACTTCACGCCATCATATTTTTTATCGAAAACATTCAACCCACCACATCTATTTTATACACGCCAATGACATACCACTTTTTTTTCATACGTCACTACAAGAAACATGACCTTTACCGGCGCGTTAGGCTAAACGCGTCGCTAAAGATAGTCTACACCGACGCGTTTATATAAAACGCGTCAGCATAAACATATCATAGTAAAGACATTTGGAGTACGTTTACCGGCGCCATGGAAGCGTCGCTATAAGTCACACAATGACTTTTAGTGACGCATTAATCTAAACGCGCCAACATAGAGTGTCCCCAAAAAAATGGCGCCTGCATTTTCCCGCCCTTTGTTTTCGCCGGAATAATAGTTTTAATATAAAAAAAATATTTTTGAAAATACATTTGCCGGCGCATTGAACGCCTCGGCATAGGTATTATCAAAAATATTTAATTAATTAATTATTTTATTTCATTTACGAATAAGAAAACGACGTCGGGCTAAGGAAATTAGGAATTTAACTTACCTATGCTGGCACGATTAACGTACCAGCAAAAATCGGGTGTAATAAAACAAAAAATTCAGTCCTCCATCCCCATTTCAGTCTCCCTCTCAGCTCAGGCCTCTTCTCTCTCTCAATCTCGATGGTCGTTCACTACAAGTTTACAACTCAACATCTAGGGCTCTCCTTCCTAGATTGTGGATAATCCCACCATTGAGGATAAACACATGTTCAAATCAATTGATTTGTATGAGTCGAAGGCGAAGGACGAGGATGAACTCAAGCGATCTCTACGATTTCTGCCTTTATCGATGGATTTTGCCGTAATCAATCAATTCTCTACTCTTGTGTTAAGGTATGCACACGAAACCCCTAACCTTTTTCTTCATTCCCCCTTTCATGAAGCCTTAATTTCAATTTCTCCATTTCTGTTGGTTAATTTTCTTGTTTGTAGTTGGTAGGGTTTCAAACAACTAAAGAAAACTAGAAAACTCTGCTCTTGTGTTAAGGTATGCACACGAAACCCCTAACCTTTTTCTTCATTCCCCCTTTCACGAAGTCTTAATTTCAATTTCTCCATTTCTGTTGGTTAATTTTCTTGTTTGTAGTTGGTAGGGTTTCAAACAACTAAAGAAAACTAGAAAACTCCTTCAAACTTTGGGTTTTATGTTTCAGTGCGAAAATATATCTTGATAGATACAATGATTCGGCAAATTATTAAGCCGAAGCCTTAAGCTAAGGTATGTACCAACAGTCCTCTGAAGATTACAATGAATTGATTCAAATTTGGGGTTCAAATTTTGAGCGATAGTTTTGTGTGCAATTGACTAATTCGTACCTAATTTTGGTTTGCCCTTCCTTAAGCTAGAGTATGTACCAACAGTTCTCTGAAGATCACAGTGAATTTGAAAATCAAGATTCAAGGAAAGCACACAATTGTGGTATGTAGTTCTACACTAAATTAAATAATATGAATATTTGTTTTTTTAATACGTTGAAACTTTGAATTTTACACTAAGTTGTGGAAAAATATTCTGGTTGTTCTTTTAAATATTCAAGTATCCAATATCCGTGGTGCGAAAAACATATTGTCAAAGGTTATTATGAGCTTTTATAGTACTTCCTGCATTTAGAGACCAAAACGTGAAAAACTAAGAATGCCACTGTAATCTACATTGTGTTCTTGAATAAATCTGAAGAGAAGAATGTGAACTCATATTGTAATATTATATAGTATCCACTGTCAATGCTCTCAATGAATAATGAATTTGCATATTTGATTTAAGCATATTATTTTTGTTTCATGTGTTATTTCGGGTGCTCTGCTCTATATTCGGGATGATTTCAAATCTGTTGAGAAGCAAACATGACTACAGGTAAGTCTTACACACAATGAACCTCAAGATAAAAGTGAAAGTGAGAGGACGAGGAGGTACCCTGCAGCTTGTTCTTAAAAAAAACACTTAATTTTGAGAGTTAAATAGATAATTTTTTTGCTAAAATTTGAATGAGCTTCACAAAATTTCATTAAAACATTCGACCAGAAATCTGGTTTAGTGAAAATTTGATATATATCTTTATTTTTGGCCACCAAAAATTTCAGTTAGTCATTTCACTTAATTCTAGATTGAACTTTTTAGTATAATTTGATGAAAATGATGATTTCACTACAAAAATCATTTTCACCAAGTTTGATAAAAAAATTCATATGCCTTTCCTTGAAATAGACAACCTTTCCTCTTTTTTTTTCCCTTAGAGAGAGGACCGTAATTTTTAGAGCCGAATTGTATGCATGTATGTATATATATAAACTTGTGGTTTATTGGGTCAGTGGTTCTGAGATCAGCTTATTATTTGTATTAATTAATTTGCATTCGTAGTAATATGGTCTTGTATACATCATCCATCCTGTGAGGATATACATCGGAGTGACTATCAAATATATAACTATATATATATATATTTCAGATTTGTTATAATAAAATAATAAGGAAACGAGTTAAATAGGATTTGTCATTTATATATTTATCAAACAGTATTTTTTACATTTTCAACTTTAAATTACTTTTACAATTTAATAGTGGCGTGGCAATTGTATATTATGTTGGAAACGAACACAACAACGGCAGCAATGCACATCCTCCTCATGGGGAAAAAGAAATTTAAGTGAGTTGCTGGTGATGTCCGTATGACGGATACCCGTGCTGACGGATACCCGTGCTGTTGAGGTACTTCATTCTTTTATGATTGTTGTTTTTTTCATTAGCCTTTTATGATTGTTAACCTGTAGGCCAGCAAGTTTGAGAATTGGTTTAATCGTGTTTATAGCTATTTCCTGTTGTATGTTGTCTTCTAAATGTCTTTGAGAAATAAAAATATTGTTCAACCTTTTGGCAAAAAATTACCTATTTTTTCCAAAACAATTGAGAAGTTTTGTATGGCCAATCACATATTTTTCATATCACACCAAACCAGTCACTTTGTAACATTTTACTATTTTAGTATATATATAGCGCACAAAGAGAACATAAAGTACACGCATACATAGAGAGAGCACACACATATTAAAAAAATAAAATAAAATATGTCTTCACATAAGTTGGCCTGTATCTCCATTGTTATGACTCGGGCTTTGAGAGTTATTTGATTATGAACATTCCTTGAACTTTATCCCAACACGTAAGTGAAGTACGCCATTGATTTATTCGGATTGATGGCTCCTTTTTAAAAATTTCATATAATAGTTTCAAATTTTCAATTAATAACACATGCATTTAGGAGGTCAATCTCCATCTCCTCCCCACTTCTCACCTTTGAAAGGAATTTTTTTGAAGATAATAATATTGATTTTCTACTTGCTGCAGCAAAATTTGGTGTCGATCTAGCTGGGTGTTTGGACCTCGTTAAACATGGGGTGCCCCAACCTCAATTTTTGTGGGTTAATGACGATAGGAATGCTGGATTATACTTTAAACTCCAGAGAATTTCAAGGTGGATTACACATAAATTTTGAAGTAGAACTGAATTTGGCAAGGCACTTGGAAAAGCATAAAACAAATGTGACTTATGAATGGGCATGTCTGGGAACTTTGAGTTAGCTGTATGTAAATAAGAACTGCTAACCAAATTATGTGTCCAACCTTTTTAATAGGTTGTGGTCATTGTTTTAATATTTGTACGGACGCATACTTTAAGACATCTTATTTCATTTGAGGCTATGTATTTGGGATTTGTTTAATTATTGAGATTTGATATGTGATTGATTGCTAGTATATCTAGATTGCAATTAATTATGTTTTTAGTATGTAAAAAAAATTGGATTTTTACTATTTTTATTTTCAAACCTGGCATTTCTATTAATATAAAAAAAAATCCACCGCATTTTTATTTATATTTAAATTTTATATATATATAAAAATTTCTTTCACCTATGCTGGCGCGTTTTCACGCCACTAAAAAAAACTTTTAACGACGCGTTTTACATAAAGCGTCGGCAAAAGTCATTTTTATCGTATTTTTGCCTTTTCCCGGCGCATCTAATGCGTCAGCAAAAATGATCTTTCCCGGCGCGTCTGAAAGGCGTCAGCAAAAGTGATCTTTACCGGCGCGTTTGACGCGCCATTAAAGAACCAAATGCGTCCGCAAAAGTATGCTTTTAAGACATGATGTCATATACTTTCAATGGCGCGCTGCTTTTTGCCGGCGCGTTTTTGTGCCACTAAAGAGAACTTTTGCTGACGCGTTTACTTTCGCGTCGGTAAAAGTCAGTAAGTTTCTTTTACCGTTGGACTTTTGCTGGCGCTCTTTTCCGGCGCGAAAACGCGTCGCCAAAGTGATTTGACTTTTGCCGGCGCATTTTTAGTACTTTTGCCGGCGCGTTAATGCGCCACTAAAAGTCTTTATTTTTGTAGTGCATTAAACAAAAAACCTTTTTTTTCTTTGCACATCTAAAAATTTCATTATTCTCACAAATTTTTTTTAAGAACTCATGGGTCACAAACAATTGAAATGTTCTGCTAAACCTTTAACTGTATCACTTATTCTTATTTAACAAAACAATTTCACTTTTCTTATTTTCGTAATCATTAGAAAATTATACAATTAAATTTGAGCGACATAACAAAAATAATATAACTTATATATTGTATAAATAAATATCAAATACAAGTCATAACAATTCATTTTTTTGCTATGAAAGTAGTTCATAAAAAAAAATCTCTTAAATTTATTTTAGGTAAAAAATGACATTTGATCACTAGCGTGGTCTATTCTAATCATCAAACTTGTTTTTTCTGTATTGTGTATATCATTACGTAAAATTATATTCAAAGCTTCTATCCATTACATTTCAATCCTTAGTATTGAATCGTATTAATACAATATAATTATTGCAATGATCATTTGGGCAATCATTATCCAATTAACAAAAAGACGTAATCAATTGAATAACAATTAAAAAAATATATTTTAAATCCATAAATCTAGAAATATACTAGTAATTATTGTAAAAAACAACCTTAAGTTAAATCCCAAGTATTGCATCTCTTAATTAGAGTTTTAATATATGTATGTATGCGTGCATGTATAAAGACTCATGCAGTTTTCTTGTCATTAAAATAGAAAGGAGAAACAAACATCGGTTTTGATTGCATATAATTATTTTAGCTTTTGCTACCCGGGATATAGCAAAAACTCCATATTAATTTTCCCTTTGGTGAAAGGTGGACTAAGAAAAGAAAAAAAATAGTCTTTTGAGTATTAAGATAAAATTAGGATAAGCTAATATGTATTTTTAGGTAAAACAAATAAAAAATTAAGTGGATTAAAATAAATAAATTAGTAGATGCATTAAAGATAATTCAAAAATAATAAGCGACGGTTTTTTGTTAAGAGATAAATGGAGGTGAGAAGAAAGGATCTTTAACCTTCTTTTTAGGTTCTTTTAATTTAGACATTGACTTTTATGGAGGTGAAAAGAATAATAATGTGGGTGTATTTAAGAACACCTAATATAAAATCTCAATTTTAATTAAGGTAGCACATTAAATAATGGGTCATTCGGTGATAAATCATTAGCATGTATAAATTTAATGACAATGACATGATACAAACTTTTTTGATCAAAACTCCTTTCTTGTCAACTCCATGTTGTTATGGACAAGGATGGTCTTTTATCATTATTTTCAAATTTCAAATTTTAAAATCAAATAAGGTAACGTTCACCTTTTTTCTAATAAAATAAAATAAAATTTACTTTGAATATCACACATTTGTCTTTTTTACTATTTATATATATGTAAATTCACAATTTAGATAAATGAAAATACAAAATAGGAAACAATTGTTTGTAATATTTTTCATATATTCATATTTTTGTAATTAAATTCGTAAATTTCACTGTAATTCATATATTTTTTTCCGTTAAATTTGTAAATTTCACTAAAAACTTTCTTGCAAATTAGCTGTGAAGTTTGTAAATCTCACTACATGCTGTAGATAGGTATAAAAATGAACGGTGAGGAGTGTTCTTTGTGAATAATGAAAAATATTGGGACAAATATGTAACAATTTTTAAGGCATCACTCGCAATAACTTCGTGGACCGAAATAACTTACACCAACAGAATTTTCTATTTTAAATGTAAGTGGGGACAAGGGGACAAAAGGAAGTTCTGGAAAGGAGTGAGGAAAATGTTGCACCCATAAATGATGAATGACTAAATAAGTTTTTATATATCTTCTTTTCGGAGGATCTCAAACAATATTGATTTGATGTGAGTTTATGTGTGTCTTTCTTAAAAAAGGAAATCGATCCTCTCTAGTTCTCTCTCCTTTTTTTTCTATTTCCCATCTCTAAAATAATCTCATCTCTTTTTATAAGGATATGAACTCTTATCTCAAATTCTCAATGCACTTTATGTTGTCACGTTGATCTGTGGACTACAAACTTTTTCTATGACAACAATCTTTCATATTTACCAAGCCTCCAAGGTGGCTTATGGAGTTTTTCCATAAGCTGACTAGTTTAAGATAAAGACGCCCTAACCTAAGTTTTATACCACTTGGCTTGCTTCCTTCGAAAATGACCTTTTGCGCCGAAGGAAATGATGACATCAACATTGAGCCTTCAGTAGCTTGTGCTCCTACCATTCTTCTTGACAATATTTTAAGGGTGTTAGTAAAGGCACGCTAAAAAATTGTCTTCAGCACCCTATTTTTAAAAAAGAAATTTTGTAGCTACTTCTTTTAAAGCGCCTATTTTTAAAGTGGTAGGTAGTTTATTTCTCAATAAAAATCTTAAGAACATTGATCATTTTGAGATAATCATGTAGTTCTGAAATCTTCTTTAGATTCAAAAAGTAAAGATATTATTGAAACTTTTAATTTGTCACTCCATTATTATTTTAAAGACTTCATAAATATCATATTTTGATCTATTGATGTTATTGATTTGTATGGGTTTAATGTCATGTTTAAGCTTGTACATTTTTATTCAGATTTCTTGTAAGCCATGCGACTCTAAAAAAAATTGCACGGTCTTCGACAATATTTGACATCAATATTTTTTTTTTTCTTTTCAAAATTTAATTTAGTCAACTATGCAATTGACGTATTATGCTAAAAAAGAAGCCATACTAATAATAGTATATATTATTCGTCAGTTGTCCATAGAAATATAATGTTAACTTTTACTTTGGTAACCGAAGGATTTTGAGCTAAATAACTTTCAGAGATATGAACCATCGACAGATTTTACATATTAGTATATTCTTCGTTGGCTCTTCAGTAGGGTAATTAAGGTCACTTTTTTTATTTTAGGGTGCTCTTATCATTAAAGGTGTTCTAATAATTTTAAAAATTATATATGGATGCTTAAAAAATAAGTGCCAATTTTTTTTTTATGGGTGCCTCTACTAACATCCATATTTTAAGAGATCCCTTTATTACAAAATATGTGTTTTGTTTTATTGGGCTTTATTTGGGCCTAAAGATACATGACATTTTCCCTCCAAACCAGATTCACTCTTTAAATCATTTTTGGACTTTTGCCACATTTACTAATTTACCTAATGGACATTTCCTTCTCTTATGTAAGAAGTAATTTAATATGTGAGTCCATAAGTATATGTAACTATATATATATATATATATATATTAATAAAACATAAAAAAAATACCTAATTTATTTATCTACATAAGTGATAGCTAAGATTTGTCCTTAACGGTATTTTTATTTTTGGATCTAATGGCTTATAGGTGTCGTGATACGCTGGTAATTTAAACTATAATTATGACTACATATATATATCCCATTAGATTTAAAGTATTTCGAGAATATCTAAATTCTAATTTATTTTTAAATTAATTAACTTTCTATTAATATATAAATATCCAAATATGAATAACTTATTTAATTTCTTAGTTTCCAAATAAGAATATTTATTAGTATAAAATGTGTTTTTTTGAATTCATTTTTATTACTAAATTATGTTTCAATGTCTTAATATATAATCTATTTTTTTTAAAAAAAGTAATAATATAAAATGTATCAAAATTGATTTTTGTTAATTTTTATTTAGATGAACTTGGATTAATCAGGACAGCTGTAATGTTTATTTTTTATTTAAAATTCTTCTTAGGTTAACCCGTTTAATCCATTTTTACCCGATTTGAATATCATAAATTTTATCAAATACAATTATGATATCATATAATTACAATGTATGATCGATAGGTCCAGATTCAAATTTTCAAACAAAACGTTCACCTATATGCTCGAATTCTTTCTAATCAGTGGCTCATGATGTTGAATTTCGCTATAAATTTCATATGGATTAGGATCTTCGTAATAAGTTGGGGTTGAAACGGATTTTTCTATATCAACACGAATATGGGTTCCACAACAAATACCCATTACAAGTTTGGGTCAGGTTAATGTTAGTATAAATTTAACTTGTTTCATTCGATCGGACTTAAATATAATATTTTTTCTTTAAACACCCTTATAATAAGTATGGGTGAAATCTTAATGGGTAATTATAAATATAAATATGTCATAAATATATATTATAAGTCTTATGGTATCTTATAATCGTAACCCTGTTGGATGGATCGAGTTCGAGGACCGAGTTTGGACTATGTATATTATAACAAGGGGGTGTAGTTTTTGTTCAACGCCTTACAAAATCTCCTAAATGAATAAGATTTACGACGGATTTTTGGAACCCGGCAAGAGTTTAAGGCGGCAGTGGCATAGGCATGAACATATCTAGTATATATAAAGGGAGAAGATATATCCCCTATCTTCAACTGCAATTTATATTTTTTCCATTAAACTTCTAAAATTCACATAATTTTAAAAAAAATGTAGTAAAACTTTTAAATTTTAATTAAAGTTTTTTAGGTAATATTTTTTAAAAATATATATAATTTTGTAGAGAATTTTGGTATTTCCAAATTAATTCAATATATATAAAAATAAATGCAAATGAGGAAACAATAGACATAGAGAATATAATTTGTATTAATTCATAAAAAGAAATAATTTGAATCTATAATATATATGTATATATATATACACTATTGGGATGGTAGATACCTTTTACTATAAGCTATGATGAGTACTTTTCTAAGGTAACACATCTTTAGGCTTCGAGCCAGTGATTTAACATTTTAATTATGTTTACATGATGTTAAAAAGACTAATGGTTCAATTTGAGAAAATTTTCAAAACTTAGGCTCCGTTTGATAGTAATATAGAAAATGAAAATAAAAACAACTAATTTGAGTGAAAAGATGAAAAATAAGTTGAGACATACGGTGAGATTATCTCTATCTTATACTCATTTTTGTGAGTATATGTCTTCCATCCTCCTTTAATATTTTGTGAAAAAAATTTCTCCACTATCACCCAAAGAAAATTTTGTCATGGAAAAAAGCAAAAAGCAAGAGTTAATTTCACTACATCCCTCAACTTATTTTTCATCTCCTTACCTAAATTAGTTATTTTTATTTTCATTTTCTATGTTGTTATCAAACGGAACCTTAAAGTATTTATTTTGATTTTTAAGTATTATAGAGTGTTAACTATGGTGTGTGCAAGCATAACATAAAAAGTTACATCACACAATTATTTACCACAAATTAGTAAGAATAGCAAAAGCTTATCATATTAAACATTGTATATATATAATTATTATAATAATATTTGAAGGATCATCACCCCTAATAAATATACAACAAAAATGTACAAATTAAAAAAATGTATCCATCATAGCATACGGTAAAAAGTACCTACCATCCACCTAGCTACTATATATATACTGATGTGGGTATATATCTTTAATCTCAATATAATTAATTATATTTTTTTTTACCATTAGTTATAATAATAAAAGGTGTGCTTGTTATATTAAAATTTTTTATCAGAAACCTTTCGTGAGAAAGTGATCATATAAAAATTTATTTTTTCAATTTTTCCATATCAAAAGCAACTCACTGTGTTGGATAAAATATTGCCCATTTGGGCCAAAGCCCACAACTTTTTTTTTTTTTTTTTTCTTTTTATAACCCATCTAAAATATTAATTTAGCACACTCAGATAATATTGAATGAAATATAGTCCGCCAATATCCACTATAGCCACATAAAAATACATACAGCAATCCGTGCACAACAATGGCTTTGTTCCAAGTTGATAATTATAAACTTAAGTAATGTGCTTTAACGTTCACATTGAAGAATATTTTACTTTGTATTCACTAGACATCGTAAAAGATAAGGTAAGTTTTGACAATTGTAATCTTGCAAATATAGCATAAGAATAGTCCAAGAGTACAAGTCAGGAAGCGACCAAGTACAACTTGTAGAGGGAGACAACTACGTTAAATTTGTGGAATAATGAGGCATTGCTTGGCTAAAATGAAAATGGCAATTACTACTAATTGAATTTTACTGTATTTTTTTGTTTGTTTTTATTGGGATTTTACTTTAGAGACAAAAATTAATATGAAGACAGTTATTAAAATTAATTCAATTGGTGACTTGAAAGGAAATTACATTGTAGACCTGTTTTGGTAATTAATTTCAATGTCTTAATTTCAAGTTTTAGCATTTTTATATACTGGGGGCAAAATAATTAATATCTTCGACCATCTATTTATATATTTTTTGACTTTAATTATGTGACGAACTAATAGTTTTGTAACATAGTATTACTATCTTATAAAATAAAATAAAAAAATTGCATAGTAATACCAGTACCCGCTAGCATTAGAAATTGGACAAAAATGGATTAAATATTCAATTCTCATCGTTACAACTCATTAAAAAAATAGTAAATTAAGTTTTAGCCCTAATTTTGAGGCCCCGTGCAACAAGACCCAAGAAATTTAACAAATTAGTGATAGTCCAATTTTTAGGATTTAGCCCAATTATTTGCTTTCAGCCCAATTTTGAAAATATTTCGGCTTTATGCCCTCCATTCAAATTATACTTTTAAGAATATTTTTTTAATAAATTATTGGATAAGTATGTATTTTCTTTTTTAAGTGAATTTTATTTGCTTATGATTCAAATTATTTTATCTCTCCCTTTGATATATTATTGGATAAGGGTGTATTATATTTGTTGTCCCATCTCACTCTTTGCTATGTGTTTTTGTCAGCTAGCAAATACCGAGAGATTTTGGTACATTGTTTTAAACTTAAACCCAAAATGATGAAAATGTACACTTATTCCTAAAAAAAAAAAGGGTGATCTTATATACAACCCTCTTTTATAGCTAGAATACCACAAATTTAAAAAAAAAAAAAAAAAATTTTAGGGGGAACTAAAATATTAAACATGAGGTGTTGTGGCTACAAATTAGGGGTCAATTGCCCTAATACATAACATACAATTCGGTAACTAATTGCCAACTTAAAAGTCAACATTCGGTAGCATTTTATCGAGTTAGAGATTAAAATTCGGTAACCTTTTGCCGAGATCAAATGTCAATAAAATATTTTTAAAAATTGACTCGACCAAAATTTGCCAAATATCAAGTATGTGGAAGGTTTCCGAATCAAATGTTGAAATTTGGTAACAAGACACTGACTCGATGCTTAAATTAAGGATTTAAGGGTGTCACCATATGAGGTTGATTGCCCCAATACATACTATACAAGTTTGTAACAAGTTGTCGACTTCAAAGTCAACATTTGGTGGCAATTCACCTAATTAGAAGTTAAAATTCAGTAACCTTTTGCCGAGATCAAATGTTAATGAAATATTTCTAAAAATGGACTCGGTCAAAGTTTGCTAAATGTCAAGTCAGTGAAAGGTTACCGAATCGAATGTCGAAATTTGGTAACAAGAAACTGATTCGATGCTTAAATTTATGGTGTCACTATATGGATGCCATGATCAGTAACTTTTAAATTATGGTATAAAAGCTATATTATGGTCTCGTTTGGTTTACGGAAGGAAAATCAATTACCTTATATTTTTCATAGAAATGGGAAACTAAATGTCCTATCAAATTTCTTTTCTTGTATTTGGTAAAGCATGAAAAATATTTAGGTAAGAGTATTATTGTCTAAATTTTTTATAATAAATACTTGAAAATCAAATGAAAAAATCAATCGCATGTGTTTTGAGATGAATGGTTTACCCCGTACTTTTCCTTCTCTCAGAAAAGTGTTTTCGAAATTTATATTTACCAAACAAAATAAATGAACAACTTTCTTTTCCCGAGTACTAAAATCTGTGAACCAAACGAGACACAATATTTTGACTACAAAACCTGAATGCTTACAACATCACCCAAAATAAATCACATGCTATTGTGCCGTCAGAAAAAAGTTTATTCTTTGGTTATGTTAACTCATGACTCCACCACGGAACAAATAAGTTAATTTGCATTTGCATATTCTTCAAAGTACACCACATCAAATTACTAAGTCTAATTAGAAAATTATAATTTCGAATGTCTACTGGTATAATTTATTTTGAATAGTAATGTCTTTCGATGTTCAATTTAACTTGATGATTGATTTTGATTTGAATTTCACATCTTGGAATTTATAATAATTATATTACTTAATTAAAGAGTCAAAAAAGGCTAACATTAGAAAATTAAAAAATAAATTAAAAATAACTAAATTAATTAATTAAAATATGGAATATTAATTATCTACCTAAAACTAATTATGAAAATGAGGTGGGCTAAATGCTAAATAATTCAAAAATCTTGGGCAAAACATAAAAAGTCCGTAAAACATGACACAAAATATTTAAAAGTTACACCATTGTCACTAGGGGTGTTCAGAATCCAATCCAAATCGAGAAACCGATCCGATCCAATCCAATCCATTTTTTTTGGATTTTATGGATGATTGAATTGGATCGGATGCAAAATTTGAAAATCGAAAAAAATTGGATCGGTTCCGGTTTTATGTATTCTAAGAACCGATCCAATCCAATCCAATCAATTATTAAAATTGTCACATGTCTTCCCTTCATTGGTGGCATAATTTAATATATACAAGAGGTCACTTTGAAATCATTTAATCTTAATTTATTATCTAATATTTAGCTTAATCATGTATTGTTCGTCACTTGATTTAATTCTGTATTTTTGGTTAGACAGTAGACATTTTAACTTGAAACTATTTAGTTGAACACTTGAATTTTATTTGTAATGAATTTTATTTAATTTACAAGTAGTTTTTGTCTTGTTTTACATTAAAATTGAACATTTCAAGAATTTTATATATCTTATTTTAAACTTCTAATCGGATCGGATCGAAACCGATCCAATCCAACATTTAATTGGATTGGATTGGATTTGTCAAGTGTATTGGATGCCCAAACCTAAAACTGACATCGGATTGGATCGGATGCGGATGGTTTAAAATGACTGGATCGGATCGGATGGACACCCCTAATTGTCACGGCACTTGACGAGCTAGTTGATCACTTTATTATTGTTGTCTACACATATATGACCAAATAAAACATTGGGAAAAATAGGTATTCTACATGCATATAGCATATATTTGTACTCTAAATAATAACGATATAACATACGTTCATTATAACGACATTTTGACATTTGTCTTGTCATTATTGATATTGAGTACAGACATAGACACAAACATATACGTACCATCATTCATAGATAATACTGAAATACGGAAAGTTTGTGCAAGTCAAACAGCATTGATAGCTATCTTCATTCCAGATTCACAGTGGCCAGGGAAATTACAGATGAAGAAGTTCTTTCCCTTAACGAGCTTGATTTGATCTTTTCCAGATTTGTAAATTTTGGCTCCTCTAGGGGTTTTGCAATTGTTGTAACCAGCATAGTCCACAGCTACCACATTGTGATATGTTGGGTCGTAATTGAACACTGAAATATATATATATATGTACACACCCAAAAATATTAGTCTCTACATCATATATTAAAACCGTAGCACACTCGATTTATGTACAACATTATACATCATTATCATGTATTTATTTATATAAATATAAATTATGTAAATTCCTAATACATTTCAAGCAACGGCACCCTCTGAACCTCGGCCTAGTTTAAGTATAACATTTACTTGTAGGGACGTAGTCAGGATTCTTTTGTGAGTGGGAGCGATAAAAATAAAGAGAACAATTAATTAACAAAACAAAAGTATATATACTTGGACATTTGATTCAAAACGTTCTCAGAAGTATAATTACAATTAATCATCAATGATTTTTATTGTTCCAAAACTTTTTCATAATCGTCTATTTATCTATGTCATCAAATAATTCTATTTTTATGTAGGCAACCATGTTATCATTCATTGTACTGGACAATGGAGTTTTTACAATATATTATGGCAAAAATGTCTTCTCAAAGTTTACTTAAATTGAAATTTTAAACCTTCCGCTCTAAGTACTACCGGATATTCTATCTTTAAGGTCACTTTTAATAACAAGATGAAAAATAATAGCAATCAATTTAATTTTGTGAGAAGTATGTTCTGTCTTCAAGGTCACTTTTAATAACAAGATAAAAAATAAGTTGATTAATATCTTCGTTTCATGCATAAGTTATGAGTATATGTCATCATTTCTCCTTAATGTTTTGTAGAAAAAAATTTCTCCTTCACCAACAAAAAAAAAATTTTCAAAGGAGAAAATTTCCTCACATCTCTCAAACTTATATTCCACCTTCTCACCAAAATCAATAGGTTCTACTAATAATTTTCCATCTTGCACGTTATCAAATGAACTATAAGACTATGTTTAATAACAATATGAAAAATAATAAAAAAACACTTAACTTATGTAAAAAGCTGAAAAATTAATTGAAACATCTCTCAATTTCATACTTATTTTTATAAATAGATATTATCTTTACTTAATTATTTTTTGTGTAAATTTTTCTTTCTTAACCATCAAAGGGAAAAAAAAAATCCTTTGACAAAAAAAAAAGTAATATATCAACTTATTTTTTAATTTTTTACAAAAACTAATTACTTTCATTTTTTCTATCAATATATTATTATCAAACGGATTCTAAGTATTCATTTGGTTCGAGTTTCTTGTTCCTAAAATTCAAAGTATTAGTTACACATATCACAAAAAAAATATAAGTTTCGTCAATATTTGATTCAACTTCCTAAAATAAATTTAAAAAAAAAAACTCATAGCATGAATTTACTAATTTAAAATTTTAAAAGCATAGAAAAGAGGATCTGCGTACAAAGTACATTAGTACAGTTTATGTTTTATTAGTATTGAGTACAAGTACTTTCATTCTATCCTCAATTAGAATAGTACGTACCGAGAGTGTCACCAGTTTTGAAGGTCTGCCCTTTGGGCCAGTCGACGGTGTTAAAGGTCCAACCGCGAGTGCCTCCGACAGTGTGAGGAGCTGCTCGCGCCGTTTCGAAACGAAACACCAAAAGGCATACCACCATGGCTGCTACAACTGCACTGCCTCTTCCCTTAGCCATTACTATAGCAAATGAAAGATTTTACTCTGTGTTTGTGTGTATGAGAGAGAGTGAAGTGGTGGTTGTGTGTGTGTGTGTGTGTGTGTGTGTGTGGGGGGGGGGGGGGGGGGGGGGGGGGGGTTGATTATGAGATATAGAATGAAGTAAAGGAGATTGATCCAATTTATAGAGGTTTATGATGAACTTTTGAAGTTTGGACAAAATTTTGGGCCCCCATAAAGCAGTGTATATATATTGAGTTCAAATTTTAAAATAATAAGGCCACATATCTGTTCTATTTATTAAGGGTGTTTTTGGTTTTGATCGGGATAAAATTTAAGGCATTTAAAATTCATATCAAATATAAAAGTTCGATTTTAATTTTGTTTGATTTCGGTTTTTAAATCTTTGAAACTCAAACTCGAACCAAACTTTTCGGTTCAGTTTTATTCGGTTTTGATATATGTTTTTTTTTAAATCAATTTAACATAAAAATATAATATTAATAGTAATGTAATAATAATTTATATTTAAATTAAAGTGATTATTTTTTATAAATAAGGAGCAACATATAAATACCATATTTTCTATTTAATTATAATTTTATTTGTATATTTATAAGAATGAAACACATTAAATAAAATGATGACTTATTTTTCTGTTATGTATGTGATAAAAAAATCTTAGCATTAAGTAGTTAATTAAATAATAAAGTCACGCACTAATAACTATTTTTTTAAGATTATTATTATATGCAATTAATAAGAAATAAATTCTTATAAAAATGTTATCTTTTTTGTATTATAATATAATTAACATATACCCTTAAAGTATATATTAAAATTTTTTTTATACATAATTCGGTTCGGTTCGGTTTAATTCGGTTTTAGATTAGCTTACCCCAAACCCGAACCAAACTTTTCGGTTTCGGTTCCGGTTCGATTTTTTTATTTTCGGTTTCAGTTTTTTTTCGGTTCGGTATTTTTCGGATCGGTTCGATTCGTTCGATCGATTTTTGGATTGACTTTAACACCCCTACTATCTATTGAAGTCAACCTTCAATTCAATCATCGAAGTTATATCAAACTTTTATAAAAAAAAATATTATTAACAAATATATTTAAAATTTTAAATACTACAACACTTAATATTTTAATGTTATAATTTAATTTAATTTAGATGTATTTGTATTAAACAATACATACACCACTTGAGTACATAGTTTAATGTGTATATATATATATTTTTATTACAAAAAGAAGAAGAAGGAGAATAAGAATCATACTTTAACTTAATTCGGTACTTTCAGGAAAAAATAATAGTTCCATCTTAGTGAGTAATCAATGATATGATATAACTAATTAAATTATGGTACTTTGGTTATGTATATAAAAAACAATAACATTCTTAATTTAAGATAATACCAAAAAGAAAAGTAACCTCTTATGCAAAAATGGATTTATGCATTCATGTTGGCATTAGTCTTGAGTCACGTTAATTTGTATTACTTGTAAAGTATCATGTAACTTAAGAGGTGGGTTGAATGGAATGGTTCTTGTCTCGAGACCCGAGTTTAATTAAAGGATCTCCAAGTCGAATTCTGACAACCTCGAGTCGCTCTTTGGATGAGTAGTACAGTAAAACTGAGTAGGGGTGAAAAAAAATACCATTTATACCATACCAATCCGTACCAAACCGAACCAATACCAAATTGTACTGAAAATTTGGTAATAGTACAATACCGATTGGTATTGTACCATATCGAATTACTTTGGTATGGCACTGGTATTCATATTCATTATCAATGGTATACCGTATCTTACCAATTTTTTGGTACGGTATGGTATACCGTACCATACCAATACCAAATGTGCCATTATACCAAATCTTAAATAAATACCAAATTACCAATATTTCACAATTAGATATAAATGAAGTTATATGAACGGTCTAGATTATCAACAATCCTATTCTCTCTTTAGACCCATTTCAACTCTAAATCAGGTAACAATTCGCGTTCCATAAAAATATTCCATTGAAACAAATTTTGTCGGTTCATTTTAATATTGTTCAGTTCATTTAAGTCGTTTCACTGAGTATGCATATATTTGAACTTTGACATATATAATATCTATCGATAATGAGAAGATGTTTGTTTTGTTTTTTTTCACAATAGGCAATGACAGTCTATAATCTCAAGAGATGACGTCAAGTAAAAGAAATAAATTAGAGCATCATAAGTTTTATTCTGAATTTGGGAACCTAGTTGGTTGAGTGAGACTAAGATATATAAATTATAGATATGCATGTATGTATATATTCTGCAATTCTAGTTAGTTGCAGGTGTTCTAAGTTATTCATCCTCCTTTTAATTCTACAAAAATTGTCCCAATTCATTTAATACATTTGAATTATAATGGTTCAATTTACTTAATCGGTTTACATTACGATAAATATGAGCCATCATAATAATAACAAATTATTATCTATTTAGTGATTTAGTCTATTTTTTTAGGCAATAAAGTGTAAAGATGTAAATATTAACAAATCATGTCTAATTATTTTTCAAAAAAAATTAGTTAAATTTAGGTTTGAGCTAAGTTAGCCTATATTTTACGTTAATTAATAATAATCAATTATTTTGTAAATCAATTAAATTCAAAAAATTCATTTAAATTTAAAAAAATATATTTTTTATTTACATGATTAATTTTTTGGTAATATACCGTAACAACCCGTACCATACCAATATTTTGGTATACTAAAATTCGGTATACTGAAAGTTTGGTATGGTAATGGTAATGAATTTTGGTGTACCAAAATTTCGGTATGGTACTCGGTATAGTCGGTATGGTAGGGTATTGTAACAAATCCACCCCTAAACTGAGTTAATGAATTAGAGGAGATGCTTGAAAGCCGCCCCGGGTATCGCTGGGCTTATACTAAAGAAGAAAAAGTAAAGTATCATGAGATACTATTCCAGACTTTATAGTTGAATGAGAGCTGCGTATAAGTCTATATATTCAATTCTTGATAATCGAGTAAGACTTTATTAAATGTATACTTAATTATTTGCAATCGAATAAAATTATTTAATTGTGAAAGACGAAATAAAAATAAAAGTATTATCAAATATTTTTAAAATGTCAATATTACCACCTTATATAGTACTCCTATATTGCTCACTAATAATTTTTTTAATAAAATTTATTTAAAATAAATTTAATTCACTTACTAATATATTTAAGATTTGTTTTCATATCCTTTTGGTCCAGTGACATTAAATTATCATTAAGATAATTTTAAAGTCCACTTAAAACTCTTAGGTCTCGTTTAATTTATGGAAGAAAAATTAATTATCTTATCTTTCTCATGGAGGTGGGATATTAAATTTTTTATCAAATTTCCTTTCACGTGTTTGGTAAAGCATAAAAAATATTTAGATAAATGTATTATTTTTAATTTTTTTGTAATAAATGCTTAAAAATTGCATAAAAAAATTAATTTTATATGTTTTGAGATGAATAATTTTGTCCTTTACTTTTTCTTCTCTTAAGAAAATACTTGTAAAATTTGTGTTTAGCAAATAAAAAAGGAACGACTTTTTTTTTAAGTAATAAAATTTGTGAATTAAACAAAGCTTTAAAATTAATTTTTAAAATTATTAAAATAATATTTAACTTATAATAATTACAAATTGTAAACATAAATTAATTGGATAGTTTGAACGCTTCGAGAAACCCAATTTTTTTTTTCCATATCCTCTGAATGTATACGGAAAAAGTAATCATTTCCGACACAAGGTGGGCTCACTAATTTGAAGATGCGGGTCCCAATCGGATGGCTTTTTGTGAAAAGGTGTAATGGGTGTGACAGGTCTCATTTATTAAGGAACAAGATTTTTACCTTGAGCCTTCAAGAATTGAAGATAGTCATTAAAATTGGGCTAACCACCAACTAGCTTTGGACCTATATACATTCGTCATAAATTTCCACTTGAAAAATGTTTTCTTTTCTTTTCTTTCTTCAATCGGGGGCATAATGAAGGGGAAAATTTGGGTTTTTAAAATAATAAGTAAAGAAAAAATTGGGCTTATATATCGTAAATGTTAAAAGTGTAGATTACTTATGCATATTTATTTTATAATATATTTATCATTGGAGTTTTAAATTATATGGCTCCGTTTGATTGCAAGATGAAAAAAAAAAATTGAGTTAGTTTTGGTAAAAAGATGAAAAATAAGTTGAGTGATAGAGGTGATGTCCTCTTGATTTTTAAGTTTTTCCATGAAGAAATTTTCTATACTTGGTGGTGAGTTAAAATTTTTCACCAAAAATATTGAAGGATTGATGATATATACTCATAAAATGAGTAAAATCTCTCACATTATTTTCTATCTTTTTACACAAACTAACTAAATTTATTTTCCTTTTTCATCTTTGCAATCAAACAGAGCCTATATGTTTGTATTGTCTCACTCTAAAATTTAAAAATTTTAAAAGAACTTTAGTTATTTTTAAATAACCCAACAAATCTTCACTCTTATAGTGCGGCACAATTTAAGCAATGTCTTATAATTAAAGTGTAATTTTGTTATCAAACGGTTTTAGATAAATTAGACCAATTTACATACACCAAAGTAAGCCTCTCACGAGATATTACTTGTGATATCACCTTACAAAAATGTATTTCTTAGAGTTTAAACTTGTAATCTATGATTTATCACATATATTATAATTTAAATTTATTGCTTGACTCACTAGTGAATTTGATTTTGAGAAATGTGAAATGAAATTTTAAAAAACATGTATTAAACAAAAATTTTGTTAAAAAAAATTTAAAGATTTTTTTAAAAGTTCTAATCAAACAGAGAATTATGGAATTTATATATCAGGGGTAAGATTTTAACTTTTACGCCCACCGACAAGGATGACTTTCCGCTGCATCTGAAGTCAAAATAAAGGACCATAGTAACCTAAGCTGGTACCTATGAAGATCTTATCAGATCAATATAGAGATATATATATCACAAAGTATAATAAAAAGTCCACATCGTGGAAAATTCAAATTTAATAATTTAATAATTGAATAAAAGAGTACAAATATTATTAATAGTTTTAGGGTGCAGTAATAATGTTGGCTCAGTGAAGATATGTTTGATCGATATTTTAAGTCGAGTTTTTAAGTTAAATTTTTAAAAAATTTAAAAGTAGGTTAAAAATTAAATTTTATTTTTTATCAGAGTTTTTTTTTAAATTAATTAAAAAAAAACTCTTGAAAAAAATTAAAAAATAATTATAATGGATCTAATTTTATAGATCTCAATGAGTAAGTTTTAAACATATTTTTTTTATTTAATTTTGATTTTTGAATTTAAAGTTATAATATTTTAAAAAATAAAAAAAGTAAAGTAAAGTAAATTTTAAAAAGTATGAAGTAAAATTGACTTTTGGGTGAAAAACTAAAAACATGGTTTTTTAAAAATGAATCAAATAAGGGCTTAAAGTTTAGGACCAAAGAAGTTAGGGGCTTGATATGTAAAAAAAGAAAATACATATATTAAGTTTTATATATTTTTCTCATGCATAAACATATATACTAAAATAAGTGGTACATGGGACAAGTGTGCAATATAATATCACCTAATAACTTCTAAGATTATGCATAGATTTTTAAAATTAAATAAATACATTAATTAGTATTTGGTCAAGTAATGATAATATTTGTTTTTTAATTCCCTATCAAAAACTTTTTACATGCTTTTTTTTTTGTTTTTTATTTAGATATTTTTTAGTATCATGATATCCGAACTAACTTTTGCGCACCTCAACTAATTCTTATTTGCGGAACAGTAATCAGTCACTAGACACCAAATATTTTTGCAATTGTTGGAATTCAACATGAAGAACTCCGAGTTAAATTCATATTTTTGCAACCGTTGCAATTTGACCTGAAGGACTATCAGTTAAACATAATACTAATTTCAATGTGCTATCACTAGATCACTTACCGGTGATTTTATATCTGTACCATATACAATGAATTCCATATATCAAGAACTTCACAACTATACTATAATTAAAAAAATACTGAATATTTTATTGGTCTATACGTATACATAAACTAGTAGTACTATTTTGTTGCTTTGAGTTGGCTACTTGGTCAGCCACATTTGTTGAAAAAACCTTTATTATTGGACTTTGGCATTAATTAGTTGTAAGGAATATTGGAAATTGAACCTCCTTTTTTGGCCTTTCCATACGCATGCTTTATAGTTGGGAAGCAGTGGTCTATCTGTATATATCTAATTCAAACATCCAGGCTTTTCCATATTATTTATGAACTATTAGACTAATTACATAGTATCTATTTATGAAAAAAATGTTAACATGTGCAAAAAAAGAATATGCTAATCATTTTATGAATAAATACAATAAACTCATTTATGAGAAATTGTGTGTTTGTTAGAATTTGTTAATTTTTAACTAAATTGATATGACTGTCAATTTTTCACTAGGACTATAAATGAGCCGAATCGAATCGAGGAGAACAAATACAACGAATTAAGCATAAAAGTAAGTCTTTAAAAAAGAGTTCGAGAGCAGCAAGATGTTGATAGAGTTATGATGGAATTAAAGCAAGATGTTGAATTTATAAAAACTTTAATGAAATTTTGTTACAGTATTATCCTTATTTTTATGTCCATTATATATTCTTGAATATCGTAACAATTAAGGTAAATTTGCCGGTAACATATGTTCAACATTCAAAGTTAAATAAATTTAAACAAACAAAAGTTCTTCAGAAATTTGTTCAGTTAAAAACAAACACAACTTTTAAAAGAATTATTTAGCATTAATAATTCAAATTTCAACATTCAAAAGCTTCAAAAAAAAAAAAAAAAAAAGCAACGGCACTCTTTTGAACTAAAGAATTAATACAAATTGATTTCACTCAAGTAGTGATAGCTTTTATTTGTTTTAGGAATAGTTTTCGGACCTTAAAGTTTTTGCCTGTGAAATGTGTGTATATGTATAAATGTACCAGGAAAATGCTTATCTAAAAGTCTGTAAGTTTTATGATAAATTCACAGATGAATTATGGCCACATATTTGGTCAAATACTTTGACTGGATAAGCTTTTAAAATTTTTAATTTTGAACTTTTATCATATATTTATATTGTTAACATTTTAACCTCTAAAAATAGAAATGTCACTTTAAACAATATTTTTATAACCCAACTTTTACCCTATATTTATATTATTAATATTTTTAACCCCTAAAAGATAGAAGCATTCACTTTAAATGATATTTAAGGAATTAATATTAATTATTTTATCTAGGCTCCGTTTGATAATAATATGAAAAAAAAATACTTGATTTGTATGAGGTGCATCATATGATATGTCAATGCAATCATTGAGAATTGAAACTAGAAAAATTATATAAAGTAATAACATAATTTATTTATTTTTAAAAACCTATATGATCAAACATAAACAAAAACTAATAAAATTAAAAAACGCAATAAATTCTTGTATCTTTATTGTAATATTTTAAATTAATAATCAAATATTTATATAATAGTGTTCTAATTAATGGTTTAGTTTTAAATAAATCAAATTCATCTTTTGTAGGAGAAATAATTGATAAAAAGGAAAAGTATGTAAAAGACGAAAATACTAAATGCAACGTTATTTTGAGTAGGCGGAATTTTCAAAATCTCAACCTTTGTGCGGATTATGAAATCTGCTAATTTACGAAATTTCACAAGATAACAACATTCTTGAATTATCTAAATCACGTGATTTACCAAATCATGTCTCAAAATAACGCCAAAAGAACATACCCTTTACATCTTTTAATAATTTTAATAGTTTAATAACTTTAGTTTTAAAGCCTCTCTATAGATATAAAAAAATAAAAAATATATATATATATAAGCATATTCTATTTTTAATTAGTAATGGAGAAATTTAATTTAACTTTAATACAAATGTCAGATGGATGAATTTGTGTAAAAAAACAAAATAGAGTCTTAATTTTGTAATTATGAATTTAATAATAGTAGATTTTTATTTCAAAACTAAATATAGAATTTGAGTAAAAGTAGATATCTTTTTCAAATTTGTAGTTTAAAATTGTCTGTAAGTTTAAAAATTTACAGAGTCTTTCATGCTAGCAAGGTCCGATGTACAATTGAATTATAAGTTTATGCGCAAAATCCCTTATATATATATATATATATAAGTACTCTTTTACTCTCAAATTAATAGCATACAATCATATGTGAAATTTCTGAATTAAATAATTTCGATATGCTTTTCCTAAATTCATAAAGGATGATTACCACATTATGGTTCATATATATAACATGACGAAATCTACTAATTAATAACAATTTATTTATTTCTCAACATACTAATTAATCAATACGCAATAATTTTTTTTTATCACCCATCATAAAACATAGTGGGACAATAATATATCAGTTTGGCTTACTAAAACAATTATAACTTTAAATATAATATTATTATAAAAAGTTACACCAAATATGTAATTTTACAATTATAAATTACTTTCAAAAGAACCTATTTACCTTGGCCACAAAATAAACTTATTTTTACGGAGTCCAAATTTGTTAACTCTCATCTAAGGAGGATTACAATGACCCTACTAGGTGATTGGTTAATATTGTCACGTCATTAGATTTTTTTTTTTATTTTGAGTTATCATCCTCTGGCTAGAACTCTCCACTATATATATATATATATTAACTAATTATAGAGTAAAATCGCCATCATCTTCTTTAGTGAGCGTCAACAAATTTAGACTACATTTTTAGGTTTGCTCTCTATTGGCTTCTTGGTGCCCTTGAGTTGTAGTAGTACCTGCTTCATTCTTGTATGAATCTTCAACTACACGTGTACAAGCAAAGCAAGTTATGGTTGGCCTTTTGCTATTGTCTCCCCATACCTTTGCTACAATGCCATTGTTATCCTCTTTGTCTTTTAGTTCTTCATTCTTATTCACCACAAGTTTTGAGCCACAAAAGCAAACCCAATTTCTACTAGAATTATTGGTTCCTCTTGTTGCCATTATAGTGTTGATGGCTTGTTTAAACAATCTTTATAATTTCTGTGAAACAACGAAATACATATAAGCCAAGTTAGAACAAATATTTTAATTAGACATTTCAATGGATTGTATTGTGTTCGTGTTAGCTTATTTTTGTTTTGTGTCAAGAAATGAATTCATACGTGTTAGCTAAGAGTCTTGTCTTATCAGATTTTCATTCTATCAAGTCTGTATCGCATTTCTATAGCAATGTGTATTTGTTGTTCTAGCCAGGGCGAAGCTACACAGGGGCAGGGGGGGCACCTGCCCCCTGTTGGATTTCATTTCTTTTCATTAGAGATGGGATCTTTTTTGAAAAAAATATATATATAGGGACTTTTGTGCATAAAAATAAACTTAAGGGTGCTTAATTGTAAGGGACAAAAATTTAGAGAACAATTTGAAAAGCATAAACATAACAAATTAAAGCCCCAGCTGCTTTCTTCCTAAGCTCACTGTCTCATTCTTCTTCTTCTCCATTATACTACATGGCTACACCTCTAAGTCTCTCACCTCTCCATTACACCGCACCATTGCACGGCTGCAACAAACCACGACCGTCCACCAACTCACAGCCTACGACGCCGCGCAATGATCTATTTCAGTTTTACGAACTATTATTGTTAGTACTATTATGTTTGCATTAAAACTTTAAGGCTTTAAATATGATTTAGCGTATTTTGAATTTCAACCAAATTTCGCCCCCGGTTGCTCCAATTCCTGGCTTCGCCACTGGTTCTAGCTTATCAAGTTGTTTCAGTTGTTTGTTTAAAAGAAAATTTTACTATTGGAGCTAGGATTTGTACCATGTTAGCAATATGACATGGCACATACAATCGTCATACACAATAATTTCTTATTAATTTGACTTGAAATTATTAACATTTAACGGTATTAAATAATAATTTTGTGTCAATTTGTTTAGTTTCGTATAGTGCGTCGTTTTACACGAACTACATAATACACACACATATATATATATATATATATTTATTTTATGTTTTCTACAGCGATTGTACTATATAAATTAACAAATTGGCATGTATCTTCGTGTAGCATGCAACAAAAAAAGTGATTTTGATCGACGTTTATTTTTGCCACGTTTATTTTTGGAACATCGGTTGAAGCACCAATACCCTTTTTTTTTGGTGAAATTGTGTGGTAATTTTGGCATATTAGCTAGTTCTATCAATTATAAAATAAATAAATTATTACTTTAGACATAGAGAGCAGAAGCTAGCATACCTGAAGGCAAATTCCAAGCTTTTTTTGTATTCCAAGGCTCCTCTCTTTGCAATTCCAAAAAAAAAAAAACTTAGACCCTATATATAGATTCGTGTTGATCATGCATGCATCTTTTTTTCCTTTAAAGAATTAATTTAATCTTAGATTTGATCATTAATAAAGAAAATATCTACTTTTATTTTAATCCACGTAAAATATTTTGAAGGCACTTTGTTTTTAATGCTAATATACGGAGGTGTATACTAAAAAATTGTACGATTTAAATAAAAAAGTTGTGACACCAATAAGATAAAAAAAAAAAGGGAGAGAAGATATTTTAATGTAAATTGTGTCACATTAGTTTGTATAAACGTTTGGTAAGCTTAACATTAGCTCAATGATAAAAATGACTAGAATTCACATTTTTGATGAAATTTTATGAAGATAATTTATTAATTATAGAAATCATCTTTACCAAGAGTTGTGAAAAAAATTATATGTTTAAATATCGAATTAGACCGCATTGGATGAAATTGAATAGAAAAAATAATGCAGAGGAGCCAAATCCTATTTCTTTTTGGCCATGAGATAATAATAAGAGTAAGTTTGTCTCATTATATATACATATACCTATATATATTATTAACTAACCACAAGTTATTGTTAAGAAAATAAAGAAAATTCAATTAAGGGAGCCAAAACCATGATCTTTATTTGCATAATAAAAATAGGGTGGTGCTATTTCCACCCCACAAACTACTTGCTTTCACTCCCACTCTCACTACCACTCCCACCAACTCTCTTTTACTCATTAATTCTCCCACTACTTCCTTTACCACTCCCATTTTAATATACATAGATTAATGATTAATTATATTTAACCATTAATCATTAATCATCATCATCCTCCTCCTCCTCCTCATTCTTCTTCTTCTTCTTCTTCTCAACAATGGTTTCTAAAATTTTACATTCATTTAACCCTTAATGCAACACAAACTAATTATAATTAATCATTAATTCTTTTTCTTCTTCTTCTTCTTCTTCTCAACAATGGTTTCTAAAATTTTACATTCATTTAACCCTTAATGCAACACAAACTAATTATAATAAATCATTAATTCTTCTTCCTTCTTCTTCTTCTTCTTCTTCTTCTCAACAATGGTTTTTAAATTTTTGCATCCATCTACTCATTGGTCCCTTACAACCGTGGCCTCCTTGTATCATATTTTAGCTCTCGGGACCTTACATCGCCCTTTAAAAATCGAGTATTGAGAACAATTTCGGTTCTCTATGACCGAGGTTCATCCACTTCCTCGATCCCTCACAACCGAAGTATTCTGGACTATATTTTTAGCTCTCGGGACCTTACATCGGTCTTTAACAACCGAGTATTTTAAATAATTTTGGTTTCATAGGACCGAAATTCATCAAATTGCTCGGTCTCCTAGGACCGAAGTTGTTTGAAATATAATCAAATTATACATTCGGTCACCGAAAACCGAATAAGTGCTTAAATTTCGGTTTCCCGTAACCGAGGTAACCTGTTCTAATGCTCTAATTCGTTTTGTTGGTACAATTTTTTTTTTGATATTAACTAAAGAAAATAAACATTAAGCATAATAAAAACAAACATATCTTTCTTTCATTAGGTTTTTCTACTTTGATAATCCTTGATTTGCTGTTCTCTACCATTCTCTACAACTTAAGGTTTTTTTTTTGTGTGACATTAATGGAGATTTTGTGTGTTTTTGTGAGTTACTTTTGAATTTTTGTTGGCTTTTGAAATGAATTGAATGAGATAGAATTTGTTAATTAGATCTGAATTTTTGTTAATTATTAACCATTGAGTAAAAATCATAGAGAAGAAGAAGAAGAAGAAGAAGAAGAAGAAGAAGAAGAAGAGGAAGATGAAGAGGAAGAAGAAGATGATGATGATGAATAGTAATTAATGTTAATGAGTAATTAGTTGGTTGAAAATGATTAATTGAGTGGGGTGGAAATAAGAGTTTAGAACTTTTTTTTTGGTGGAAGTGAAAGCAAGTAGTTTGTGGGGTGAAAATAGCACCACCCTAAAAATATCATTGAACAATTTTACCAAACACAATCACATGTTATTAAAGTATTTCAAAAAGTCTATATAATATCATTATAATATGCATGTGCTCCTGAATCTGGAGTGTATATATATATGGATAGTGTTAACATGTGTCATAGATGTGCTTTTAGGGTACACATTAACACTATATATATATATATATATGAGGGCCATTTTCTTAATGATTGTCCTTAAGTTAACTATCTTAAGGATCGTCCATTTTGAGGGGTTAAATAAATGAATTTTTTCTTGAAATTTGGTGGAGATGATCTCTATAATGAGTAAATCAATTTCACCAAATTTCATCAAAAAAATCAACCGAAAAGTGGGTTAACTACCTGGTTGATATATATACACATTTTTGAACGTTGAAAATTTAGATGTTTAGTTAACCAACTTTCCGTTTGAGTTTTATAATAAAATTCAGTGGAGATGATCTACTTATTATAGAGATCACCCCCACCAAATTTCATAAAAATATTATTCCATTTACCTCTTAAAATGGACGGTACTTAATTTAGTTAACTTATGGACGGTACTTAATTTAGTTAATTTATGGACGATCTTTAAGACAAATGAACCGTGTATTCTATATATATATGCACAAGGAACAAAATAAATTCAAATCAAAAGCATCTACTTAAATGTTTATCTATACCATTATAAATCGAAAGCTCTTTGATTCAGTTATGATACCAAATTTATGTTGATTGCCTATCTTGTCCTTGTGTTTTTTTTATATAAAAAATGAATTTGTAGGATTCAAACTTACTATTCATAAAAATTACTTTACCTTTGATATCCACATGCATAACAAGATAACGCACACACGCATCGCGTGTATTTATGTATTTAGTTTTGATTAAAAAAAACCATATAAGATTGAAAAATAAAATAAATTGAAGAAAAAGTTTTGTTTTCAACGTTGAGAATTAATTAAACCTAACTAACATATTGTGAGCATTCAGAGAAACAGGGGAAGATTACTCATCCGTATTATCTAATAACAGGTTTCAATGATGCTGTTAATTATTGTGAGCTTATGGATTTGGGAATGGTGGGGTATCCGTTCACCTGGGAGAGAGATAGGGGTAAGCCAACGTGGGTTGAAGAACGGCTTGACCGGGCTCTTTCAAATTCAGATTGGAGGAATAATTTTAAAGCGGCACTCGTTCGAAATATTCTTACCCAGATGTCAGACCACACAGCTATATTTTTAGATTTATCTATATCGGCACCGGTGTACCGAAGGAAATTTTGGTTTGAAAATGCTTGGGCAGGAGATACCGAATGCCGACAACTGGTGGCGCAAGAATGGGGTCTGGCTGGTTCAAAATTCAAATGTTCTGCAGATGAAGGTTAAAAGTTGTGGGGACGCGCTAAAACAATGGGGAGACCGAAATCGCGATATTTTTTAAAAGAAAATCCATGCATGCAGGCAGCGTGTTCATGAGCTACGGCATGGCAGAACTGCTGCTGATTTACACAGCTACGAGGCAGCAAGTACTGAGTTGGGGGCACTGCTTGATAAACAACAACTCTATTGGAAGCAAAGAGCAAAACAATATTGGCTAGAGTCTGGGGATCTTAATACGCGTTATTTTCAGAATTTTGCATCGAAACGTAAGCAAAAAAACTCGTTCTCGCAACTCCGAGATGAAGCCGGTAATTGGCAGAATTGGGAAACGGGTCTACAGGATTTAATGAAGCGTTATTTTTCTGATTTATTTAAATCAAGTGGCTGTGATTCACGCTCGATTTTGAAGTATGTTCAGTGCAAAGTCTCGGGGGAGGAAAATTCTATGCTTTTACGGCCATTCGAAGCTGCAGAAATTAAAGATGCTCTTTTTGCCATGCATCCTGATAAATCCCCAGGCCTTGACGGGTTTAACCCGGGCTTCTATCAAAAATATTGGGACATCACTGGCTCAGATATTTGTAGTGCGGTAATTGACTACCTCTCGAAGTGTTATTTTCCAAGCGGTTTAAATAATACTTCCATTGTTCTTATCCCGAAAGTTAAAAAGCCAGAGTCAATGGCAGAGTTGAGACCAATTGCGCTTTGTAATGTGGTTTATAAAATTGCAGCGAAAGTTCTAGCAAATCGGCTGAAACAAGTTTTGCCTAGTGTAATTTCTGAGACGCAAAGTGCTTTTATCCCGAACTGGTCTATTACTGATAACGCTATGGTGGCTTTTGAGATTGGTCATTTTTTAAGGCGAAAGAGACTTGGGAAGGTTGGAGAGTGCGCACTGAAGCTGGATATGTCAAAAGCATATGATAGGGTGGAGTGGGGGTTTCTTAAAGCAAATGATGTTAAGGTTGGGTTTTGCAGATAAATTTGTTGATTTAATAATGCTTTGTGTTTCGACAGTCGAGTATTCGGTGGCGTTTAACGGCTTTGATATTGGGCCTATTGTTCCCCAAAGAGGCCTTCGTCAAGGGGATCCTCTCAGTCCATACCTTTTTATTATTTGCGCTGAAGGATTATCGCGCTTGCTTCAAGGTTACGTCAGTCATGGGTTGATTCATGGGTGTACAGTAGCGAGAGGAGCTCCAACTATATCGCATTTATTTTTCGCCGATGATAGCTTTCTATTCTTTAAAGCTAATATGCAGGAAAGTGCCATGATAAAGCAAGGGTTGGCAATTTATGAGAAAGCATCGGGCCAACCTATTAATTTTCAGAAGTCGTCTATTTCTTTTAGTACGAACACTAAGGCAGATGTGAGGTCGGCTATCTGTTCTTTTCTCCATGTCAATGAAACAGATAATCATGGGAAATATTTGGGGTTACCTTCTCTAGTGGCGCGAAACAAATCTCAGATATTTTCTTTTATTAAGGAAAAGGCATGGAATCGAATTTCGGGTTGGAATAAGAAAATTCTTTCACGGGCGGGCAAGGAAATTCTTCTAAAGACGGTAATTCAGGCCATCCCGGCCTATGTTATGAGTGTGTTTATGATCCCTCGTTCTATATGCGTGGACATAGAACGCATGATGAATTCTTTTTGGTGGGGGAAAGGTAAATCTGACCAAAGAGGGATTCACTGGAAGGCATGGGACAGGATGTGTGTGCCTAAAGCTAAGGGTGGGCTCGGATTTCGTAAGCTTCATGATTTTAATAGAGCTTTGGTGGCAAAGCAAGGGTGGCGGATGTTAACAGAACCAACGTCAATAATGGCTCGTGTTTTTAAGGCAAGGTATTTCCCAAAAAATTCTTTTTTGAATGCGAAGCTAGGTTTTAATCCAAGTTATGTTTGGAGTAGTGTGTTGGCGGGCCAAGACTTAATTAAAAATAAAATTAGACGACGCATCGGTAACGGAGTTGATTCTTTTGTTTTTAAAGACCCTTGGTTAACTGATAAAAATAATCCTTATGTTGGGGCATGCTTGATTCCAGAACTTGAGAATGTTACTGTTTGTGGTTTAAAAAATTTGAGCAACTCGGCTTGGGATATGGATGCTTTAAAAGAATTGGTTTCGGCTAATGATGTGGTTCGAATTCAAAAAGTCCCTTGCTGTAATCCGAATAGGAAGGACACTTGGTTTTGGAGTGGGGATTCTAAACGGGTGTATTCGGTGCGGAGCGGTTATAAGGTTATGAATTTTATTGTTGCTCCGGTGGTGGGAGGCAGGATTAATTGGAAGAAGTTGTGGGCGCTAGCTATTGCTCCAAAAATAAAAAATTTGCTTTGGCGGATTTTTTCTGGTTTGCTTCCTACGAGATTGAATTTGGCGACAAAGCGTATGGATGTCCCCCTAATCTGTCCAGTTTGTAGTCAAGAATACGAGTCCGAATGGCACGTCTTCGTGCAGTGTGTGCAGGCTAAAGATGTGTGGTACAGCGCTGGTATTGGGGATTTTAGTCAAGTATCGTCTACAATTCATGGCTGGTGGGAGGCTCTGCAGACTTAGTTAGGCGGTGATAAACTAGTTCTAGCAGCGGGGTTAGTGTGGAGCCTTTGGAAGAATCGCAACAACATTATTTGGGAGCGCAGAAGTGGGTCTGTTTTCTCGATCATTACAGCTGCAAAATCTCTCATTTCTGAATGGTCCAGCGCTCAAGGCAATGGTTCTAGCGGGTTGGGTAATGCTCAGCAGGTTGGAGCGAGCAGATGGGAAAAATCGGGGAGTGGAATGGTGAAATGCAATTTCGATGGTGCTCTAAAAAATGATAGCAGTGGTATTGGTTTTGGTTTTGTGGTTAGAGGGGAAAATGGAAACTTTATCTCGGCTGTTAATGGCTCTGTTGCGGCGGATCCAAGTGCTTTAATGGCGGAGGTGATGTCGTGCAAAGAGGCGCTAAGTTGGCTCAAACAAGCAGGTTATTCGAGGGTAACAGTAGAGGGCGACTCCTTGATGCTAATCAGTATGCTTAAAGGTGCTGATATTGACTTATCGTACATAGGGGCGATAGTTGATGATTGTAAAGAATTAGCGTCAAGTTTTCTTCAGTGTGATTTTAATTTTGTTCGTAGGATAGCGAATCAAGCGGCGCATTCCTTAGCTAAAGCTGCTGGTTCGAATACTACTGTTGGGTCGTGGGAGCATGTTCTCCCCCATTTCTTAAATGATGTTTTGTTATTTGATTTAATGTGAGCGGTGGTTTGATTTTCAAAAAAAAAAAAACCTAACTAACATATCCTTTTGATATTTACTTTTCTTAAAATCCTTAATAAAATTTATGAATTAAGTTTCTCTATTTTATTATTACAATTTCAAATGACTTTGTTGTTGTATAAACAATTGAGATTGTTGCGGTGGACCCTAATATAATTAATTGCTAGATATCTTTTTATGAGAATATTTGGGTTTAAGTACTTCTTGTTTTTTATCTTTCAATAATAATATTTAACTATTTAATGCTAACTGTGAATATTGTAAATTAAAGTTTGCATAGATTTTAACACACATAATTGCGGATATCATTCATGTATTGATACAAATTAACATACGGATCTTGAACTAACATGATTCTACGTATATAATTTAATTGAAAATATTCACCGACCTCGGCCTATAGCAATAGCAAAATAATGGAGAGATCGGTATTTCTTTGAGGTATAACTTAAAGCCAATAGGAACAAGTTTCTCTCTTAGCCGATACCTTTATGTGCCGTATCGTAAGATTAGATATATAACTGATGGAATATTACGTATTCTTATAAGTAGAGAGATGACCTAATTCCCTATCTGTCTCTAACTCCTAATTACCATTAAAATAAGATAGTGGTTAATCTCTAACAACAGAGCTAATGGTTATGAATTTTCAACTCATAAAGATTTATCTTCAACTAAATGATAAATAATTAAGTATCCTCAACTAACGGTAAAGTTTAAGAATTGACCAATTCCAATAATTTATTTATTTTTTTAATAAATCATCAAATAATAAAATGAGTTAATTATGTAGGCCACATAAGAATTAAATAATAAATTCTTTCAAATATCTTTTAAAAAATGTTTTTTTTATTGATTATAGTAAGAAGAAATTTGCTTCATATAATAGGGTCTAGTTTTTTTAAATATTAGAGTCTGCTCTAATACTATATATAACGACTCATGTATTCACTCAATGGCAAATGACTTGTCCAAAGTTATTTCGATTTCATTTGCTCGTATATATAGATATCCCATTATAACGTGGGATATGTGGGACATGACAATCTCCCTTTGTTAAAGGCATATCGTCTTTGTCAAATTGGTTAACAATTGGCTTATTGTCGGGCATAAATAGTGTTTTAGGATTTCTGTTCATTTTTCTTTTAACTTTTTGAGTTAATTTTCTTAATGTCTCATTGTTTGTGGTTTGCCTATAGTGAGAGATGTTGTGGCCCAAAATTACATTTAGGATGCACAAAATTAAATTGGGAGTCTAATTTGAAGAATATGGTCATTTGGGAATTCTTCTTATTAATGTTAATCTATGGTCATTTGGGAGTCACTTGAATAAGAAAAAACCTTCTAGCCCATTGCCAACACAATGTTATGCTAAAAACAATACATGCATCTATTATTAACTTGTGTATCTTAACTCTTGATTGATATATCAATAACCCTTTTTTAAGCAATGATACACATATACACTTGGTGTTCAATCTCAGGGGTAGAGGGATGAGATCGAACTGTAGTGGGGTGGGAGAAAAATCTCCCACCCTCTTTCTCAACTTTGCTCAAGTGTGATATATCAATAAATTTTTTTAATACAATGAGATATCAATAATTTAGAAATAAGCAAATTGTAGTAATCGAATTTGATGTGCTGGTATAACAATAAACAATCAAGTCTTTCGAACAATAATTTGACAGATCGACTTTGTTGGCATTTTGATAGTAAAGGGGTGTACTCGGTGAAGAGTGGATATAAGCTAGCTATTGTTCTTTTGGCGTCATGATTGGCTTCGTTGTCCTGTAACAATGTTAAATTATTATGGACCTTATTTGTGGAGTTTGCACTCGCCCCCAGAACATTCCAATTTTTATATGGCAAGCTTGTTAGAATGCGATTCCATCCTTTTCTAATTTGGCCCATTGTGGAGTGGATGTTGAGTTGTGGTGCCAGTGGCATAACTAGAAATTTTTGTTAGTGAGATCATTTGATAAATCTTACTCCCTCCGTCTCAAATTGCTGGTCCCTCTTTCCTTTTTTAGATGTCCTAAAATAAATGTCCATTTTCCATAAAAGATAAATACATATTTATTTTGCCTATTTGTACTTTCATTTTTCAAGTAGTTTTGAATAAAGAAAATAGTAAAAAGGGAAAGTCAATGTAAATTAAGCAAAAAGTGCAATGATGATATTGGGTTCTTAATAAATAGGATTTCCCAAAAGGGATCAGCAATTTGAGATGGAGGGAGTATTTACTTTATGTAATAAATAAAAACGCAATAAAAGAAAATGGATCATTAAATCCACGTGACCCTACTTGTGGTTGTTTTTTAAAGATTTTAATGGGGTCAAATTGTACATGTTATCTTATTTTTTTTATTATGTAATATATATTGCTACATTTTTTTTAAATAAAGTGGGGTCAATGGATCCCACTTTAGACCACCTAACCACGCTCCAGTGTGGTGCCCTAGATGTCGTTGTAATTATAAAACAGCCTTGCATGCGTTATAGGTATGCCCGAAAGTAAGACATATTTCGTTATCAAGTTGGGATATGTTTCGAGCCCTTAATTTTTCTAATGTTGTGTTTTATATAGCTAAGTCGCATGGGGAGGCTTTGTTTCAGGTCTTATGTAAGATCTCCCAATGTGTGTGGAAAGATAGGAACAAGTGGATGTTCAGGAAGTGTTCCAAAAGTCAAAAGAATTTTTTTGCCAAAGCATTGGCTTTATTGAAGCGTTTGATGCGGTTCTTAGGTCGAAACAAGGGCGAAGGTATGTAGGGGCAGGGGTTGGGCGCCCCCTAGTTTGGGGCAGTTTTTTTAAAAAATAAAAATTTAGGGACTTAGATGCATAAAAATAAACTTGAAGGGGCATAATTGTAAAGTGCAGAAACTTTAGGAACCATTTGTAAATAGCAAACTTAAAAAGAAAAACCCTAATTATTAACCCATTCTCTTTCTCTTCTCTGCCACATACCCGCGTAGCTACTGCTTGATTGCTTCGTTTCTGTTTTTTTTTTACCACCATTTCACCACTTATTATTTGAATTGTATGAACTATTATTATTAATACTATTATGTTTGCGTTCAAATTTTATGACTTTAAATATGATTTAGTGCGTGTTGATTTAAGACCAAATTTCGCCCCCTGTTGATAGAATTCCTGGCTTCGTCACTGGGTTGAAATCAAGCTTGGTTTCACCCTGCCCTCAACTTTGGGTTGCTCCTGCTTGTAGGTTGGGTGAAGGTCAATTCTGATGCCTCCTTATCAGAGGAGGTGCAACTTGCAAGGTATTGGGTTTGAGTGTTGTGTCCGAAACAATGATAGGGTTTTGCCTTTTTGCCTTGCCAAGCTATCGAGATGATGCAATTACAATGATTTTGGCTGAGTTGGAGACTATTTGATTGACCTGGCCACGGCTTTCAATTTGGGTTAAGCCAAAATAGTTGTGGAGAGTTACAACAAAGATGCAATATAATCAATCTTATTATCTTGGGTACGGTGATCAATTTTTTAATTAGTTCAGTTCAATTTTAGAGGAGCCTCATCTTCGGAGAACTAGGACTTCTTATTCCCATATTGTTTATTGGACCTCGTGTCCCTTGATCAATATATTTGTCCAGGTTTTGTGATATTCAAAGAAAAAAAAGACAATCAAGTCTTCTATTGTGTTCCATATTTTTCTTCTAGTGGCTGAAGTTTGTTAAAACTACCTTATCAATACATTAACAAAGCAAACTAAGTAATTATTTGGACTAAGAGCATCTCCAAAAGTCTCCTACATAATTTTTTTGTTTAAAATTTAGACAATTTGTAATATTTTTTTTGTCTCTAGTACCTTTTAAAATTGAAATTTGTATAAAATGGTTGGGTAAAATATACTTCTAGTTTAGAATACCACATCAGCTTTCTCTCTCTTCAATTTTATTTTTTTTATAAAATTTGGAATGTAATAACTTTAAATGTAAAATATGAATTTTAATAATATATATATATATATTTGAAATCTACTCATCAACACCTATAAAGCAAGATCCATTGTGACTTTAAGATTATTTGTAGAAAAATTAATTAAAATTTGCTTAAATGGATATTTTAACATGTGTTGGAATGATATTAATTATTTCAAAATTTATACAAGATCTTACAAAAGTACCATTGGAGCATATGATTTTAGTGTTCAAGTTTTTTGTAAAGTGCGTTAAAACATATGATTTACAAATTAATTGTTACACTACCATTAGAAATGCTCTAAATCCCAAATTAACAATTTTGAAAACAATTAACTAATATACACTATATCAATTGTGACTTTCAATCTCGCTAGATTAGGTGATGTTTGGTTGATATTTTGAGTTGAGTTTTTAAAATTTGGTGTTTGGTAGAATTTGGAAGTATGTTGAAAAGTGAATTTGGTTTTTGTTTGAGTTTTTTTCAACTAACTAAAAATCTCATAAAAAAATTTCAAAAAATAATAACAATGGATCTTATTTTATAGATCTCAACGAGTAGGTTTCAAATATATATATATATATATATTTATCTAATTTTGATTTTTGGATTTAAAGTTATGATGTTTTAAAAGTTTTTTTAGAGAGAGAAAGCAAAGTAAAATAAATTTTAAGAAGGGTGATTTTGTTCCTATCCACTATATCTTGCAGTTAATTCAAAATTAAATAATAAAAATTTTGTACAAAATTTCATAATATTACCCTTTTTCAAAATTGATAACTATATCCACCAATTATAAATTTAGATTCCATTTTAATTAAGATTCCTAATCCAAATATAATTCCTTTTTAATTTTTTTCCTTTTTTTAGGGCGCTTTTGGATTTCAAAATTGGATTTAACTTTAAGAACCCTAATTTCTTCTTCTACTTTATTTACACTCAATTACAAGTTCAAACTAAAATGAAAATGCAAAATTAAAATATTTAGATTTCAAATCAAAATCATAAGTTGAAATTAAAAAGCCTTAATGAAAACTGACTTCATCATTCTCTTTCTCATATATTTCAAATATGGATATTAATACATAAACGTGTGTATAGTACTACTTCTTCTTGTGGCCCTCTTCTTCTTAATCGACAATGAAAAACTTTATAGCAAGATTAGAGAGAGAAAGCAAGGATGACGGAGTGAGAAAACATGGGAAAGTGAGAAAGTGGCGAAAATTTGGATCAATTTATAGAGAGAGAAAGTGGTTGACAAAATTTGGGATCAATCGAAATCAAACCCACCATTGCCGGCGACCTCGATTTTGCAAGAGGGGCTTGATATTGACTGGGATGAAAGAGGGATTTAAAAATATATGTGATTACTTTGTCATTCAATTAGATTTAAATTGAAGAAGAAGAAGAAGTTGAAAAAGATAGATGAAGTATTTACATACATACATATATATATGTATGGAGAGAGAAAGAAAGAACAAAGAAGATGAAGTATAAATTCTACATATATGTATATGTACAGTGAGAGAAATAGCAAGAAAATTGAAAAGGATGAAGGATTTAGAGCTTATTGGGTATAAATTTAGAGAGAAAAAATTGACCTTATAAGATAGAAAAAGAGAGAAATTAGGATTCAAGTAAGAAGGAGATTTGAGAAGAAGATAGAAAGGGAATAAGGATAGGAGTAAAATTGTAAAAAAAAATTAAATTAAATTTGGACAGTGGAAAAAAGGAAAAGGAGGAGGAACAGGAGGATGCTTCGACTATGGGAAGAAGACGAAGACGAAGAAGGAGGAGGAGGATGCGATGGTAGGAAAGAAAAAAAATTGAACGAGAATTGGTTAAATTTTGATTATGTTATTTTGTTTCAATGGTAATTAAAATTTACTTTAAAATCGAAATTTTTAAAGTGGTTGTACTCATTAATTTAGTTGATATTTTAATATTAAATTATTATTAAAAATAATATTTATAAAATTAAATTCATAATATGTTTTTGTCAGTTTATCTGCGTTTGCGGATTAACTTAATAAGTAATGCGGATTAACTTACCAGCGTGGATTAACTACAAGATTTAGTGGATAGTAACAAAATCACCATTTTGAGAAGTATAAAAATAAAGTTAATTTTAAGTTGAATTTTTAAAATTTAAAAAAAAAAACCCTTACCAAACAGGAATTAGTGATTGCATATGACAATCACAATATTCAAGATTGCTAATGACAATCACAAAAGTCAAAAGCTATAAAGTCGAATATTTATGACTGCTCTTCACAGTCATAAAGATTTTGTAAGTGCTTTTTACATTCATTTTTTTTGGTTGCATGGAAAGAAACAGAAAAAACTAAAAGCCTCTAGGAAAAGCAATTCCAGTCATGTCAGCCTTCAGAGCATCCACGATCTCAGTTAGAGGAACTATAATCTTCATTGCCAGTTCACCTTGGTTTATACCCATCGTTGATAAGATATCTACGCATCAGTTTCATTCTTGAAGAGTATGAATAATATCAGCATCTAGTTCTTCCATCATCATTCTATTGTCCATGATCAGAATCTTGTCAGGGTGATTTTCCACATTGCACGGGTGAATGAGATCCACCGCCACTTCGGAGTCTGTTTCAATTATAACTTGCTTCCAGTTTTTCTCCTTGGCTAAACGTAGCCCAACTCTAATGCCCCAGAGCTCAGCCGTGAGTGCATTTGCTGCTGCAATTCTGCCACAAAATCCCTCCAACCAGAGCCTTTGATCATCACGCGCTAAGCCCCTATAGCTTCCCCAGCCGTGGTCAACAGAACTACCATCCGTATTAATCTTTATACGACCTGCAAGGGGGAATTTTCAGTAAATGAGAGAGTCAGAGTTGGTCCTAGTCCTTTTTCCATTACTGTCGAAAGCATGATTAGCTTGAAAGGCTAGATTCATACTTTTTCTAGCAATGGTATCGGGAATAGGGTCCTTATTGCAAATTGTTTCTTATTCCTAGCTTTCCACAGCTGTCACAAAGTTGTTGCAAATAGAATGTGCCAAGGTATGCCATGGTTCTATTTAAACGAAGTATTTTTAAGATTTGTTTCCAACCAAACGGTTAGAGACGTGGTATGGTGGCTGTAGTTGCTGGGCTTGTTATACAAGTTCCAAACCCGTTTTGCAACATCACAATCTTTAAAGATATGTGTAATACCCCGTAATATAATTAGTGTAAATTAGACACATATTTCTTGGTTGAGTATGGACTAAATTGTAAAGTTGCAAAAGTTCAGGGTTAAAATAATAAAGTTATGAAACTTCATGGTTAATTTTCGTAATTAAACATAAAGTTAGATTTTTATTTCCTTAAGCCACCGACTCCACTGTTCCTCCATTTTCATTCCTTGCTTTCATTTTTCGTTGACGAGCAATAGTAAGAAAAAAGAAAATAGGTACGAAGATTTCTTCTTAGCAATTGGTCATCAAAACTCCGTCGAATCGAGTCGAGCCTTAAGGAAAAGTTGTTCTATACGTTGAGGGCTACGCAACGGTATGAGAATTTTAGAGTGGTGCTAGTCGGGGTTTGGGTATCAACTCAAATTTTATTATTTGGGGCTAAATATTCTGAGGTAGGGGTTTAATTAATTTTAAAAGCTGATAGTATAATTTTATTATATATGAATCATCATATTTTAATTGTATTTGTTTTAAGAATTATTGTATGATGAGGATGATGATGTTTTGTGACTTATAAAGCCATGTGTATGTTATTTAAAGCAAGATATGACATTATACTTGATACATTTGTATTATCTGATATACATGAGATATTCCTTGGATGTATAAATATTTTATATTTATAAAATTAATTAATTAATGAATTATATACATTAAGGGACATGTATAGAGATTTGTTGTGGTTATATGGCATAAGTTGTTCCAAATATTCATTTATTAGCATGTTATGCATACTGTGCATCGTCATTGTGTCAACCGAATTCTTGGAGACTTTTTGGCAAGCACGGATTATTCTTATGGCCTATCATGTGGGCATATATCTTGTATTTATGGTGCCGAAAGCTTCTTATATCTGTTGAATTATTCTGGGATGTAATATGGTTCTGTGATGGGTTTGATATGATTGTTATTGTGGCCCTTCGATGATGAAGGGAATATGTATTGACTAGTACTTGTCGATGTGAAAATAAGTAGGGCTCGGTACCCTTGGGTTGAAAATTCCTAAACCCCCGGGGGACAGCAATGAGGTCGGCTGTCTAGAGCCAGCGGTGAGTAGCCCGAAAATCTAGGTCTCGGCAAAGCACTAGTGATTCTGTGATATGATATGGATGGACACGTGGTCCAATTATATTATGATATGATGATGATCTTTGATGGGTTGAATGCTATTATATTGTGATTATGTTCGACTTATTCTCTGGGGTGGTCAGGCCCGTTCTTCTTCTTATGATTATGATTCGGCCCAGTTTCGGTATCTCATGGGGGCGGTCAGGCCCATTGTTATTATCATTATTATGATTTAGTTCGGCCTCGGTATTCTTCCGGTATAATGGTTGACACAAGGGAGGTAACCTGCATATGCACATGCATGCATTATTTTATTGGTTGAGCCATGGTTTATAATTAAATAGTTAATTATGTTTCGTACGTAATATTGCTTGTTATACCCCCTATTGAGCTGTGAGCTCACCTCTTTTTATGTAAACCAATTCAGGTATCCAGGAGACGGATACGACAGAAGAGGCAACTGGGTCGGGAACGAAATAGAGGATCTCTGATACCAACTCATTTTTGTTGTATAGGTGTGTACATGGCAAGCCACAGGTAGCCTGGGTTGTTATTTACTATGTAATACATGTTAACATAGTGTGTATGTCTTTTGGATTTTATGCATGTGTATCGCTGTATATTGCACTCATGTTTTATATTACCGCCCGTAGCATGAGTACCATGGTTGTTTATTCCAAGTTATGTGATTTTCTTGGATTTATTATTTTATTATTTATTTCAAACCTACTTTAGCTCGTCTAAGGTGGGTTAGTAACGCTCCAGGTCTTAATTACAGGTGTTATCCTACTAATTAAGGCGGGGGTGTTACAATATGAATGGACGACTCCAAGCGATTACAATTTTTGCAAAATGGGTTGTCCGAAATACTACGTATGATGCAATTTTGATTGGAATGAATTTTATTACGAAAAAGCGTCTAAACAAACGTAGTAATTCTAGCAGGAACTTTTATTTTCCAGATCCAATCCCAGTTGAAATTACAATTGCTAAAGACTCCTTGACTCTCCAGAATGAATTTATAACAAGAAGCTGTAGAAAATTTTCCATTGCCGTTAGGAGCCCAAGAAACCGAATCCTCAAGCTCAAGAGCAACAAGTAAAGGAACACTATTTATAGCTTCCTGGTGCTCTGGGCTTATGGAGTTAGTATTCCATGTTCCACTTTGACCAATGATAGAACTAACTGTAGCTGAGTCATCACCAAAAATATTGGTGACTTGTTCTAACGGGCATTTGCCACACCACCAATCTTTCCAAAGTAAGATATTTCTACCATTCGCAACTGTCCATTTGGCAACTATAATAAGAACCTCTTTGCAATTGTAAATACTTTTCCATATATGAGAGGTTTTACTTTTTTTTTCTTCCATCTAGAAGGATTCTTCCTCATGTCTTATTTAGCTTTCAGCGTTTTGATCCACATGGGGCTATCTTCGTTCATAATTCTCCACCGAAGCTTCGAATTTAGCGCTAAGTTGATATTCTTAGCATTTCTCAACCCAAGCCCTCCAAACCTCTTAGGCTTACACACTTGATTCTAATTAACAAGATGAACCCTTTTCTTGTTGAGAGAGTCACCCCATAGGAAGTCCCTGTTAATCTTATCAATTTTCTGACAAACTTTAGCAGGAAGCTTCATAGTTTACATATGATAATTAGGGATGGTAGAAGTGACAGATTGAACCAAAGTACACCTACCTGCAAGGGATAAACAACTAGTTTTCCAACCAGCTAACTTCTTCCTAATTTTCTCAATGATAAAATTGGAGTGGGAGTCACTAAGTCTATCATGGACAATAGTGACACCCAGGTCCATACCCAGATCTTTTGATAATCTCATTCCACAGATAGAGCTGAATTTAAAAGCTTCTCTTCTAGCAATATTAGGGGAACAAAGCATTGTGGATTTGTTGAAGTTCACCCTTTGTCTTGAAACTTTGCAAAAATCGTCGAAGACCCCTATAATAGTATGACAGTATTTATTTTTAGCTTTCACAAACAAGATTAAATCATTAACGAAAAAAGTGCGAGAAGCACGGCTCGTTAGGCGAAGCTTTCAAGCCCACCCAATCTTTCAAATTTACCTTCTTATTGATATGATTAAATAAATATTCTAAGCACAAAATGAACAAATAGGGAGAAAGCGGGTATCCCTGGCGGAGACCTCTAGAAGTTTTGAAATACTCAGTTTTCTCCCCATTCCACAGAATATTAGTTACACCATTAGAAATGCAACTAAAAATGAGATTAATGCATTTAGGATCAAAGTTGAAATTGACAAGAACCTTTTTGATGAAAGCTCATTCAATTATGTCATAAGCTTTTTCAAGGTCGATTTTTAGAACGAGGCTTCATTCCTTACCTTTTTTGTTCATCAAAGAATGAACTATTTCTTGTATGATAATTATATTATCCGTGGTTTGTCTTTCAGGCATGAAACTGGCCTGGTATATATGGGCCAATAATTTTGTCGAGAATAAATCTCAAGCGATGCACGATAACTTTCGTCACAATTTTGTAGGAGACATTACACAAGGTAATAGGACAAAATTGGTTAATAGTTTTCGGGTTCTCAGTTTTGAGAATAAGAGTAACTAGGGATTTGTTAAGATGCTCAGGGAATTCACAAATAGTAAAGCAATTCTTAACAAAACTACACAAAGAGTAGTGAATTTTATTCCAATTTTTTTTGAAAAAACATGGGTTGAATACCATCTGGGCCTAGGGCTATGAGGCCCTGCATAGAAAACAAGGCATTTTTAATCTTAAGATTACTGGGCATGGCTGTCAAATCTTTTTTGTCATTTGGTCCTAAAGTCGACCCATTGGGCATGGAAAAGTTTGACAGCAAAGCATTCTCATCACTTTTGAACATGTTTTTGAAATAATTAATAATATGAGTCTTGATAATAGACTGATCTTCCACTCATTCATCCTTCATAAGCAACATGTCAATCTTATTTCATCTACGTCTAATAATCGTAGATAGGTGGAAATATCTAGTATTGCGATCCCCAAATTTTAGCCATTGGACCCTAGATTTTTGGTACCATAAGATTTCTTTTTGTTTTAACACCTCATTTAACTTGTTTTTTAGCTGAGATTATAATCGGTAAAGGTTGTGAGAAAAATTATTTTCTTGAGCCTTTTGAATGCCAATTAATCTCACTTTTAACCTCTTCTTTTTGATAAAAAATATTGCCAAAGGAGTGCTTGTTCCGAGGAATAATCTTAGCGGTAATATTCACTATGTTATCATTAAGGCTGGAATTATTATTCCAGTGAGTGTTGATGATATTTTGGAAATCGTTATCATCAAACCAACACGCAAGCATTCTAAAATGTCTCAAATCTCAATTGGGAGTAAAGTTAGAGTTTATACCTTCCGTATTGAGCAGAATATGAGAGTGATCCGAACCTATATGTGGGAGATTTATCACCGCCGCTTCAGGAAAGATAGTTCTCCAACTAGGATTAACAAGGGCTCTGTCCAATCGAACCAACGTATTTGCCAATCCTCCTCTGTTATTAGACCAAGTTAGTCTCGAACCACTGCAACCGAGATCTATCAAATTACAGCGGTTAATATGGTTCATGAAGTTCTCAGATCTGCTAGACTGGGAGGAGTTGTTATCTCTCTGGAGGCTTCTTCTTTCAGAAGGGTCAGCAAAGTCATTGAAGTCCCCCGCAACAAGCCAGGGAAAATTACCGGAGTCAATTACCACAGTCAAATTATCCCACAGATGTTTACGTAACACTTTATTAGGACTGGCGTACACCGTCGATATGAGCCAATTTTCATAGTTAATCCGTTTAATCACAGCATGAACTAATTGATGTGTAATTTGAACCAAGTTGACATTCACTAAGCTGGGGTTCCAGAGAAGCCATATACCGCCGATTCTCCCTATAGCTTCAGAGATGGCAGAGGACGTCAGCCCAAAGGTGTAAAAGAAATTACCCATTTTAGCGAACTCGATTTTGGTTTCCATGATGACAACCACTTCTAGCTCATGATCTTTGTACAGATCTCGCATCAAGTTTTTAAATTCTTCATTTCCGGCACCACGACAATTCCAAAAGATGAACTTCATTTAACCAGCAATATAATAATTAATCGGAAAATCTTGATCAATCGGCCAACCAAAAATCGCTTTAGCACGGCATACCGAGTCCGGTGTCGCTATGGTAGCCGCCATTTGGACCGAGTGAGACCATGGTTTCTCTTTTCGAAACTTCTCCAAACTGACCCGCATTTGAACCTCCTTCATATTCCACTCTATCTCCACAAGGTGAACGTCTGTTTCTTCTACCAAAACTGAGAACCAAGCCGGATTATTGTGTAACCAGTGGATCGTGACTTTTGTCATTGAGGTCTGAAGGTTTTGGATTTAGTTGGGGGAATGGTAGCGGCGGGATAGGGGTAACGAGGTGCAAGTGCTCTCTAGGGTTAGGGTTTGGAGTTGGGGATAAGGTTATATGAGAAGGGGTTGGAGAATGATGTGCATAAGTTGGGTCTGTGGGTGTAAGATTCCCATTTTTAACTGATAGATGATCCGAATTTTTTGTAAAATATTGGAATTTGTTATTATCTAGAGTTGGGCTGGTCTGTTTGGTGGTCTGGAGGGTGTTTTTTATTAGGTTTTGTTGATATGTTTTTAGTTTTGTGGATCAGGTAAATGAGTTTTGTTAGTTGGGTTTTGGGCTCTTTGAGAAGTGTTTTTGACTTTCGGTTGTGGTTCATAGATAGGTTCATCAGATTGGGTATGCAGTTGGGTTCGTAAGACTGGATTTTGTATTTGAGCGTACTCCTTCCCCATTTTTCTTTTTGGTTTCTCAACTTCCTTAGCCCCATTTGGTTCATGTAATACATTGAATCTGTTAGACAAAACATTTCCATTATTAAAATTTTGGTATTTACCTAGATTTTTTGATTGGGTCTTTTTAAACTTCCTGTTGACCAGCATCCATGGTCCGTAGCAATTTGGTTCTTCCTCCTCTTGCACCATGGGGATAGAATCCTTATTAGTAACACAGCTGGGATGTTCCCCGGTTTGACCTTGTTGCCGTTGAGCCATTGTGGAGGTTGATGGACGATCTCCTCCATTAACATTTTTTTTATGAGTATTACCTAGAGTCCTGCATAAGTCAGATCTATGACCAACCATTCCACAATTAAAACAGATTTGATGAATACACTCATATTCCACATTATATTCCCCCCTCCCCAAGATATAACCTGGGATCAAAGGTTTTGCTAGGTCCACTTGGACACAAACTCTAACATACTTCCCCTTCAGCCAAGCAGCTGTATTAGCATCTGTTTTCCAAGGTTTTCCCAACTTTTTTGCAATTTGGAAAATAACCTTTTCCCTGTAATATTCAATGGAAATTTGGGGTAGTCTCACCCAAATTGCTCTTCGGATAGCCGTGGCTTCCGAGGGTTTGAAGTTTGGCTCCCATTCCTTCACAATAAGATAATGGTTCATGAGGATCCAAGGATCCTCATTGATAACATAGTGGTAATCATCCTTCCTATCCATCTTAATGATGAAGCGGTTTTCCCCCAAATCAATCATTTCAAAATCTCCTTGGAGGTTCCACAAACCTTTTAATCTAGATTCCAAGGTTTTATACCCAATATTCTTACCAATGAGCCTTATGATGAGACACCATTTCCACTAATTACGAAGTTTTTTCAGTAAGCACGAAGGCATTACCACCATAGGCAGCATAGGATCCTCATCAACGGGTTCCATGTTAAGATCAAAGTTTTGGATTTCCCTATCATCATCATCATCCTTTGACGACATTTCCACAATTTCATCAAACCAAACATCATGGCCGTTTAATTTGGAAACCGCATCTTTATAGGATTTCCCCTTGACATTGGGGTTAACTCCCCCTTCCTCATAAATTATAGATTCATGTCTTACTTCTTTCCCATAAGTGCATTTAATCAGCTGTGGGTCATCAATCCCACAGCTTTCCGTGTGTAAAATCCGCTGTGGGTCATCAATCCCATAGCTTTCATCTTCCATAGGCATTTCATTATACCTCACAGTGACTCCTTCACTATTTTTGGCTATATCCATTGCCATTGGATCTGGTAAGTTCTCATGTATGTTTTTAACTTTCTTAGAGCTTCTCTCTCCAGGGTAGTTGTCATTGGAGACATTTGTTGAGTTATTGCTCCAATCTGGAGGCTCCGGCGGCAACCTCGGCGGACGGTCGCCCATAACGGCTAGAAAGTGCTGCAAACATCAGTGCTTTTTTGGGGGAATTTGGAGCTCTCTAACTTCTTTCTCTCTTTAACTTTTCTATGAGGGGCAACAACCTTTCTTTTCACATTCATAAAGTTTTAGCAACAACAACGCCATCCAATAAAATATACAAGTACTTCCTCATACCTAATACCTATTGTATTGGGTATTTCTTTTTTATAGCAATTCTCATAGAGGGAATATGAATTCAATGTATAAATTAGACGTGCACTATTTAATCAAGCATTAGCCGCATGAGTATTTTATGTGTGTTAGGTAGCTAAATTATTAATTCCATGACATAATCATATAGTCTTTACATGTAAAGTGGATTAAGGTTTGCCTTTTGGAATTGTTTAATTATATTATTTGTTAGGGGATAATTAATTTAATTTTAAATTAAGTGTCTCATTTTTCTGGACGATTAATATACCCATTTTTACTGTAGAAAATTAGTCACAAGTCTAATGTTTTTTGAACTAATCTACTTAAGGACAATAAGTTTTAACCTATTATTTAAGATCCGATCTTTTGAAATCAGGACGATTTTATGCCTAAAGGACATTTTATTTTTTAATATTTTCAATATAATATAATGATATTATTATTTTCATGTACTTTGTCAATGTTACACTTCTTATATATTATTTAATATTTCACATTTTCAACATATAAATATTAACAAGAAAGTAAAAGTAATAATGCTAATGCATTAATTGATAATTGCTACAAACTAATTAATATTAATAATAAATTCATAAATATATGGAATGCAAGCATTATCCCCCATCCCCATCATTAATAATAAGAAATAATGCTATTCATTAACTCCCCCATCCTTATCATTACTCGTTCCTTATCCCCATCACAAATGTTCTTATATTCAAGAGAAGATGGAGTTACACAACCAATTAAGCCACGTCTCATCCGAATCCATACCAATCCTCCTTGTACTTGTAGCCATCATTGCCATTTGTGTTTCTTATATCCTATCAATCCTTTTCAACTTCTGCAATCGGTCAGCATCTCTTATCTCGATTCTGATTAGATCGACGGCACACAAATCTAAAACAAGTCAATATTTTGAGTGGGTTTTAAGGTAACTTTTTAGGTTTTGGAGGGTAGGACATGGTGGGGGAGGATTTGAGGGGTTTGTGGGTGATGAATTTTAAAAGCTCTAAAGAGATGAATTTTATGGCATTCAAGGTATAAAAAGATTGAATGTTTTTCACCTTTTCCTTGTTTTGATTTGATTTTCTAAGAAAATTCATAATTTTAGTTTTTTATCTGTGTAAATATCTTTTGATTTATAATGTCTGATATAATTTTCACTTTAGAGGAAAAATGCCTGTTTGATTTATAACATCTATTGATTTTGTAATGTCTATATGTGTTTGATATAATGCCTGTTCTTTGTTGTATAAAATGTCTGTTGTAATGTCTATATGCATATTCTTTGTTGTATAAAATGTCTGATATGCCTGCTGCTTCTTTATGTATTTAATTTTGAATTTTTGATGGATTAACTTGTTGTTGTTTGAATATTTTTGAATGGGTTGACTTATCCTATGCATTTAATGTTTGTCGTGATTATAAATAATTTGAATTCTAGTTTCCGTTTTTTAAGTGTTTGAATTTATTATTGCTAGATGGCATAATTGGATTAACTTGATGTTGTTTGAATATTTTTGAATGGGTTGACTTATCCTATGCATTTAATGTTTGTTGTGATTATAGATAATTTGAATTTTAGTTTCTGTTTTTTAAGTGTTTGAATTTATTATAGCTAGAGGGCATAATTGGTATTCATCCTATATTTTTATCTAATTTATTTTGTTATATAATTTAAAAAAGTTTTGTCCTAAAATAAAAATGTTGTCATTTGATAAAAGTTTTGGCCTTCAAACAATTGGCCAAATATACACATCATTGAGTAGATAGAGAAAGGAACTATTGGCCTTGTAACTAAAAGCCCCTTTTTACTATTATAAATATTTTATTCTTACTTATTAATAATTATTGATGTGTTGATTTTCTCGTGTGTGTGTTGTGTAGTTCGATTGTTAATTAAAAAAAAAGTGTCTAATTAAAGTGAGACTTTTAATTTAAGACAATAATTACTTTTAATTTGAGACGAACCTGCAATATTTTGAAATGAGGATACAAAGAATATGGAAAAGAAGCAAAATATCTCAAATCCAAGTAACTACATAACTACATGATTTCTATATGGGAATTTTTGTATGTACCCACCAAATTATTCTTCTCACCCCAGTTATGAGAAACTTAAAACTCACCCCACTGAAAATTTTGAATTTCTTTCAACTCACCCAAGTTATTTTTAAAAGCCAAACAAAGCCTTAAAATCTTTTCATTCCCAATTATTTGTTCAATTCCTAGACTCACAATAACGACGCTAAAGAAATTACATTGTTCATCTTGATCACAAATCTCTTTTCTTTGCTCATTACTTAGTAATTTATACCATCTAAAATGAAGTGAAAACAATGTTTGATTTTGCAATAAGATTAAAGAAGAAAGAGAAACTACTACGGATAGAAAAAAAAATACGTGTGTTGTGCTCTCTCTACTTTTAGAGAAAGAAAGCATATAAGCTATCTTCCATCCATAACACAAACATACATATATATATATATATAATTATTACAAATCAGAAAATCCAAAATTATAATTTCAATTCAACATAAAATCAAAATAATCCACCTGTGTTGTGCTCTCTCTACTTTTAGAGAGAGAAAGCATATAATCTTTCTTCCATTCATAACACAAACATACACACATATATATATATATATATAATTATTACAAATCAGAGAATCCAAATTTATAATTTCAATTCAACATAAAATCAAAATAACTTCGGTGCCTATAGGTTTTATTGATTTCATAAATTTGTATCTCTTCATTCTTGATCCGGCAACCTCGAATCTCTCTACTATTGGCCATAAAATGCCTTATCAATCGCCGAAGATAAAAAAAAAAAAAAATTACCAACAAAGTAGTAAGGGCTTGTTTGGTGAAAAAATAGAGTTTTTTTTTATTAAGTTTCTAAAAATTCAGGTGGGGTGAGAAGACAAATCTCGTGGGTGCAAACAAGATTTCCCTTTCTATATATGTGGATGGATTTTAGGATAATTTAAGGCACTTGTGTTGAATTGCATAAATATGTTTATTTTTATTTTTTTTATTACTAATGAGTTATCAAGGGGAGAGCAATTAGATAAGGTTCAACTAAGGGCTGTCAATCTTGCCTAATGGAAAAAACTTGCCTGAAGTTAAAACTTTAATGTCCAAAATTGTTAGCACAAATGAAACTTTTGTTAAGGCTTAGAATAAGTTACAACTTTAATGTTCGAATTTGTTACTCATGGCTTAGAATAAATTAAAAATTTCTAGTATTATTGAAAAGCATGGTGACTGTATTAATTGAAAATTATGTTTCATTGGAAAGCGCCACACCACAATGGATACAATGTAATTATTTTGGATATTGGATGTTAATTGGATTGCAAATGAATTGTATTGAATATTGATTATACATATTGTAATATATGTGATTGTATTGGATTGTATGTCAAAAAAAATCTGGTTTTTGATATTTTGAAATTATTTTTACAAAAATATTTTATAGCCCAAAACAATCATAATAGTGTGACAAAGATATGACTACTAAAAACATTCATGTGCTGTACACTTTGTGACGATTGAAAACGGTCACAATTTAAGGCATTTTGTGATTGTTTCTGGTAGTCACAAAGACACAAACTGTGTGATTGTTTCTGGTAGTCACAAAGACACAAACTGTGACGACTATGATCAATCACAAGTGGCCTTTGTGACTGCCACATAAAGTCATATGGGAAAGTCATGTAAATGAGGATTGCTGACTGCTTGGTGAGTATTGTTTTGGCAGTCACAACAGAACTTGTGACTGCTATTTATGTGATTGCCATTTGTGACTTTTTTTTTTGCAATCACAAATCACTTATTTCAGTGTAGTGATAGTAGACAATATTTATTCAAATGTCAATTTAAAGTAGTGGGAGAATACTATTTACATGAATGCCAAAATTAGACGGTGTTCTTAAATAAACCCCTAATATTATTCTTTTCTCCCCATTGGAAGAATACTTTCATTTCACCAATTCGTAGGTGGATTTAAAAGCTCCTAAAAGAATAAACAGCGAATTATGGTAAAGGGTGAGATCGGGGTGAAAAGAAAGAGTTTTGGGCAATTTTTTGGTTCATTTCTTTTGGGTTTTGACTTTTGTAAAGATGAAAAGAATAATGTTGTGGATTTATTTAAGATCTAAGAACACACATTAAAATATACGATATTGACTTTTTATTTTTCAAAATGTCTCATTAATTCAAAGAGTTCTACCAAAACCACAATTTTATAATATAAAGGCACATATGATACATGTCCATGCCTTTTTTTCATGCTGTCGTAGAACTAATATAGAGTAAAAGAATAAAAAATTAAAGCAATATTGTTTGCTTAATGGCCATTATAATTTTTTTTATTTTATTAATATAGAGGTTATAAGTTCGAAACTAATTGAATAAATATATATTTTTTTCAAAATATAAAATGAAAAAATACCAAACTTGCTTTTTGGATGAAAAATTATTGTGTTTCAAATTCCTAAACTATATATATGGTGAAAATTTTGCAAATAAAAAATTGATCTTGACTTGGATCTTGTATATCTATCACCACAATCAAACCATTGCCTTCATGGAGAACGGAATTATTTCTTATTATTTAACCGATTTGCATATTTCTATTCTAGATTATATACTATACAACCATTGCATAGTAAAAAAAAAAAATATTTAAATAAATAAATTAATGTAAAAGGCCAGGGCAATCTTAGCTGTTCAATGTCCAAACAAACAACCAACCAAACAAGCAATTCCATAGGTGATAAATTTTAATTTATTTTCAGTAACAACCGATACACGGATAAATTTTGTGTCCGAAAACAAAAGGACTCCAACTACATAACCACACATTTAAAACTAGTTCAAATATATAACCAGATCTAATTTCGTTAATATTTTTGTATATATATATATAGATTGAATTTGTTTCTACTTTCTAGTACGAACCGGTCCGCACTTAAAAATTTCTATATATATATTTCAATCATTATTATATTGTATCTTAGACCCAAGGGTCCAAATTATTTAAGGGAAAAAAAGGAAAATGTGAAATTAATTAGACAGCGTCGACAGATATCTTCATTCCAAGATCACAATGGTCAGTGAAACTGCAGACAAAAAAGTTTTTTCCCTTTTTTAGGGTTATATGATCTTTCCCAGAAGTGAAAGCTTTGCCAATTGCATCCTGTGGGATGTTGCAACTGCCATAACTGCCAGCATCCACTGGTACCACATTGTGAAATTTTGGGTTGTAGTTGAATTCTGCATCACAATAACAAAACTTCAAATTAGTCTCAAACTAAAAACAACAAAACACCAACCGGCTATAAGACCGTTCGCTAAAAAAAATAGTGAGATGGACTATCTATTTATCTAAGTTTCGTGATTTCAAGAGACACTTAATCTTTCCGTCTTTGTCAAAAGGTTTAGTAATACAGAATTGGATTAAAGTATATTAGCAAATGTATATATATCACCAATAATGAGGGTATAATTGTCAAATGTCTATTTAACATTCAAAGTCAGATAAAAGCAAACACGTTTTTCGGGGTTCCTGATTAACATTAAACATTCAAAATTAAGTATTTAGTTCGTATGTTCAACGATAAATCTTTACAGTTTGTCTGTCAAGAGATATATAGTGACATAAGTATATACATACCGAGTACATCACCGGCCTTAAAGGTTTTTCCTCGGGGCCAATTAACGACGTTAAATGTCCAACCACCCTTGTCTCCAACTACGTAAGTAGCTGCTTGGGCGATTTTGCAGTGGAGCACCAATAGGCACACCACCATTGCTGCTACAACTGCACTGCCTCTTCCCTTAGCCATTTTAGTGACAAATGAAAATAATTTTTTCAACGTATTTTTGTGTGGGTGTGTGTGAGAGAGTGAGGGGATGAAAAGAATTGTGAGATGGAAATTAACAAAGGATAGTGGCCTATTTTATACAGCTTGTAAATTATGAAGCTCGGAGGTGGTGAGATTTTTTCTAATTATTAACAAAGATTCAGTGTGAATATTGCCTCAAATGTTTTCACTGAAGATATTTTAGGGTGATTTTGTTTCTATCCACCAAATCTTGCAGTTAATCCACCCTTAAATTATGAAAATTTTAAATGAAGTTTCACAAAATTACCTTTTTTAAAATTGATTAGTATATCCACCAATTTTAATTAAATTATAATTGTATAAATTTAAATTCCTTTTTTATTAACATTCCTAATCTAACTATAATTCCTTCTAATTAACTTTCCTAATCTAAATATAATTCCTTCTAATTAACATTCCTAATCTAAATATAATTCTTTTTAATTAAATTCATCTTTACGTTTAAAAAAGTTTGAACGGTTTAGGGTTACTTATGCGCTTGTGTTGATCGAATAGACGCCATTCTCTCTCTCTCTCTCACACACACACACGAAAACAGAGTGAAAGAATGACCAAGTATATATAGTGTGTATTATACATTTATAAGAGGGGATGACCAACTTTTTCAGCTTGCGTTGCAAATAGACCTTATCCAGTAATTTATAATTTTTTTATTCATTAATCTTTTGGAACCCCCAACATTATAATTAATAATTTACAATTTTTTTATTCATTAATCTTTTGGAACCCCCAACATTATAATTAATAATATAAGTATTTAGTCTGAAAGTTAGATATGATATAAGAAACTTGGTATAATTTAAATTTTTAATCTTCCGTATTGTGAGTTAGACTTACATAATACAAAAACTAAATTAGTTCAAAATTTTCGAATTGTGGGTGTGGGTTTCTAAGGTTGGAATACATATTTGGTGATTTAAAGAATATGAAACTAATCTAGGGTTTGTGATAGAATGATGAAGAAGAAGAAGAAGAAGAAGAATGTTAGGGAAAGAGTGATAGTGGGAAGAAGAAGAAGAAGAAGAAGAAGAAGAAGAAGAGATACTGGGAGAATCGTTAAAACCGTAAAGTTAATTAAAATTTACCCATCTAAATTTTTAAAGTGGTTATACTTAATAATTTAGTAGATATTTCCATATTAAATTATTATTTAAAATAATATTTATAAAATTAAATTCATAATATTTTTTTGTCAGTTCATCCACGCTCGCGGATTAACTTAATATGTAATGCGGATTAACTTAACAATGTGGATTAACTGCAAGATTTGGTGGATAGAAATAAAATCACCCATATTTTATTCATGTGATATTATTTACTATGTAATAATACGTGTTAAAAGTACTATCGATCATTTAAAAAATAATCTTAAATCTCTCAGTCACGTAGTTTTTTATTATGTATATATTTTTAAGATTCAAAAAATATTACCTCTCGGTATATAGATTATTAGTATATATACAAACATAAGATCATATCTATGTGATACAATAATCTTACAATTTCATTTTATGTTTATTAAGGAAGAAGCACCTCACATTAAATCAATTCTAGCCAAAAATGTATAATATCTATTTTAGGACAAAATAATACCCGAATTTGACCTTTGTAATAGACAAAGCATGATATGCAATCTTAAAATAGATATTATATATATAGCATCATGAATTACTTTTGTTTCTAAGGATCCGTTTAATGATAATATGGAAAAAAAAAGTTAATTTTTGTGAAACGTTGAAAAATAAGTTGGGTTAATGCCGAACGTCAGTGTAGGATATATATGGCTCTTGTTTGAACACATCAACAACTCTATATATGGATGAAGTCATTTTAATTTTCATAGAAATTTTAAATGATGAAATTTAATGATAGAACTTAAAATTTCATCATTTAAAATTTCTTCAATTGTAATTTCTTATGTTTGGATATCTTGTATGTAGAATTTTAAAAATAAAATAAATATTACAATATCACTTGTTTTATGTCGGAATTTAGAGAATGACGCATTATACTACGGAATTTTAAGTTGAAATTTTTAAAAGGCAAAATATAGCAAATTTACCGGTAAAATTTCAAATTCTTCTATAATTTTACTAAACAATGGACTTCTACTTTTCTGTGCTCCAAATCCCAACTTTTGCTTAAATTTTGAGTTTTTTTTTCTCTATCTAAACACAGGGTAAGAGAATTAAAAAAGATCCCATTACAGTGCCGTTTTGATGAAATAGAAGTTAACACCGTCTCCGTGTCACCGTTCATAGGTCTCCTCCTCTAATTTTGTGACTGTTTATCAATCATTTCATCTGAGTTTAATTTTGTAGTTCTCTCATTTCTATTTTTCTGCAAACCAAATTGCTCTAACCATTTATTCATCACTTTCAATTAGATATAAAATCATCTCCATTACCATCTATCCCATCAATTTATCATCCATCCTCTTAATTTTCTTCTTTATTTGTCACCCTAAACTTTCACCGTGTTATATGAAATTGCCAACAAGCCTAGTTAATTATGGATGCTCATGCCATATCTTATAATTATTCCAACTCAAAATATGGAAACAAGAGGTGCTTTGGTGCGGATAATTGGGTTCTATTATGTGTTAATTTCTGGATATATAAGAAATAAAGAGTTCCAAGAGAGAGAGAAAATTGCAAAAAGACCCATGGTGTAGTGCACTTTTTACCATGAGAGAGAAACAAGGGCGGATCCAGGATTTTACCTTGGGGTGGGCTGATGATAAAAGGAAATTTTGTAAAAATAAAAAATAAAAAAAATCGAGAAAATATTAATAACGAATTTTTTTTCCCTTTTCCAAGCATGAGAAATTTTGAAATTAATTTTGTGTTTGGCTAAAAAAATGTATAGACTAATTTTTCTCCAAATTTTTCGAAATACAACAAAAAATTAATTAAAATATATACGACAGTTGATTACTAAAACTGAGACTTTGAAATATAAAATCTCGAAAAAAAATTAAATAAGAGTATTGGTCCAGTTTACAAATGTTCATAAATATTATATATATATACAATATTATAAAACAAATAAACAAAAGTCAACATTTCTATCATACTGCTCGTGTACACAGTACACATATAATACATATATATATATATATTATATAACAAACAAACAAAAGAAGAAAACAAATGTTTATATAGAATATACTCACTTTATTTTATCAAAAGGAGCTGAGGAAGTCAAGAAGATCCAAACAAATAAGACTCGGAGTGTAGTGCTCTCTGTCAGTCTGTGTGCGTTGCGGCTGGCTTCTTCTCTCCTCTTTTATTTTTGTTTTGTTTTAAACTATCTCTATTAGGTCAAGTGGGTATGGGCTGGGCTGTAAGGCTGGCTTAAAAATAATTAGTGCTCTAAGTAACTGTTTTTTTTTTGGGGTGGGCTGAAGCCTAGTTGAACCCCCCCCCCCCCCCCTATGCCATGGGGAGAAATAGAAGATATGGAGGAAGATGTGAAAAGCAAGGCGTTAATTTCTATCTTGTCAAAACAACAACTGTAATGAATTGATCCTAATTCTCTTAATAACATGTCAAAGTGAGAGCCGTAAATAGATCTTATATATGTTAACCTTTAGGATTAACCCAAATGGCCACATTCCACACCCGTTAGAAAAAAATATATTCTAACACATAGAATTTGTTAGAAAGTATTAACCACGCCCTTCTTCTCACCTATGTTTAGCGTTAAAAATAATATTTCTAATGCTATAAGAATGTTAAATAATGACTCATATGGTGTAGTGCGTCCAGCTCAGTGTTTTGTTGAATACTATAGATAGAGTTAATGCCAAGGTTTCAATTGAACCACTTAGGGTGTGTTTTGGCAACCCCAATTCTATAGGATAGAATTGGAATTGGAACATCGTTTTATAATTTCATTATTTGGATACACTAAATGTCATGGTTTTAAAATTCTAGCGGAATTCCAAAACCATTAAAGGGTGTGTTTGGATATGTAGTTTTAGAATTCTATTAGAATTATAATTCTATAGTATTACAATTCCAAGAATTGCAATACCATTGAATTATAATACCATTGTTTGGATTGCACGTAGTTTTCATTTGGAATTCTAATAGAATTCAAAATTTATTTATTTGGCTAAATTATTAAATTCATTTGAAATTCCAAATAGTCAATAGGGCGATGATAGCGGAAGTTCATTTAATATATATATTTTGTATATACATATACAAATATATATGTATATACACTGTGTATATACATATGTATTATATTTAATGTATACGTACATATATGTAATATATATTCACGTGTATATGTAAAAGTTTTTTATATTAAAAAAAATTGGGTGAGGTGAGAGTTGTAAGTGTACGTATGTGTTTTTATTTTTTTGGTTTGTGAAACAGCGTGAACTATGAAGAAGGGGGTGTTGGGGGGGGGGGGGCGCTGGGTTGGGGTGGGGTGAGGTGAGGTGAGGTGGGAGGTGTATTGGGGTGGGGGTGATATGAGTGGTGATGGTGAAATATTTTTTTTTTTTTTATAGAATTCAATAGAAATTGGAATTAGAAAACTCTACTATTTTTGTGGAATTTAATCCTTTAGAATTTGTGATTTTGGAATTCTAGTAGAATTCCAAAACTATAACCTTTTAACCTATCCAAACAATAGAATTCTAAAATCATTCCTCAATTCCAATTCTATAGCGTGGAATTGGGGTTACCAAACACACCCATTCTTAAGGATTGAATTCTATAAGAAAAGTAGAGTTTTCCAATTCTTATTATCATTGAATCAAAAAATATAAAATATTCTTCCTTAATAACCCAACCCACGCACCCACCCCCCTCCTCTATCCCGTGCACAAAATCACTTTCATCAACACCCCACCTCATCCTGTTTCCAATTAATTCCACACCACCTCCACCCCTCAATTTGACACCCCCTAATTGCACCAATACACAATGACCACCCCCTTGCACATAACTCACCATTTGTACTCAAATTCGAACACTCCCATATTATTATTTATTGTATATATATGTATTCACACTTAACTATATATATGTATATATATTATATATGCATTTCTGTGCATATATATATATATTTAAACACATTCTCTCTATATAATTTAAAATGTAAATTCATAAATTAGTTAAACAAAAAGATTTATAATAACAATAAAATTTAAAATAAAAACTAAAATACCATCCAAACATTTCTATAGCATTATAATCGTAAAGCAATTGAATCCCAAATTTCACGGTTGCCTATTTCTTAAGTTTAATTACCCGTCGCATATGTACGGTGATTGGTAAACCCACGCGTCTTATTGGCGCGTGGAAATAACAGTCTCCGACGACTTGCATTTCTTCGGCAGTGTTGAGTTGAGCTTCCCACACTCAGTTCCGTCAAATTCGACGATCTCTCTCTACAATCCACCACTCTCTCTCTCTCTCTCTCTCTCTCTAGAATCACTTCTTTTTTCGTAGCTGCCATGGATTTTTCCAATTTGTGCTTCGTGGTTGTACTAGTAGTAATAGGTCTCCTAATATCAGCCATTGATGCTTCAATCCACATCTACGATCGAGATCAATTCCGAGAAGTCGGCAATGCTTATCTTCTCTCCGGCGGTAGCGAAGGTATCGCCGCTTCACGAACCACAACTCCTCAGGGTGCCAGTTCCACTATCCACGATGGCCGTTCTTATATCCGGTAATTCATCTATATACGTATAGTGTTTCAGGTCAATTTTGAATTATATTTAGTCAGATCTACTAATGTTATATTTTGTGCATGTTTGTGAACATCCAATTTGGTTAAACACTAGATGCTGAACTGGATGCTTAATGCTGCACGGAAGCTCTGAAAAATGTGTTTGATTTTATTTGACTCTAAGTGCTTCTTTGGTTCCGAGTTTTGGTTTATTCCTGGAATTTTAAATCGGTAAATTTACGCTAGGGGTCTCTAATAGTTCATATCAAGAGGTTGAGTCATGAGTTGGCCAATTTAGATTCTAGAAATTAACAGAACTCAAACCAAATGAAGTAAGAATGCTGAAAAGATGACATTTTTCAATTTTAACTTATTATTATCTATAAATCAATACCTAAAGAATAGAAAAGGCTGAGAGCATAACTGGAATAATTTTATTAAAGTTAAATTAAATTTTCAGCACAAAACTTGCCTCGTGATGAATGCTGAATTTCTCCTTATATTGGAGTTTGAGATTGATGGAAAATGCCGTGAGAGTTGGATTTACGTGGTGACGTGATGTCCTTCTTCCTATATGCAATTAGCAAATGGGTCGGGCAGACAGCACTATCCATGCTTATGACAAATTATTCATGCATTATACACAATTATCTGTGGCAAAATATTTGAGCCCAAGGCATCAACAGACCTATCCTTACCCAGAACAATAATGTTATACACACAAAGATACACGAAGGTCACCAATTGTAAACCATAATTGGTTTGGCTTACTCGATTTGAGAGCCAAATTTATATTTATGTATATGAATTAGCGTTACAATAAAGAAGAGAAGAACATTATAACCCATGTGATCAAATGCTAGTTATAGACTAAATCTATAAGATGAATTATGGATGTACAATAGACATCCAATAGCACCTGACTAACGGACAGCTAATAAAACATAATTTTCCAACAACTTAAACGACTTCAACTACTTGTAGATAGGTCCAAGACTCCAAGTTCTTGAGTAGTGAACTGCATGTTGTGTACAAACCTTTTTTGTGTTCTCCTTGTGGTTCTAGGATTTACTCTCTGCAGAATTACCCATGTTATCCGATTACCAATTTTTGTTATGAACTATCAGTCCTACTCTTATGCTTTAGAAGGTGCTAAAATGCTTGCGCTATGTCCGTGTTGTTTCCTTGACATATGTTTGTATACATTTGACTTGCCAATCCCGTGTCTATGGTACTCTTGCATGTCAGTTCCAATGGGCGTATGCCTCTTGACACATGCTTTCAACCTAAAGTAGTTTTTCTATATGTATATAAATACACACAGAGTATATATATACATATTTGTCACCCTTTCCATTTGAAAGTTTTTGTAGAGCTAATTTTAAAAAAATAAAATAACTTCATGAAAATCTATATGTAAGATGGTATTTTTAGGTTACAAAATTCTAAAAAGGAGGTCATTTTTGTTGGACCATGTTGTTTGAAACAGTAGAGCTGAGCGTGTTTCCAAGTGTGACATTCGAACATGGTGATTAACATTGGAATATTGGTCGCAGGTCAGTTCCTAGTCTTTAGCAAGTTCCCGAAGCAACATTTAATTGACTTCAAAACGTTGGGCTTCAATGTCCAATTGTCCACACATTACACATCAATGTTCCAGCAATGGTTGGAAAAGTCAATTCCTAATCAAATATGGAAAGTTTTTTTTTTTTTTTTTTCTCTCCAAATTCTACAAAAGGAGGTCGCTATTAAGCTTGGAAAACATTGAGGAAGCATGGGAAAAACCTGAATTGATGTGGAGCTCCCAAAGGTGAGTGTGAAGGATTTGCCAGGGGTTTTGCTCAAAACGAGTTAAGGTTGAGACTCGAGTATGTTTGATGTAATGAGGCATGTTCTATGGAATTGATTGAATATCTTCACTTGAACATGGGGAAAGTGTTCACCAAGTGTGAATCACTTGCCGAGTGTTTCAGATTGAGAGAGTTTGTGGTTTAGAACTATGATGCGCTTGGGTGGGAGAAAGTGTGCAATGGTATACAGATTTTTGGATAGGAGAGTTGTAGAGGTATGAGATTTATCCTTAAGGAACTCCTTATCGTACGTTGTAATCTCTAGGCAAGTTTGGCCAGACCAAACTTTGAATGGTGCTTTGTTCTATCATATCTCTTACCTGCTGTCTTGTTCGCCAAGAACCAGTTGATCCATACTTGGAGAAATGGTCTGCTCGTAGATGTTTCTGTCTCTCTTACATGTATATCTCGAGTACATCTACTGTTGAACAAAACTACAAGAGAAGAGAGTGAAAGTGAAGAAACCGAAGAAAGAGAAGAAGACTTAGAACTCACTCTCAAGTCTTTCATCTTTGTTTCTCAATTCTCATTAATACGATTTTCTCTTGACTAGAAATAATAATATCTGCTTGGGAAGCGTATACTCCAGTGTAACTTTCAGGTGACTTGGTCCTTTCTGTGGACTATATTAAACAGTATTACGGATTATGTGTAGTGGGATTGACAAAAGACCAATGGAAGATGATTGTTGGTATTGAGACATTTTGAACCATTTATTACTAGGCTGGCATAATCTTAAACCTCTGATTTGTAAAGAATTTTTTTGAAGGAAAATTGACATACTACCTTATTTATTGTATATATGTGCGCACACATTTGTTTTAATTGCTATATTCATGTTGCATTATTATTTTTCATAAGTTGCTTCCATATGTTAATTGACTTTTCGTGTTGCATTACTGATAGTGCTGCTATTTTTGATTGAACATTTTTTACTTGATCTACAATTGCAACTATATATTTACTAGGACTTCTGCACTTGTTCCCTATTGTTATCGCAAAATTAGACTTGTCATTTTCATAAGCTTTTTCCCCATGGATATCTTAAGGATTAAGTAAATAGGAAGCAATGTGTAATTATCTTCTATGTACTTGCCCCCTATTCACATGCATGCAGTATAGTTTAAGAATTATCAACGCGTGCTGAGTCTAGTTTCAACATTAAACATTGGAAAAAATAGTCTTATTGTTATTGTTATAATTGCAAAGCTCGTGTGTTTTAATCTCATTGAGAGAGAGGAGGGTTTGACAAAATCAATTTAAATCCCTTGATGTTTCTTCCCATTGCTTTCCCAAACTCATTGAGTTTATAACAATTTCAAAAAATACAGGTTTGATAATATCACATTTTGGAGGGGTAAATCTGCTGCAGACCAACACTCAAAGATGGCATACACTACCGGGTTGATACAAGTCATAATTTTTGAGGCAGCCGATCGTGATAATATCGGTGGTTCACCTTATGGTGGCCAGCGGTCTATTTGTTGCACGCCTGATCTGGCTAAGCTGGAAGGTTGTAAACAAGGCGAAGTCATTAGGGTAGCTACAGCAACCGATAGTAACTGGCCTGTCATCCTAAATATACAGTTCACCGGGAACTATTTATCCACACACTTGAAACATACAGAGATTTACATCACCAAAACTGGAATGTACAATTTGTTCTTTATATCATGTGATCCAGAACTTAGTGAACTGACAATGAGCGGGAAAACAATTTGGAAGAACCCCAATGGTTATTTACCTGGAAGGATGGCCCCTTTAATGAAGTTTTATGTGATCATGTCTATTGCATATGCATTCGTGAGTCTTGTTTGGTTATCTCAGTATGTGAGATTTTGGAAGGATATTTTGCAACTTCAGCACTGTATCACTGTTGTAATTGCCCTTGGTTTGTTTGAGATGACCCTTTGGTATTTCGAGTACGCACGTTTTAACAACACAGGAACAAGGCCAATTGTGATTACAACTTGGGTTGTGACAATTGGTGCCATAAGGAGAACTTTTTCCCGCCTACTTATTCTCTCCGTTTCAATGGGCTATGGTGTTGTTCGCCCCACACTTGGTGGTCTTACCACAAAGGTGATGCTCATTGGAATAACTTACTTTTTAGCATCTGAGTTGCTGAATATTACTGAGTATGTTGGGACCATAAATGATGTAGCTGGAAGAGCAAGAGTCTTTCTGGTCCTTCCTGATGCATTCCTCGACACATTTTTGATCTTGTGGATTTTCACTTCTCTTTCAAAGACACTAGAGCAGCTACAGGTATCATCTTTCGTTTTGTTTTTGTCAGTACAAGTTCTTGTATCAGGGCCTGTTTGGTTTGGACTTTAGAGTGAAAATAAATAAATAATAGCTAGGGGAAAAATAAAAATGCGAAAAGTATTTTCGCCTATTTCTACTCCTTTTTTTTAATAAGATGTGAATAAGTACACACTAAAATTATTCAACTCTAAGGGTGTTTTCATTAAAAAAATTGGAAATTGATTAAATACACTACTAATTTTTATGAGGAGTTGGAAAAAGAGATTAGTGATGAGGTGAGATGTTCAACTTCTTTTGGGGTTTCCAATGGATTAAGTTCTTTGGGCGGAGCCGCGGAGGGTAAGAGAAGTTTTCCATGAAAAAATAACGAAAGAATGGAGAATGTCTCACCAAATCGCTCGTCTCTTTTTCCCTGTTCTCATTAAAATTAGCAGTGTTTCCAATCATTTTCCAACTTTTTATCAAACCAACCTAAACAAAAATATCGTACCAATTCCTAGAGAGGTCAAAATACTTTTTCAGCATTTTTCGTTTCACCCAGGTGATAAAATTCACACCGAACCAAGCTGGGCCTTAAGTGCTGTTTAACATTCTTTGTACAATGGCATGACCACTTTTCAACTTCCCTATTTTCTACTTGTTCTGATTGCTTACAAATTTCTTTTCTATCCAGGAAAAGAGGAGCTCTGTTAAGTTGGATATTTACAGGAAGTTCTCAAATGCATTAGCAGTCACTGTTATTGTCTCAGTTGCTTGGATAGGATATGAGGTATACACTGAGTTTAACAGAATATATATTAGTTTCCGTGGAGTATAACCCCGACTCATTGAACTTGTGCAGTTAATACTTCAATTCATTTTATATAACTCAACAAATTCTTAACCCAACTATTTGGAGTTTATTTCTAGTTGCATATTTTTACTTCATGGTGAGAAGTGTAACTCTGTGTTTCATGGGTAAGAAAATACAGTATTGACTTCGGTGAGTAGGATGGTGGAAAACATTTTTCATTGTTCGATACTGAACTTTGTTCAATATTTATGTTAAGAGCTTCATAAGTACGGTCTGTGAAATTGTTAATAATTTTATAGAAACAAAAAATTAAATTTGCTATATGTGACACTACTTCTCAGCATTTGTTGCTTTATCTCAATCAAAAATTTATCACCCCTAACCAAGGCTCTCACAATTTCACTACAAGGATTGTTGTGCCATTACTTGACAATTACCCCGTAACTATTATTTTGCATTGTCATTGTGGCCATAGAAGGATATGGAGTCCATGTAGGCATCAAACTATGTGGGATTGGAGAAAAATGAGTGCACCAAGAATTTACGTTGTTCAACCCAATATAGCCTACATTCATGTAGAGAGTTGAGCGTAATATTATTGCTGAGAGTACGACGTCTTTGTCGAACCATAGTCACAAGTGTCCAGAATCCAATCATCTCTTTGGGTTTGAGATAAAATAACTTTAACCTAGGTGAAGAGTAAAAGGGTAGCTCTATTGCCAACGCAAAAATGACATCTGCCAAAGAATACGCTATCATGCAAGCACAATGTATAAGCAAGCAAATAATGTGTTGACAAGCATTTCCCAAAGTAAAATGGTAAAAACTATTTTCACCTAATTCGTATTGAACTTTTGTTAGCTATTCTTGTTTAAAACTGTGTAATCATAATATCTGCATTTATTCATTGCTCTACTAAAATTCCCTAGAGTAAGTAATACTTACTGTTGATTCATTTCCAGTATATCACCAAGAAGCAAACAGATTGAAATATGTTTAATTGTATAATGGATATATCAATGCACTCTATTTAATATCTGGGTTTCTTTTTTTCAGTTGAGCTGTAGGCTTTAATTTTGCTGTTGGATTTGCGGTTTAAATTACCTAGCAGATGGTGACAGTTTGGACCTGAAATCATAATTGTTAATGAGCTTCTTTGTGCAGGTTTACTTTAAAGCAACAGATCCATTCAATGAGAGGTGGCAGAGTGGTTGGATCATCACTGCATTTTGGGACATTCTTTCATTCGCATTGCTCTGCGTTATCTGCTATCTCTGGGCTCCATCACAGAACTCTCAACGGTATATTTAACTTTGCCTTTTCCTTCATTGTCCTGCCTAAATTTCAGAAATTTGTCAAAAATGACTAAGGTGGCTCCACGTAAAACAAAACTACAATGAAGATCATTAATCTCAACATAAACAATGATGAAGAATAAAGCTTATTGCCACTCATAATTTGGGATGGAGGGAGTAATTTTTTGTAACTATCCCCACCAATTCCATGTTATATCTGGAAAAAAAAGGGTTGCCCCCTGGCTTTTGCAGTTTTGCCACCTCGTCCTGTTAGGAGTACTCAAACCCAAAGATTTTCTAGTTTTGTCCCTTCTGGAAAGAGGGAATCTGATGGAGAAGAGTCATTTTTGTGAAATGTGCTATTAGTTTTTTGGTTTTCCATGGAACAAAATGTTTTGGGCGGTGGGTAAGAATTTTTTTTCCATGAAAAATAAGGCAAAGATGGAGACAACACACTAAATCACTCCTTTTTTTTTCCAACTTCTCGTAAAAATCAACTGTTTTTTCAATCATTTCCTGAATTTGTTATCAAACAGACCCTTAGAATGTATTTTGGGGACTTCAGCTCCATGGTGTGTATATGGAATTGGCATTGGAGCAAACTAATCAATTTTGGAAGTAGCATTACTTCAATTCCAACTCTAACTCTTCTATAGTTAGGAATTTGGGTTCCCTATCATTCTTTAGCATCCAGTAGTGCTCTTTATCTTTATTTATATGTGATAGTTTTTCTTCTTCACATTTCCTTCTCATATGTAGTCTTAACTTTTCATCAGGCTTCGTTTGATAAAAAAGTTGTAAAATTATTGAAACCCCCAAAGAATTGGATTCCAAGGAAAACCGAAAATGTAATACGTCATCTTGCTAAACCACTCATCTCTTTCCCAACTTCTCATAAATTTAGTTATGTTTTCAATTCTTTTCCAACTTTTCCTGTCAAATAGTATCCATATTGTCTTGACTCTAGCACAAATCTAAGTGAGCAGAGGAAGAGGAAATTAGGAGACAAGCACTGTCCAAAAGTGTTGTGGGCTTTTGTATTTCACCAAACATTCACTAATTCCCCACCCTCAAATTCAGAGCCCTACTTTTCTTTTTTGGAAAGTCGTGTTTTTTTTTTTGGTCACTAATTATAACAAACCCAATGTTCCATAGAAGTTTGACTTCTAAACCGGAACTATTAACATGTGAGAGTGCTTTTTTATGATAATTTCCCAGCATATCGCCTCACTTGTACCATATATTTCATGCGCAGTTACGCCTATTCAGAAGAAAAGGGAGAAGAGTTTGACGACGAAGAAGTCCAATCATTGAACAACGGATCGCCAAATGGCGACATCAGTTTGGTCAGACGGTAGAGAAAGGAGGAAAAAAAATTCAGAGGTACCAATTTTCGTTTGTTTGGAAGATAATTTTGAAGCGGATAAAGGGGGGAGGAATGCGTGTCATTTATGAGTAACCTTTAGTAATTATTTTCACACAAATGGTTTGGAGTTGAAACGTGTAATCTTGAGAAAACTGGTGTTCTCATTGAGGAAAAAATATTCAATACAACAGTCATAAAAATGAAGCTGCGTAAAAATGCAGTTGAGAAAAATCAATGTGTGCGAAAGGGAGGGGATGTAATTGTTATTGTAACATTATTTGTTGATTTTTTTTTTCCGCTGAAGATATTTAGGCTTACAGAGTGCGTTTGATAAGTTGTAATATTCTTTTTTCTTTTTACTCAAGATTTCAAAATATTTGTTTTTTCAGGCATTGATATTCTTAAGTAGCATTTGGTGAATCTCAACCAAGGAGGCAGTAAAGTGTACTTGACACAATTTTTTTTTTGGCTAAAAACTCACATATAATATTCCCTTAGTTTCAAATAAAGCTACACTTTTTTTTAGCATCTCAAATTAAACATTCTGGATTCTAATTTTGTTCATTCTTAAAATTTTAAATTATAATTTTACATAAAAAGTTTGAATTTCATAATTTGTGTCGTCAATAGAATTTTGAGAAAAAATTATTTAGTAAAATAAAAACTTGAACCAAACAAGTAATTAATCACTCCCTCTCCTTTAAAGAAATTTTCAATTTATAACCTTTTAATTAACTTTTATTAGCCAATGGTGGTACTCTCTCTTGATTTTGTATTAGAGATGTCAAGGTTCGAAACTCATGAATGTAGGTGAAAATTAACTTCTATTATAGCGGGAATCCAAAATTCATTTGTAACTGAAAGATTGAAAAAGTTCTCCCCCAAAAAAAATTGCAATTAAACACACCAAAGTGGCAAATATTTTTGTTTGGTCTGAGCCAAAATAGCAACTTGGGTGAAAAAATAACATTATCCATAGAAAACAAGTTCAATCAAACACACTCCAATAATTCAAGTGTCAACTTACCAAAAAAATAATTAAAGTATCGCTTTGAAAATCAATAATAGCTTGTGTTTACTCTTTTTTTTTAATAAAGAAGTGAAATCTAAAAAAGAAAAACCTAACTTATTTTGAAAACCTAGTCAAATAATATTTTAAATCTCATTTTTTACTACAATAATAAAAAGGGTGGAGATATTGATACTTTCAAAAATACTTAGTAACATTCTTAGTTCATTTGATCATTCGAAACTAAGTAAAATGTTTGTTACTCGGTTCTTAAGGCCTATATATATTCTATTTTCGACAACCGAGTAGATTATTATCAAATTTATATTCGATACTTCATAACCGAGTAACACGTGCCTTACTCGATTATCAAAAATCAAATAAAAAATGAGAATTTTCGATAGAGATATATTATTGGGGGTGTTAATAGGGGTGTGCAAAAACCGACCCGAACCAAACAGATTAACCGAACCGAACCGAAATTGATTTTTTTCAATTAAATAAAGTATTATAAAATTGGACCGTTTATTCGATCTACGGTCGGACACCAAAAAAATTACCCAAAAATCGAACCAAACCAAACCATGAGTTTGTTATATTTTGGGCCTATATATTTTAATATCAAATATTTGGGCTTATGTATTTTTATTTGAATGTGTGGAAATATGCATTATTCAATTATTAAGAATCAAATAAAAAATGTCCAAATTAAATTAGCCCATTAAAAAAATTTTTGACCAAAAAAGTTTAAATTAGTTCGGATATTGCTAATAATTCGGTCTGGTCCTATCCAGTATAGGACCGATATCTCTGATCTAATAATCAACGGTCCAGTTGCACACCCGTAGGTGTTAATATCTCTAACCTAATAAAAATCTCATTTCTTCTCTTACTCAAACCCAAGCATTTACCAACAAAGCTAGTGAGCTAGTCACTCGCTAAAAAACGTGTAATGTTTACTCTTTCTTTATCTTTTAACTGATTCAATGAAAATTAGTCAAACTTTTATAACAATAAACAATGGAGCATCTTATCTCATTCTTTACCTCTTAACTGATTCATTTTGGTAGTTTGTTTAGTCTTTCTTTCTCTCTCTACAATCAATATATATACACATATTATACGGCTATGGCGACCACTGCTAAGGGAGGAAGAGCAACAGCAGCAGCTGCAGAAGCAGAGGAAGGAGAAGTAAGCAAAAGAAACCTAAAAGAAGGAGAGAGAATAGTTGGGTCCACAAGGAGACCCGACGGTACCCTCAGAAAACCCATTAGAATTAGGGCAGGTTATATCCCTCAAGATGAAGTTGCCCTTTACCAATCCAAAGCCTCCTTGGTATATCTATCTTATCATATTCATTCACATAATATTATATTATATAGACATATATACATATGGAGAAAAATTCTCGTACGGACCTGTTCATAGAATTTTAGCGACAAATTTTCGTCATTAAAGGTGCAAAATGGTGGAGCCAAGATTCTTGTTTCATTTTTTTTTATTTTTTATTTTTTTTAAATAGGACTATTTTTAATACTAATGGTTTAAGGAAAAACAAATAAAAGGTGGAAATTTTAGTAGTGCTTGTGTCTTTCAACAATTAAAAGGCAAACTTGATTAAGGGAGTGTGATTTATTGCACTTGTTTTTTCTTGGTAAATGCTTTAGTGTCATATTTTGCAATCTTTTAGTGGTGTTTGCTTGCGATATTTCCAAAAGGGAATTTCATTGTACAACGTAGTTGAGCTCTATTTTCTTGTATTGACCATGTAATTCTAAAACAACGTCCACTGTTGTGGCACATTTGCTTGCAAAGTTAGAAAATGATTGAAAAACATAACTAATTTTTATAAGAAGTCAAAAAATGGAACTAGTGATTTGGCGGGATGTTAATTTTTCAGCTTTTCTATGGAATCCAAATTCTTTAGTGGCGGGTAAGACAAAAGTTCCATCAAACTTAAGGAAAAGATGGAGAACATATAACCAAATCACTCCTCTCATTTTCGAAGAACTAACAAAAGTTAATTGTTTTTTCAATCATTTTCCAAGTTTGCAATCAAACGGACCCTTGGTTTTCATTTCCCTTGGAATCTTTTCCATGTAAAACAATTCTATGGAATTCAATATCTTTTTCACGTAACCCAGTCAAATGCGTCCTAAAAGATAGTTTTACTACTTTATATATATGCTTTCTCCAAATTTAGAGGGGGCAATGCCTCCCTTTTTTAGGACATTGAACCAGCCATGTATATATTCATCGATGTTGATTTGTGGTGTTCTATTTGTAATGCTGATGATGATGTTGGCAGTGGAAAAAGGAAATGTCGTCGCTGGAGGTGCTGCCGCCAGGTTATGATCCAACTTTGGATGTGAAACCCAAGACTAAATCTGCTAAAAGGAATGAAAGAAAGAAGGAAAAGCGTATACAAGTAATTTTCCACTCTCTCTCCATTTTTGTATCTGGATGCAAATATCAGCTCTTGATCTGTGTTGAGTTGTATGTTTTTGTAATTAGAATAACTAAGATAGAGAAACGACACTGACCAACCAACCAAAGTCGACAAACTTCCGCTAGACAAACACCTTTCTCTTCACCCATTAAGGGCTTTAACCTCTTCTTAACCTTATCCACAATTGGAGTCCAAAACGCAAATGAACTTCAACTTTCAACACGGACAATGTTCCTCTTCTGCATTTTCCATTTATGATCATTTGCATTTGATTTTAATTGTATTTATATTATATACTTAGGGTCTTATATTTAACTTAATATGTTAACTATAGCAGGCTACACTTGATAAGGGTCAGAATTCAGAGAAAGATGAAATTTCATCTGTTGAAGATGTAAATCAACTGCTGGAGCCTGGTGACTTAATTTCGTCCCATATAGATAAGCTCAACATTTCTGAAAATTATTGCGTGGTTAAGCCTCCCCCAAATTCAACAGAGCATTTGACTCCAGGGGAACATGTTCCCGATATTGATAAAAGAATTCGAGCTCTAAAAAAGAAGGTACAAATAAAAATCCTTGTCTCGGTACTAATATTCGCTCCTTTGAATCTATGCTTATTTTCAGATACTCACTGTCAAGTTAAGAGCTCATTTTTGACTTGTGCACTACTTTAGAAAAACACTAATTTCATCATAATCAACTAGGCAAGAATAAAGTTTATTTATTGTCATAATCAACTGGACAAACGATATAAGAGTGTTAATGCTAGGTCGTTGCCCAGAAGCAACGCGCTGGATCGTCCGAGTCCAGTGACAAATGAGCAAGGGCCGCTACATCGCCGCCTGGGTGTAGTGAAAAATAAGCAAGGGTTCCCGCATCTTTGTGAACGGGTGCGGGTAAAGAAGCTAGTTCATGATAGGAGGATTCGTTTTGGGACTTGGAATATAGGCACACTCACAGGAAAATCGATGGAAATAGTTGACACTATGATCAGGAGGAGGATCAATTTCATGTGCCTTCAAGAAACTAAGTGGGTTGGAGCTAAGGCGAAGGAATTAGACACTTCGGGTTTTAAGCTTTGGTACACTGGCAAGGTTAAATCGAGAAATGGAGTGGGTATAATTGTCGACAAATGGTGGAAGAAGGACATTGTAGATGTAAAGAGGGTAGGAGATAGGATCCTAGCCCTAAAATTCGTAGTGGAGCAGGACACTTTTAATGTGATAAGTGCTTATGCACCTCAAGTCGGGTGTGAAGAACACCTCAAGATAAAATTTTGGGAGGACTTAGAAGGCTTGATCCAGGATATACCACTTAGAGAAAAGATTTTCCTAGGAGGGGATCTGAATGGGCACGTAGGGAGCTCTTCTGAAAACTATAGGGGGGTGCATGGAGGTTATGGCATTGGGGTGGTAAATACCGAGGGAAAATCTATCCTTGATTTCTCGTCTGCTTATGATCTTATGGTTGCCAATACATGTTTTAAGAAGCGGGAGGAGCACCTCATCACATACAAGAGTGGGGCAGCATGCTCGCAGATCGATTTCTTCCTCTTTAGGAAAGGAGATCGAAAGAGTTGTATGGACTGTAAAGTCATACCTGGAGAGAGCTTGACTACCCAACATAGAGTCCTGGTGATGGATATACGAGTTAAGGGGAAAGTGAAGAGAAGGGGCCAAGGTAAGGTTTCAAGGATTAGATGGTGGCATTTGAAGGGTGAAAAACAAAGGATCTTTCAACACAAGGTGCTGGAGGGAGGGTTTTGGGAGGCAAACGGAAGCGCAAATGATATGTGGGACAAGGCGGCCGAGGGGATCAGGAAGATAGCTAAAGAGACGCTGGGTGAATCAAGAGGGTGTGGACCTAGGGATAAAGAATCTTGGTGGTGGGATGATAGTGTACAAGATAAAGTTAAGGTAAAAAGGAAATGCTTTAAAGCTTGGTCTCTATGTAAGAATGCGGAAAATTGGGAATCTTACAAAGAAGCAAAGAAAGAGACTAAGAAGGCGGTGAGTGAGTCGAGGACTAAAGCTTTTGATGGATTATACCAATCTTTAGGCACCAAAGCTGGGGAAAAAGCTATTTACCGACTTGCTAAAGGTCGAGAAAGGAAGACAAAAGACTTGGATCAAGTGAGATGCATTAAGGACGAAGAAGGTAATGTCTTGGTTAAAGAACAAGACATACAAGAGAGATGGAAGAACTATTTTCACAAATTATTTAATGAAGGTTACGAGATTTTAGCAAGTGGAGATGAGCTGAACATGCGAGAGGATGACCAAAATTTCACCTTTTATCGCAGAATTCAAGAAAAGGAAGTGAAAGAAGCATTGATACGAATGGATAGTGGTAAAGCAGTTGGACCAGATAGTATACCTATTGAGGTTTGGAAGGGTCTAGGTGATAAAGGCATTGGTTGGCTCACAAGGTTTTTCAACAAGATATTGAGGTCAAAGAAGATGCCGGAAGAATGGAGGAGAAGCACCCTAATCCCGATTTATAAGAATAAAGGGGATATACAAAATTGCGCCAATTACAGGGGGATTAAACTCATGAGTCATACTATGAAGTTATGGGAAAGGGTGATTGAGCGGAGACTAAGAAAAGAAACCAGCATTTTAGATAATCAATTTGGTTTTATGCCCGGAAGGTCGACCATGGAAGCAATTTACTTGTTGCGGCGTTTGATGGAGCAATATCGGAGGGATCAAAAGGACCTACACATGGTTTTCATTGACTTGGAGAAGGCGTACGATAGGGTACCCAGAGAGATTTTGTGGAAAGCCCTAGAGAAGAAAGGGGTTAGGATTGCCTATATTCGTGTTATCAAGGACATGTATGAAGGAGCTATGACTAGTGTGAGAACACATAGTGGGTCCACAGAAGATTTTCCTATAACTATAGGACTACACCAAGGGTCAGCTTTGAGCCCTTATCTGTTTACCTTGGTCTTGGATGTACTCACGGAACACATTCAAGAGCCAGCACCGCGATGTATGCTGTTTGCAGATGATATTGTCCTAGTGGGTGAGTCCAGAGAAGAGCTAAATGGGAAGGTGGAAACTTGGAGACAAAATTTAGAAGCGCATGGCTTTCGTTTAAGCAGAAGTAAGACAGAATACATGGAGTGCAAGTTCAATAAAAGGCGGAGCACTACTAACTTAGAGGTAAAAGTTGGGGATAATGTCATACCACAAGTCACTCGGTTTAAGTATCTTGGATCCATTATACAAGAAGATGGGGAGATAGAGGGAGATGTAAATCACCGGATTCAAGCAGGATGGTTGAAATGGAGGAAAGCTTCGGGTGTGTTATGTGATAAAAAGGTACCACTCAAGTTAAAAGGAAAATTCTATCGTACCGCGGTTAGACCAGCAATGTTGTATGGGACTGAGTGTTGGGCGGTCAAAAGCCAACACGAGAATAAACTAAGTGTAGCTGAGATGAGAATGTTGAGATGGATGAGTGGCAAGACTAGGAAAGATAAGATCAGGAATGTTACCATCAGAGAGGGAGTTGGGGTGGCACCTATTACAGAAAAGATGGTTGAATCTCGACTTAGATGGTTTGGGCATGTATGGAGGAGACCTGCAGATGCCATGGTTAGGAGAGTTGATCATATGGAGGGAAGCCTAGTTGTTAGAGGCAGAGGAAGACCTAGAAAAACTATAGGTGAAACTATTAAGAAGGATTTAGAGGCGAATGGTTTCACTAGAGATATGATTCACGACAGACCACTATGGCGTCGTTTGATCCATGTAGCCGACCCCACCTAGTGGGATAAAGGCTTGTTGTTGTTGTTGTTGTATTGTCATGCATTTGGTAGATTGGTTGTCCTAGAAAAGAAACGGGACTCTTATTTTGCGACGTCCCAAAATAGGAAGTAGGGCTCTTAATTCAACACAGAGGGAGTATTACTTTGTCGATGATGCTTTCTTGCACTCTGTAAATGTAATTGTCATGTTATACGGTGAATGGTGATGACATTTTTCTGTGATTTTTTACTGTATTTGGTTTGTTGAAATAGTTTTACTCCCAAGCAAAAGTGAAATAACTTTGAAGTTGCTCATGTTGAAAATTATTTTACTTTTCATCCATGTTGGAAAATATTTCACCCATGGAATGGAGGGTCCACATGCACCCTTGGGGATCAGTCAGGTGCTCCAAAAGGGCTGAATACTCGGATTTATCAATGTGTCTAACTGTGTGTATATATGCAGCCAGTCTCCTATGCAGACTGTCCGTACAAGGGCCGGGCTTTTCTCGTTGCTAAATGAATCTCTAAATGCATTGGTCTGTCGCCAAATGCCTGGTCTGTATAGGAACAGTTTGTACCAAAGAAGGACTCTATAGTGTACATGTATGTATTTATGTATGTATGTGTATCTGTGTGTGTGTGAATGATTTTCCACCCAGAGCCAAATGCAGCCTTGGGTTTAGGGATTGAGAGAAAATGTTTCAACCCTTGTATGATAAATTAACATAAGTTTTGGTTACAGATTCGGCTGGCGGATGCTCAGAAAGGTGCACAGGGAGGTATGAAACCGGAACAGTTAGAAAAGCTTGCTAAGCTGGAAGATTGGTGCAAAGAGTTGAAGCTTTTGGAGGACAAAAGGGCCCAACTCGTGGAACCATGAATTGATTATGGTGAAGAAACCTTGTAGTTCTTATTTTCAACTTATGATTATGGTTTCTAGATGAAGATGCCACCACCAATTTTGTGAACCACGGTCATCTTTCTAGGTTTTGGTTTGTCCAACCAGCTGTGCTTTGACCTAATTTGTACTTCAACATTCAACTAGTCCTAGGCTTTGAATTTCCTTTGCGTTTCCTCGTTGTAATTTGTTTTAAGGTCAGTGAGAATATAGTAGGAAAAGAATAATCCTTGAACAAAAATATCCAATTTCCTTCGCCTCCAAAGTATCCTACTTTCTGGAAAAGTAATCCCATATTCAAATAGAGTTTTTTGTTCATATTTGTCCCAAACTGAGAGTAAGTCCAGTTCTTCAATTGAAACTTCAGTGCATGCTTGGTTCCATGGTCTTGATTTCGATTGGTTATTTGTTGTGGAGTGAGTTGAGTGTTTTAGTAAGTTGAGTATTTTAGCAGTAAAGGATTCACGGAATTTGAATGTTTTTAGTTCGAGTTAGCTTCGATGCTGATTTGCTTGGTTGATAGCTATTCTTATTTTCTGTGGCAAAGGTTAGGCAAGTGGAGGCTACCTCAGTCGCAGTTATGGTGGTTTTTATTGATCGCCCACCAAGAAAGATTGTTAGCAGTATTCGGACACAAGCCTTACAAGTATTCAAATCCATACTAAATCAATTCTTGTTATCAAAACAGCTACTAATCCAACTTGTCATAAAGAAGGTAAACTAATATTGTATAGTTGCCAGATCTTTACTTGGAAGTTCACTTTCAACTTTGAAAAACTGCCACTTATAATTAGATAGAAGTAGCAACTTGGACGGGCAATATAAAACCCCCTATAAAAGCAAATATATCCATTACAAAATCCTTTCAGCAATCCAGTAGGTGAAAATCACTTATGCCATGGTCTGGTCTACTACGCTGAGCACTGAATATCTTCTCCTGCCCTCAGAACTCAAAATGCAGAATAATTTCAACAGGCGTGCTTAAAATATCATAAATACGCAGAATATGATAAAAAAAAATATCAGTGTATCTCTCTCTCTCAAAAAGATTTTACACAACCTTCTACTAAAAAAGAAACCATTACTCAGAAAGGAAAAGGGTATCTAAAATTAAAGTGCACAACAAGTGCAACATCTTACAAACAAACCAATCATGCATGTTCTTCATGGCTTCAACTGGACCAAGTCCCAACAAAAACTCAATGGATGGCAACTGCACCACTCACTGCCACCACAAAGCACGGACCGCTGTCAGGTGATAACTTCTCATCACCCTAAGAGGATTCAATATCGGATACCTCAAGCCCTTCTTTGTAAACTTCAAATTCCCCGGGGCTCCATCTGCATATTAAGTGAAGTCGGAAGGTAGCCATCTTCATTCCCAATTGACGCTGCGTTAAAGGTTAAAAAACAAGATTAGTGTCTCTTCCAATGGCCATGCCTATGCCTGTGATTCAAATATATATTCACACGAAAAAAAACACAAAATAAGCAATATCTTCGAACAAATTCTCAATCGAAAATAGAAACTTGCAAAAGAAATCAATACAAAAAATTCTCAGAAAACAGTTCCTCACCTTTTTTCTTCAAAAATAGTTACCACTACTTTTTGTAGGGAATCCAAAAACATTTTTATGACAACAAACTGTTGCAATTCTCACAGGCCAACATTATGTTACCGCTTTTGTATAAACTTAATTATTTATTTATTCTATTGACTCAAGTGTAAAACTGAAATTATTTACTCTAGACTCTAGTGTAAAACTGTAAATTGCTTATGGTTTTCAATTTTTGAATTTTTGATCACTATCTGTGTAGATGTAAATTTCCTGTTGATAAGTCTCAAATCAAGACAAATTATCCCAAGTTCCCAGCAAGCTAACATGATTAAGATTTTCCTCATTACCTTAATCCTTCATACCAAATTAAGAGTCCACATTTGACTTTTCCAGTTTTTGGGGATACACTAATTTCAACAATATCACGTGTTATGGATATTGTGGTGTAAGGCTTAAAAAATTTTGTAGCACAAAGCTCGTACAAGGTGTGGACCTAGTAAGAATATGATAGTTCTATATATATGATTGAAGGAGCTTAGAACAAACCAGTATGCGAGATGACTCGGGCGATATGTGTTTCCCCTCTTCACAAACAACATAGTCTGAAACAAGCTCCACAACACCTGATTGCCACAAAGAGATGTAAAGGATATGTGTCAAGCCATTTGTAGACTAGGTTGGTCTTTATGAGTGTGAGAAAGAGAGGGGGAGGGAGGGAGTTTACACACCTTTGTTTAACCGAACAGGCAATCCTTGTTTGCGTAGAAAGGGTTCCATCTCGTGTGTGAACTGTTCCAGAGGACCTTCTTTAAGCTCCACCTGAAAAGGACAAGGATGAAATATTGAAATGCAAGTGATAAAATGCCAAGCGAAGTGCTTAACTAGGATAAATGATACCACGTGCTCAACACAAACTCACATAGATTATCCAAAGTGAGACCATCTTTTTCACTTATTTCTCGACTAAAGACAAGACTCAATGGGATGAAGATTAAATGTATTCAACCGAAACCACATTAAATTTCAAAAATTTTAGTACTGGAGTGGTAAATTACTAGAAAAGGTTGAGGGCTTTTCTTTTTTAAAAAAATAAAAAATTACAGATGATAAGTACAAGATCTAGTAATTTGGTTATAAAATCAAGGGGCACCAACATGACAATACTCACGCCACATGATTATATAACATATAAACAGAAAAAATGATCAAGAATGCTATAGAAAATTTGGACACCGAATCTAAATAATGGCAAAACAAAAATTGAGAGACAGCCATCAAGTAGTCCTAAAGTTCATACCAAATCATTGCTGTTGTAGCAAGACCCCCCTTTCATTGTCGTCATCAATGGTTGTGTATTTCTAAATTTAACCATGTTTTCCAATAGTAATTTTTCTGCCTTTAATTATTATGTAAAGCTAAATAGAGCAAATCAAATACCACACAACAGATAAATGAGGAAGGGGGTTGTTAAAGTGTGTCCTACCGTTTCTGTTGCCACACTTCCTGTCCTTGAAAAGTCAAGTGCTCCAAAATCATTAAATATGCTGCCAAAATAAGAAGAAAGACAAGGAAGACTGAAAACAACAAAAAAATAAACATACATATAGAATTATAGACACATGCACAAGCCACATACATATCAAGTACCAGAAACACACCGCATTATCAAGCAACAATTATTTGTTAAAATAAATGGTGGTTTAAGAATCAAGTATGGCCAAAAAAAAAGAGGAATCGGATACTTTTGATATGAATGTATTATTATTGAAGATGTGGGGGAAAAGGAACAAGCAGGATAATCTAGAATGGAAGTCCAAAAACCACACCACATTACATCTTGACACAGTCTTCCAATTGATATCATGGAACTTAAAGAGAAAAAGAAGCAATCAGCCTTTTTTTTCTTTTTTCTTTTATAAAGAGGATCAATAGTGTTTCCACACTTTCCCTCTAGTGGGACTCGAACCGATCCCCTTGAGGATAGGTGGGACCTTACCTACCACTAGGTTATCCCTCGTCCCTAAAAGACAAAAATTGACATCTTTATAGCCTCTTGGGCGCATGAGTTCTTGTGTTCTACCAACTCAAATTGCTGAGCACAGTAGAGGGCACTGGTCTGTTCTTAACCAGCTATATGAATAGCAACTTCATACAGCATATAATAGACAGCCGAAGAAGTTCAAATATTCCCTTTTCCTTAAAGATATTTTATATTGTGGCGTTAGAGTTTTATAATGTTCTATAAACAGAGTTTTCTTGCATTTCTAATGGAACCTGAGAATTCGTTATCTAAAATTCACTGGGCTACCAAATCTTAAACTCAAAAGTCAAGATACACATTTCAACTTGAAGCTCAAAAATCCAGATGCCTTCACCTTTGGACATTTGGACAACAGATAAGGGGCATTATTATTCAAGTTACCAACTGTAAATAAGTTCTCAAATGGAGCTACCTTTGGGCCTCTTCTTTTGGCAAGTTAGTAAAGCAAAGCCCAGAATCCCCATGTAGAAGCTGCAAGAACAACCAGAATAAAATACAACAAAACTCAATCCAGATGACGAACTGAAAAGCAATTATAATTTTATAATAAAAAATACAAGGGCATGCGTGCCTACCTTTGAAACCTTATGAAGTCCTGGTCTTATCTCGTCAGCAACAGACCGGCCTATAGCAACCTGCATTACCTTGTTTCGAGCCAAGGAAAAATCTAACCCAGTAAAAAATTAGAAGTCATTATTAGTTCATCGAGGATTTGAGTGTAACAATAGTTACTCACCACACGCACACAAACAGAATCAGCTAATCAGATTAAAAAGATAGTGGTTAACAAAACACGGAATCAACTGAGAACAGCAGTTTGTGTCAAAGTAACGATATGAGAAGTGTAAATACTCTGCAGATTTCAAAATCCTAACTGATATATGATTGGCAGACCCGTAATTGCAGCTCAAACTCTATCGAAATGTAAGAATTATCGATTCCCCATGATTGAAGCTCTATAAAACTTTTTTTGTTCTATTGCAACACAAAAATGTAGGGGGGGCAGATTTCAATTTATCGATTCCCCATGATTTACCCCATTAAAGCCCCACAGCTGCTTTCTTCCTAGCTCACTGTCTCATTCTTCTTCTTCTCCATTATCTATACCTCTAAACTTTTTTTACAACAAACCACGCTCAGTATGTACGCCGCGTGAATTTCAGTTTTACAAATTTGACGTTAAGATTTTAAGGTTTTAAATATGATACGTGTTTTGAATTTCAACCAAATTCTGATTCCTGGCCTCGCCACGGATTCTCAACGTTTTCATATGCAAATTGCAACTTACAAGTATAAATAAAACTTGTGGACCAACAATTCTTGAACCTCCTAAACGATTACACCATATTCCATTAATAAACAAACGCAATATTTATTTTTCCTTTTTTCAAAGTTCCATAACCACACAAGTAAATGACAGAATTAAAACAAACTTTCTACCAAAATCTTATTAAGGAACAAACTTTATATTATACCTGCTACTGGATCTAAGCTTGTCTCTGAACTCTTTGAACTTTTGATTTCTCATGTTCTCAAAATTAAAAACATAGACCGAATTGTAATTCTCCACCGCATCTCTAATCGAACTCACAATGTTTTCTTTCTGCTCCCTCCCTTTCTTCTTCGTCTTCGATAAAGTAACTGCAATCAACACACATCATAATTAGAATCACGCATTCAATTCAAAAAAAGAATAAAGCACAACATTTTCATCTGTTTTGATCCATTGCTCGAGATTTTAACCAAACATGGAATTAGGGAAGTGAGGGCTAAGAGTAATGACCAATGACCTGGTCTATCACGCTTGGATTTCGGCATCTTTGTCGAAGAAGAAGAAGAAGAAGAAGAAGTGGCGGACTTTTCTCTGGTTTGCTTTGGTGCTGCAAATTTGTAGAAAGTAAAACCCTTTGATTTCTTCCCCCTTTCCTAGGGTTTTATTTTCGAACCTCCCTTTTATGATAACGGGTGAGCCCACTTTTTGCCGGAACTTGTATGGGCTGGATTGATATTTTTCTTTTGGGCTTCCTGTTTTTCTTTGTTTTTTGAGACAATAAAATTCACTCGAATGCGGATGATGATTTTACCACTAAACTAGCTCACTTATACCATATATTGTTTTGACAGAAATGTTTAAAATTTCTTATTTTGAAAAAAACTACCAATCTTGGGGAGAAGGGAATGTTTTTTGCTTTCTACTAACCTTTGATTGTCATAATCAAAAAATCCATAAAAATCAAGGTAATATGTAATACAGCCAAGTCTATACTCTTCTACTTAGGGTCGGCCATGAGTTTTTAGGGCCTAGTCAAATTGTTATTTTGAAGTCTTTTTTTATTTTTGTATATTTATATAATTTAAGTGCACCGATCATTTTGCAACAAAAAAGAACAAATAACAATGGAAAAAGTTACGAAAAGTGTAACTAAATATCTTACTCGTATAGAATATAGTTAATTAAAGTACAAACATAGAGAACCGGAGATAGAGAAACATTAGAAAAAATGAGCAAGAGAAAGTGTTATGCGGTGAATACGAAATGAAGTATTAAAGAATAAGAAGACTAATTTAAAAAAGAAACAAAAGAGGAAGAGGAGGAGGAGGACCTTGTTTAAAAAAAAAAACTAATAAATTATTGGTTAGGTGATGGAAAGTATAGCTATTATGCTTGTGTCTAATTTGGCAATTTATATGAAAAGAACTTCACTTCCAAAGTTCAAACTTGAGAGTAGTTGCATCAAACATACTATACCTAACCACTAGCCGTTAGACCAAATGCATTTTCAATATTCATAATTCAACATAAAATATATTTAATAACTATAACATACGTATAAAAAGGCTCAAAAAAAATCAGGAGGCCTATTATGTCGGGAATCCTTAGCGGAAGCCTAGGTTGCCTATGTCCAAGGCTAACCATGCTTCTACATATTTTCATTCTCATCAATCTATAAAAAAATGAATGTCATAATATAAAGAGACAATGGGTTATAAGGCCTCGCTCCATAATATTTTATAACTCTAAGGACAGACTCATATTTAATAAAAATAACTAGTACTAATTTTATAATTTGGTTTTACAATAAGGACACTTTTTATAATATTAATTTATTTTAAGGAAAATGATAAATGTTGATGGACAAAAATACCCTACTATATCATTTATTCTAATTATACAAAAGACATTTTATTCTCTCTTAAATAAAAGTTTAGAGAGAGAAAATAAAGAATAAGAGAAAAGAGAAGTCTCACCAATAATCTCACATCTTCCATCACCACCACCACCACCAACACCACCTGACTCTGAGCGCCGTTCTCATCATCATCATCATCATCATCATCATCATCGTCGTTGTCGTTGTCGTCGTCATCTTCTTCTTCTTCTTCTTTCTAAATCTACAATCATAAAATATATGTAACTTTTGATTGAACCGTTGGATTTGGCTAATTTTTGAATATGTTGTTCGGAAGACAAAGTTATTATAATTGCGCAAAAAATTAAGACGATCAAAAGTCGTTTTGTTGTTCTCTATTTTATAATGATGTTGAAATCATTTTAGTACCTTCTAGTTTGATGTTCAAGTTGCACACCTTCTGGTTGTTGTTCAGAATGTGCTAAATGCATTTAGCACCTTCCGGTTAACCTTATGGTTGCTGTCCAGGGGGTGCTAAATGCATTTAGCACCTTCTGATTGCTGTCTAGAAAATGCTAAATGCATTTAGCACCTTCTGATTGTGGTGCTAATTGTATTTAGCACCCTCTGGTAGCTGCCCAGGGGGTGCTAAATGCATTTAGCACCTTCTGATTGTGGTGCTAATTGTATTTAGCACCCCCTGGTAGCTGCCCAGGGGGTGCTAAATGCATTTAGCACCTTCTAGTTGTGGTGCTAATTTCATTTAACACTTTTTGATTGCTGTTCAGGGGGTGCTAAATACATTTAACACCTTTTGATTGTGGTGCTAAATGCATTTAGCACTTTCTGGTTGCTGTCCAAGGGGCGCTAAATACATTTAGCACCCTCTGGTTACTTTTAGCACCTCTTGGTTATTGTCCAAGAGGTGCTAAATGCATTTAGCATCCTCTGGTTGCTGTCTAGGAGGTGCTAAGCATTTAGCACCTTCTAATTACTGTTAGTGTCATAATGAGACGATATTATAAGAAGGGGTATTAGTGTCTTTTTTATACCGTGTCCTTAATTTATACGGCTAATTTTTAAGTGTCATTTATAATTATATTATTATTATAATAAGCCCTTATACCTAATTTTTTATAATATAAAATAAAATAAAAAAACTAAAATTTCAATAAACTTCATATTTTTTAGCTCTACTAATTTACGTCTAAAAAACAAGATTTATCGTAAATATAAAATTGTATAAAAAAAATCAATAAAAACTATAAAATATCTTTACATTGTGTGGATAGGATGGTAGGAAAACGGAGGATGGTATTCCCTAATCCCATATTAGTTGTTTTGTAGTATGGTTTTTTAATTTATGTATTTTTATAGAAATATAATTTTGAAAATGTACATCGTGGGCAACTACTCAAGTATTAGGTATGTTTTTGTACAATAAATTTCATTTTTTTTTTAATTTTTAATATTTCATTTTTTATGTCGTGCCATCAAGTTATAAATGTTTTTCCCCTATGATTTTCTCATTACTCCCATTTTTATTTTATTATTTCTTTAGCTTGAGTCAGAGTAGAATTGCGTCTGGTAGAGCAAAATCTAACTCAGTCTAATTAAAAAAACTAAAATATAAGTAATATATTAAAAAAATAAAAGTACATGATTTAGCCCACTCTAGCCCTCCTTTCTGTCTAATCCTGGATCTGCCATCGCTTTGATAGTTTCAATTTTTTTTTAAAAAAAAAATAACAAAATCAAAATAGGAGAGAGATTTGATTTGATTCAATATTTAAACATTGATAATTTGATATGAATACTGGTGAAGACCATTTACTTGCTTTCAAAAAAGAAGAAGAAGACGACCATTTACTTCAATGTTTTTGTTTTTCTCCTTTTATTTCTCCTTTTACTTTTATTTTTTTCCCTAACATTTTTATCCAAATTTGAATGTACTCAAAAAAAAAAATATAAATAAAATAACTTGGATTTTTGAATTTTGGACAGTGAACACGCGTACTTGAATTCATTTATCTTTGTTTTCTTGGTTAAATATGTTCCATCCATCCATCCATCCCTACCTCCCTCCTTTCAGTACGAAGATATTGGAGCATGCATTATTATTTGTTATATTTGTGCAAATAGCTAGAAAGTAAATAAAGATGTACAGTCTATTAATTATAGTAATTTTATATGAATATAAAACTCTAACATAGAAAATTAATATTTCAATGTGTCAATCGCTCATTAATTATAATAAAAAGTGATATAATTCTTTTAACCAAAATACGATGACAACGTTGGATATGACATTTTTTATATCTATCTAAAATTATTGCTAATTATATGATACATAAATTAATGGAGGGACCATTAATTACCCAAGCAAGATCTAAAGACAGCTCACTCATTTTAATTTGGTTCCCATCCATATATATCTCTTTAATATATACCATTCTTGACTAACAATGTTAGCCAAAAACGCTGAAATTAACAATTTAAACAGAAATAAACAATTTAAATAGAACAGAAAATCGAGTCTCGTGTATCACATGATCTCCTTAAAACAATTACGCCGCCTCCCACGGTGCTTATGAGGTTTGTTATGGCGTTTGTCTCCCAAGATAAAACGGTAAATAGTGTCTACCTTTAGCACTTGGTGTCACTCGCGGAACGAACTTAAATTGTGTAGAACTTTATCACCATCCACCAATAAACAAAACTAGTCTAGAGAGAAGGAGAGAGGATTTCGTGAGAGAGATGTGTGTGTTAAGATGTGTGGAAAGAAGTCTCACAAGCCTCCAATTTATACAAGGGGAAGAACTCTAGAATTAATATCCATTAATCATAAAAAACGTTTTTGAGTTAATTGCACAATTAAATAAAAACATTTTTATAATTTAATAGGAATTAATTCAAACGTTTTAAATTAATTTGAATTTAAAATGTCCTAATTAAGAGAAATTAAAAACAATTAAAAATGGGTGTGTTAAAAGAAAATAAAAGAACTGAAAAACTCTAAGTGCAAAACATGATCCCGCGCGGCTGGTCATTTTCGGAGCGACATTCGTGTCCGCAGGTGCGGGCGCACACAAGCCAAGCCTGTGTCAAGCCAAATTCAGTCCGTGATTTGCACCCCCTGCGCCTAGGTGCACGAGAGAGAGCCTTATATTTCTTAGAAGCTTATGAGCTAGTGAAAGGTTATCCTTTATAAACTCATAAAAGTTTTTCCAAAGTTCCAATGTGGGACTAACATTTCTCATTTTATTTTCCATCTCAAGTAGCTCACTTTGGGTGACAATTTCTCATTCACCCCAAATCCGTTTTGAGCATACAAATACACGATCTCGATGTACTCACGGAGGAGAACACGAATCTATAATTTCCTTTCACAAACGCGTGTGAACCCCCATTTAAAATTATCCTCAAAAAAGGCATGAAAACAAATTTTTTCCAACAATTCCCCACATTAATGAAAATTGAAGACCAAAGACACGAAAGACAAGGTGATAAAGTTCGACAGTTGAAACCTGTATAGGATAGGTAGGTTTTATCCCTTGAACCTTCCCTTATGAAAATATGTTTACTCTACTAACGAAACAGTAGACGCGATGTCCTTGAACTGTTCTGTCATTTGTGTAAACGATGACATATCTCATACATGAGTCTTCCTTACACATTTTAGTTATCACTATTATGTTATTTGTGGCCATGAACATACGCCTGGTTCTGCAAGAGTTCACTAAGAATTGTGCCCTAAGCAATTCTCTTGGAAGCGGCCCTTCTTCCCTCTTACATAGGTGATTTCTTAATTAAAAGTAACCCGCATTACTCTGTTCGAATTTATCAACACATAAGAATCATTAAAAGCTTAGCTTATCCTTTTCCTTACGGGTATCACTGTTTTCATCATAGGAATGGATATGGGAAAAATCCCCACAGTGATCCAACGTAGCCTTTACAATTTAGTTGTCCCTTTTGAACCTAGATCTTGGGATCTCCAGTCACATAGGTTGGGTATCCATTGTATCAACTTATTTATTCATGGGCTTTAGTCCCATTCCCTTTGATGATTTGTTCAACCAACTCTCTATTCAATCATTTGGTTAACGGATCCGTAATATTATCTTTTGACTTTACAAAGTCGAGTGAGATAACTCCAGTTCAGAGTAGTTGTCTAATGGTATTATGTCTTCGACGAATATGTCTAGACTTACCATTATACATATTGCTTTGTGCCCTACCAATAGCTGATTGACTATCAGAGTGTATGCATATTGGAGGCACAGGTTTAGGCCATCTCGGAATATCTTCTAGAAAGTGGTGTAACCATTCAGCCTCTTCCCCACATTTATCTAAAGCAATTCAGATTCTATAGTGGATCTAGCAATCACAGTTTGTTTCGAGGATTTTCACGAAACTGCTCCACCGCCAAGCATAAATACATAACCGCTAGTGGACTTGGAGTCCTTATCATTAGATATCCAATTTGCATCACTATATCCTTCAAGTACAGCTGGATATCTAGCATATCGCAGTCCATAATTACGAATAAATCGTAACTACTTAAGTACTTTAACAATAGCTCGTCAATGCTCGGCTCCAGGATTACTCGTATATCTACTTAATTTGCTAACTGCATAGGCTATATCTGGTCTTGTACAGCTCATTAAGTACATTAGACTGCCTATCATTCTCGAGTTTTCTACTAGAGAACACGCTCTCCTTTATTCTTGTATAAATTTAAAGTTAAGTCTATGGGTGTTCTTGCCACCCCAGAATTATCTTTATCAAATTTTTCAAGAATATTATCTACATAATGAGACTGACTCAATATGAACCCTTCTGATGTTCTTATGATTTTAATTCCCAAAATAACATCAGCTAGTCCCATATCTTTCATGTCAAACCTTGAATTCAACATGTCCTTTGTAGATTTGATCATCTTATCATTACTTCAAACAATAAGCATGTCATCTACATATAGGCATACAATGACATATCCATTCGGAGTATCTTTGACATAAACGCATTTATCACATTCATTAATTTTGAATCCATTTGCAATCATAGCGTTGTCAAATTTCTCATGCCATTGCTTTGGTGCTTGCTTTAAACCATACAAAGATTTCACCAATTTACAAACTTTCTTTTCTTGACCAGGAGAGGAAAAACCCTCAGGTTGTTCCATATAGATTTCTTCTTCTAAGTCTCCATTAAGAAAAGTTGTTTTCACGTCCATTTGATGTACTTCAAGATTGCGCAAAGCTGCAATTGCAAGTACTAGTCTAATGGAGTTTATTCACGTTACAAGAGAATATGTATCAAAGTAATCAAGACCTTCTTTTTGTCTATAACCTTTGATCACAAGCCTTGCTTTATATTTATCAATTGACCCATCTGCTTTCATTTTCTTTTTGAATATCCACTTGGAACCTAAATGTTAGCTACCAGGTGGAAGGTCCATAAGTTCCCAAGTATGATTTTGCAAAATAGAATCAATTTCACTTTTGATAGCTTCTTTCCATAAAAGTACATCATTAGAATTCACAGCTTGTTCATAAGTTTGAGGTTCACCTTCTAGCATATACGTCAAAAAATCTGGACCAAAAGATTTTTCCGTTCTAGCCCTTTTGCTACGTCTAGGCTCTACCTCAACTTCCTTATGAACATCGTTAATATTCTCATGTGTTCGTTTAGAAGAACTCGTTTCTTCTTTCTTACATGGAAACATATTTTCAAAAAATGATGCATTTCTCGACTCCATGATTGTATTATTGTGTATATCAGGTATATTAAATTCATACACAAGAAATCGATTAGCGTTACTATTTTGTGCATATCCAATGAAAATGCAATCAATCGTTTTTGGTCCTATTTTCACTGCTTTAGGTGGAGGTGCTACCACTTTCGCAAGACATCCCCACATGCGTAAATAATTGTAAAATGGCTTCCTCCCTTTCCATAACTCATATGGAGTTTTCTCCTCTTTCTTTTTGGGCACCTTATTTAAAAGGTAGTTAGCCGAAAGAATGGCTTCTCCCCACATGTTGGGTGCCAAACCTGAACTAATCAACATTGCATTCATCATTTATTTCAATGTTCGATTCTTTCATTCAGCTACTCCATTTGATTGAGGTGAATAAGGTGCAGTCATTTCATGAATAATTCCTATGTTGAGCACAGACCTCAGCAAATGGAAATTCATATTCACCACCTCGGTCACTTCTAAGTACTTTGATTTTCTTATTAAGTTGATTTTCAACTTCATTTTTATAGAGAACAAATTTCTCTATAGCTTCATCCTTACTTTTGAGTAGATACACATAACAATATTTTGTGCTATCATCTACAAAAGTAATAAAATATTTATTTCCACCTCTTGTTTGTGTCATTTTTAAATCACATATATCGCTATGGATTAAATCAAGGGGTCCTGTGTTTTTTTCAATATTAGGAAATGAAGATCTCGTTTGTTTTGCCTCAACACAAGTTTCACGTTTGTGTTTTGAATCAATTTGAAAAGATGGTATATGATTTAAATTAATTAATTTTCGTAAAGAATCATAATTAACATGTCCTAGTCTACCATGCCACAAATTTGAAAACTCAAGCATATAAGCAGAAAAAGTAGCTTTATTATCATTCTTAATAATAGTCATTATATTCATTTTGAATAAACTACCATTCATATACCCCTTTCAACCATACATTCCACCCTTAGACAAAACAAACTTATGCGACTCAAACACTAGTCGAAAACCATGAATATTTAGCAATGAACCCGACACCAAGTTCTTGCGGACTTCGGGTACGTAGACCACATTGTTTAAAGTTAACTCCTTCCCGGACGTCATCTTTAGAACCACTTTTCCTTCTCCCTTGATTTCAGAGGTGCCGAATTTCCCATATACATTTTCTCCCCATTTTCAATAGGTTCAAACGTAGAGAACAAGCTTCTATCAAAGCACACATGACGAGTAGTACCCGTGTCAATCCACCATTCTTTTGGGTTTGAACCCACCAAATTCATCTTAGTCACCACTGCCGAAAGATTAATTTCAGTGGTCATTGTACCTTAAGCACATACAAACAAAATATCAAATTCTAGAAACACAAAGTTCCAATTAACTAGAATCGTACATCGAATATATATATCTATTCTTTTCCCTCGAAACTGTTTTTCCACAAACAAATTTCTCGAAACTGTTTTTCCACAAAACAGTTTTTTTTTTCCAAACTGTTTTTTCACAAAACAGTTTTTACGAAACAGTTTTTCCAAAACAATTTTTACGAAAACTCCAAACAGTTAAAATAAAACTGTTTTTCCAAATTTCAAGTTTTTTTTTTCAAATTTTCCAGAAACTGTTTTTCCAAAAAAGATAATTCCAAACCTGTTTTTCTAGAACAGTTTTTACGAAACTGCTTTTCCAAATTCCCAGTTTTTTTTTCCAAAACTGTTTTCCAGAAAATAAATTTCAAAAACTTTTTTTTTTTTTTTAAAACTAAAACAGTTTTTCCAGAAATTAAAAACCAAAAACTGTTTTTCTATCTTTTCCCTTCCTTCGAATCTGTTGAACTAAAAAAAATGAAATTGTTAATTCCGAAATAAACGAGTAATTGATTTAAGATTGTTAGCCAAAAACACTGAAATTAACAATTTAAACAAAAATAAACAATTTAAATAGAACAGAAAACCGAGTCTCGTGTATCACATGATCTCCTTAAAACAATTACGCCACCTCCCACGGTGCTTATAAGGTTTGTTATGGCGTTTGTCTCCCAGGATGAAACGGTAAAGAGTGTCTACCTTTAGCACTTGATGTCACTCGCGGAACGAACTTAAATTGTGTAGAACTTTATCACCATTCACCACCAAACAAAACTAGTCTAGAGAGAAGGAGAGAGGATTTCGTGAGAGAGATGTGTGTGTTAAGATATGTGGAAAGAGGTCTCACAAGCCTCCAATTTATACAAGGGGAAGAACTCTAGAATTAATATCCATTAATCATAAAAAACGTTTTTGAGTTAATTGCACAATTAAATAAAAACATTTTTATAATTTAATAGGAATTAATTCAAACGTTTTAAATTAATTTGAATTTAAAATGTCCTAATTAAGAGAAATTAAAAACAATTAAAAATGGGTGTGTTAAAAGAAAATAAAAGAACTGAAAAACTCTAAGTGCAAAACATGATCCCGCGCGGCTGGTCATTTTCGGAGCGACATTCGTGTCCGCAGGTGCGGGCGCACACAAGCCAAGCCATGTGTCAAGCCAAATTCAGTCCGTGATTTGCACCCCCTGCGCCTAGGTGCACGAGAGAGAGCCTTATATTTCTTAGAAGCTTATGAGCTAGTGAAAGGTTATCCTTTATAAACTCATAAAAGTTTTCCCAAAGTTCTAATGTGGGACTAACATTTCCCATTTTATTTTCCATCTCAAGTAGCTCACTTTGGGTGACAATTTCTCATTCACCCCAAATCCATTTTGAGCATACAAATACACGATCTCGATGTACTCACGGAGGAGAACACGAATCTATAATTTCCTTTCACAACCGCGTGTGAACCCCCATTTAAAATTATCCTCAAAAAATTCATGAAGACAAATTTTTTCCAACAAACAATAATCAAATAACAAACCTGGTAATTAATTAATTTCAAGCATCATGATAGCTATTTGTTTTGTCAGTTTTCCATCTCTTTTATTAATGGGAACGGATTGAATTTAGGGCAGGTTTGGCAAAAACCAAATCTTATTCACTTTTAAAATAAACATAAATGAGATGAAAAACCATTTAAATAGTCTTATGGGTCAATGATTTTAAAATATTGCCTAACTTGTGATAATTATAAACTACGAATATAGATTAATCGAAATACGCGCGTGAAAATTGATCTAGATGGTCCGTAAATAAGAAAAAAAAATAGAAATGAGATGAAGGTCACGGATCATTTCTCTATTTTGGAATATATTTTTTTATTGTTTTACTAGACGGTCCCACTTTTTTATTTTGTTTTTTTGTTACACTCCATTTTATTTTTGGTGCACGGACCACATTCTTATTGTGGTATAAATTATTTTTTATTTTTTTTCATTTTTTTGTACAGAAGATGGAACCACTTCCCTAAATTTCTTGTATTATTACTTTATTGTGTCTTTTTTTTATGGAAAGAAGGGAAAAAACAGAAGAAGCACAAAACAAGCAGTCTCTGGGCAACTAAACAAAAAAATTAGTACCCCCTAGGGTAAGCCACCCCTACAAGATTAGCCATCAGGCTTTCAACAACTTCATCAGGGGGGATGAGAATCCTAAAATGTTGTTCACATTGAGTAGCTCCGAGTTTAATTAGCCATGCCATCAGCACATATGGTCGTTTCCCTCAAGACATGCCATATTCTCACCTTGACTTGTCTTTTCAAGCTCCTGCAGTCCTCAATGAGATTACACTCGGGATGACTATCAACATTCTCATTACTATTAATGATGTCCACTCCGATCTTCGAGTCACTTTCAACTTCGACGCCTTCCCAACCTTTCTCTTTCGCCAGCTTCATGCCTTGTCTTAGGCCCCATAGTTTAGCTCTGAGGACAGTCGCCCTAACACGGCTGCAGAATCCCTCAATCCAACGTCCTTCGTCAGTGCGAGCTAGTCCACCATAACTGGCATAGCTTGAGTTTTGTTGTTTACTGCCATCCGTATTTATCTTAATGAATCCTACATTTAGGAAACTCTAATGAATTAGTTTATTGTACATTCCGGTATCATATTCAGCCTTGCTATGAAAAGCATAAAAAGCTTCAACATACTCTTTAAGCCATATTGAGGCTTTTTATAGCAATAGTATTGTAATGGGAGTCATTTTTATGAAAAATATTTTCATTTCTATTGAGCCACATACACTAAATAGTAAAAGAAAATAGGATATTCCAAGGAATGGAAACTCATTGGTGCGTAGATTCAATCTTAAGGTTATCGTCCAACCAGCGTCTGATTGTTGTACTTCCCGTGGCATCATTACTATTTAGGCCAAGAAGGTTCCACACCTCCATAGCCTTACTACACTATTTAAATATACGAATGCTACTTTCAGTTTGAGACCACATATTTTACATATATCTGGGGTCATTAGATAGACCTCTAGTAACGCATTTTTCGCTAGACAAAATTTTATCATGTCTCAAAGTCTAGATGAAACATAAAATTTTGAAAGGGATTTTCAATTTCCAAATCCAAGCACAATCATTGTCATTAGGGTCAGGAGTATCTCTATTCAAAAGCATATTGTAGTAACATGATTTGATAGAGAATTTTCCTAATCCTTTCCCAAGCTAACTTGGCTTATCATGTTTCCCTTCTTCCACAGGGAGGGGTATATTGCAAATTTCCTTATGGAGGTCCACCGGAAGCAATTCCACAATCCTCCTTATATCCCAGTCTCCACCCTCACTGATGAGTGTATTGACATTTTTAGCATCTGTTTGAACTTTGCCATTATATCCTCTCCTTTTAAAACTGGTCAAACCACACCACCAATCATCCCATATGGACACATCTTTACCATTACCAATGTTTCATCGAATTCCTTCGTGCAAGTAATTTTTGGTTTTAAGAATACCCCTGCATACATGGGAGGTTTTTCTTCCAGTTTTCTAGTCTCTTGGGTTTCGGGAGATATTATACTTGTTCCTCAACACTTTAGCCCAAAAGCTCTGACTCTCAGAGGTTAGGTTCCACCACACTTTCGCAAGGGTAGAAAGATTGTTCACCCTACACTCACGCAGGCCCAATCCACCAAATTTTTGGGTTTACAAATGTTTTTCCATTTTATGAGGTGGACTTTCTTTTTGTCATACGTGTCTCCCCAAAGGAAGTCCCTGTTCAGTCTATCAATCTCATCACAAATAGAGTAAGGGAGAAGAGAAGTATTCATGTTATAGTTCGGCATCGTGGAACTAACAGACTGTATAATTGTGGCCCTTCCCCCAAAGGTCAGGCTTTTGGCCTTCTATCCAGCCAACTTTTTTTGCACTTTTTCCACAATGAATTTGAAATTATCCTTTTTAACACTCCCATGAACAATATGACTTCTAAGGTAAAACCCTAGATTCTTGGTCTTGGTCATGCCACTCAGCGCTTTGAAAACATTAACGTCCCTTTTGGAGACATTTGATGAAGCATAAAGTTTAGACTTGCTAAAATTTATTTTGAGCCCAGAGATACTGCAAAAATCATTTAGAATGTCCATGACCACCCTACAGTTGTTCTATTTGGCTTTACAAAACAATATCAAATCATCCGCAAAAAATAGGTGAGAGATGGCAGGGTCGTTGTTAGATGCTTTTATACTTGTCCAAGTCTTATCATTGACAGCCTGGTTGATAAGATTGGAGAAGTACTCAATTCATAAGACAAAAATATATGGCGACATAGGGTAGCCTTGCTTCAAGCCTCTTCCAACCTCAAAAGGTTGCAAAGGTTCACCATTCTAGATGATAGAAGTTTTACCTCACGTGATGTAGCACATAACAAGCTTTATCCAATTATGATTGAATCCAAAATTATTCAAAACCTTAGCAATGAAATCCCACGAGATTTTGTCATACACCTTCTTAAGGTCAATTTTAAAAATAAGGCCTCATCTTTTGTTTTTTTTCCTTCCAATGTGTGAACAATTTCCTGGGAAATTATGATATTATCAGAGGTTTGCCTACCCGGGAGAAAGCTAGCTTGGGCAGGACCCACCATTTTATTAAGAAGAGGCCTGATTCTATTAACAATAATTTTAGTAATAATTTTATATCAAACATTGCATAGCGTAATTGGTCTAAATTGATTAATACTCTTCGGGTTTTCAATTTTAGGAATAAAAGTTATAAAACATTTGTTTAGCTCACTAAGAAACTCCTAATTTCGGAAATAGCTACTAATAAATTCCACAACATAGTAACCAATTTTCTTCTAGTAAAATTGGTAAAATTTGGGTTAAAACCCATCCAGACCCGGGGCCTTGTAGGGTTGCATGCTAAAGACATCTTTCTCCACTTCAAAACAAAAAAATAGGCAAGCTTAACATGTTCCTATCTCTATCAGTTATATTAGGGGAAGGGGGGAACAATAGTACCCAATTGTTAAATCACGGGGGCATCAAATAAGCTATTAAAATGGTTGAACACATGATCTTTGATACGTTTCGAATTGTCACACCAATCCCCATCAATAAGAATTCTATCAATACTGTTCATCTTCCGTCTAATGATGGTGGATGAATGAAAATACCTAGTGTTTCTATCGCCTAGGAAGATCCAATTGGCTCTAGATTTTTGAAACCATAGAAGTTCATCTTGTTTTAGGGTATTAGCCAGGTCCCGTTTTAAATTTCTTTATAGTTGGTCCAGGCTGTGTGAAAAGCGAATATCTTTTGCCATTTATATGCCCTTAAGTCTAGCTTTGATTATTTTTTTGTTCTGGAAAATATTACCAAAGTTGTTTTTATTTTAAGTTAAGACATTTTTAGTATACTGACTAAGGTTATCAGTAAGAGAGCGGTCGTTTCTCCAGTAATTATCAATAACAGAATTAAAGTTGGGGTGGGTGAACCAGCTGGCAAGAAATCTAAACGGACGAGTTTTATTATTAATAAAGAAATAAGAATTTCCCTCAGTGTTGATGATCATAGGGCAGTTGTCACATGAGGTGCGTGGGAGATTTGAGACAGATGCTTCAGGAAATAGAATACGCTATCCCTCGTTCGCAAGTGCCCTATCAAGTCGAACCAACGTGTTGGCATGCCCCCTATTATTAGTCCAGGTTAATCGAGGCCCATTGCAACCAAGGTCAATAAGATTGCAGCGATTGATATTGGTCACAAACTTGTGTGTACGGTTGTTCTATGAGGTTTCTCTAAAGCTTCATGTTTCGCTGCTGTCTACATGATCATTGAAATCCCTAGCAACCAGCTAATGTACATTGTAAAACTCAACAACCACGGCAAGGTTGATCCACAGTTTATCCCTTAGCCGGTGATTCAGATTAGCATAAATCGCAGATAAAAGCCATTCCTCATAGTTATTTTTGGTGAGCATAGCATGGATACATTGGCTAGAAGTGTGTTAAGGTTTTATGCTCACATTGGTCGTGTTCCAAACCATCCAAATGCCACCGACTCTGCCAATTGGATCCACCATGATGGAGTTCATGAAGTTGTATTGGCGAAAGACATCCTCCACTTAAGAAAAACATACATTCATTTCGAATAGAATGATCACATCAAGGCAGTGATCTCTATGCATATCTTTCAAGGAGTTTCAAAAAATTTTGTTGCCGGCTCCGTAAAAATTCCAAAAAAAGGATCTTCATAGAGGAAATATGAGGTAAGAGTGGGAGCTTCTCATTAGAAGGCCATGTTGTTATCAAGCTTCACCTGTTGCTGCGTCTCTAACGTCGATGTTGTCGCTATCATTTGAAGTGCATGAGCTTTTGGTCCTTCATTTCAGAACTATTCCGATTTGAGGTTGAGACGTACATGGCTGATCGTCTAGTGTATCTCCACTATCTGAAACTCCTCTTCGATTGCTTCTAGTGATAGCCACACTGCATTATTCCTCAATGGATGTATGATTATTTCTGCCATTGGGTGGATCTGGTGGTCTTACAAGAGATAAACCACAGCTTCCTTTTATTTGTGTTGTTTGATGGTGGTGCTAGAAAAATAGAGTAGGGTTTAGGTCGAGGGAAGGGGTAATGGTTAAAGATTTAGAATAATCAAGTGTGAAGTTTTCTTGGTTGGTATAATCCTTGTGAGAGCTCTCCTTTTCAGTTTGGAATCTCAAGGTATTTCGCTGTTGCAAGTCCACTCTGTCAGCATTAATTGCGCTGCTTCCCCTTGTGTGAGTAGGTTGTTGGCTAGTTCCCTTTTTCTCTGAGTGAGCTGCTAGGTACCTATTTCATGTTCAAATAGTTAGTTTCATTGCATGGTGTACTTGGTTTGAAATTAGAGTTAGATAACGTGGTTGTGTTTAAATTAGTTTTGGGGCTCTATTCCCTTTCACTAGTTACACCACCCAATTTTCTCTTCCCTTTGTCTAGCATCAGATTAACATCATCATTATTTTACATGTTAAATCTATTAGTGAAAAACTTGTTGCATTGTGATTCTTTTTTTTATGAGCTAGATTTTAGGTTCGCCTTTTATTTTTGGATTGGGCTAACATCCATGGCCCGAAGGTATTCGGGTCAGGAGATTCATCTTGGGTCCTGATCCCCATACTAGTGCTATCATTTTTACTACCTAACTGGTTATCCAAGCCACCATCAACGATCACATTGACCATATTCCTATTATGCCGGTTATTCTCCAGCGGTATACCAGAGTGTCTCGGCTCATGGCATAATTCACTTCGATGCCCAACTTTTCTGCAAGAAAAATGCAAGTAATGCAGGAATTCATACTTTACATGGTATTTTTTCCCGGCGAGAACATACGTTGGAATCAATGGCTTAGAGAGATCCACTTTCACACAAACAAACGCAAACGTCCCTCTAGTGGAAGTAGTCGTATTATAATCCGTTTTAATAGATCTCCCCAGCCTCTTTGATATTTGAAATAACGGTTTTTCCCTATAATATTCAATAGGAAATTTTGGTAATCGAAGCCAAACCATAGTCGTGACCTCTTTGGCCTCCGACAATTTGAAATTTGGCTCCCACTTTCAAACAATGAGATAGTGATTTTGAATGATCCATGGTCCTTCAGACACGACCCTTCTATAGTCATCCTTCATGTTGAATTTCAACAGGAAGAATCCCAGATCTAGGTCCACCATCTTAAAGTCACCTTGTAGAGCCCATAATCGCTTAATGTGAGTCTCAAGTGCTTTGAAACCAATCGATTTCCTAAGCAGCCTGATTATAAGGCAGTCTCTCCATTGACTATGCATCTTACTAATCAGTTGCTTTGGCAAATTTATAACAGGCATAAAAGGATCCTCATCCACTTTACCCACAATTAGTTTCAAGTTGTGGCTATTCGCAAGTACTCATCCTCGCCTTCAGACCAAACTTCCACCTTGTCCCTAAAGAAGATATCATTTGGTAATGTTCCATCGACAATGTCCTTGTAGGACATCGATTTAGGGATGCTACCCTCATTAATCTTATTATCTTCCCAAAGGGAAGTTCTGACTCCATTATGGGGTCATCCTCTTCCCCAACCTCCCAGGCAGTTGGGACTGTATATCGGGTATTACTGTCACTTCCTCAATATGCATTTGCAAATCTGCAGGATCATCATTGGTATCATGTGCGCTCTTCACTTTCTTGTTACTGTAAATGAGATGATTTTTTTCTTCCATGGTTTTTTCAGTGGTAGCTGTTGGAGTTTCTCTGGTAAAAGGAACCACACTTTCCTATTCTCTTTTCTTTTCTTTGGGTACACTTTTCCCATTATTTGGTACGCAAGAGTGTTAGCTGTACATAGACTTATGGCTCTATTAAAAATTCTTTCTTTCTTTTTTGGTATTTTAAATGTAGGGTTAATTGAAATTTTTCCCTCTCAACTATTGGGGTATTATCACTTTTCCATCTAAATTAACAAAGTTAGCAATTAATCCTACCAACTATTTAAGTTGTTGCACTTCACTCGTTTTAGCTTACGGGATTAAAATTTTAAACGGTTTGGAGCTCAAATGTAATTTTAGATAAATGAGGGCAATAAATGTAATTTTTAATCTTTCATCACCATTTCTGGTCATCATCTCTGGCCACCACAATCTCCGGCCATGTCCACTACCACCATCTTCGCCCCTTTCTCTCTTATCCCTTATTTCCTCTCTTCAACACCATATCCCCATTTCTTCAACACCATATACATATACATACATACATACATACATACATATATATATATATATAAGATCATCTTCTCCGATAATTAACACCCCACCCTCCAATCTTCTCCCACTTGGTTGAATTTATCAACTAGATCATACTCAATCTCGAATACGCACTTACATTGCATACTACCGCTAATCTTAAAGATTTGGTTTGACAGAAGAAAGCTCAGGCTGTGCACCTTAGCACGGTGCGTGGTTACCCACAAAAATGGTGTTGGCACGATGTATATCTTCCCCTCGCGGAAAGATTGGTAAGAGTTCCGGCAACTGTGTGACACACGCGAGGGGCCCATATTTTTCTATGGTGGTGGTGGCGGTGACATATAGATGGGGTGAGAGGGGAGAGTTGGAGGGGGAGTTGCAGTGGTACAGACATTAGTAGCGATTGAAGGGAATTAGATGGTGGTCACAGAAAGAGAACCGTTATTAGTTGCAATGGTGATTTTTGGTAGTGGCATGTAGTTGTCGGAAGAGAAAGGGAAAGAGTGAGGGGTTCATCTTCTTCCCCAATATTGTTTTTTCTCTTTTTGTTGATTTCTTGTTCGTCGGCAAGGAAAGGGGGTTGATGTTGGTGGAGATGGTGGTGGCGGAGGCGGCCAGAGAATGGCGGAGATGATGACCGAAAATGGTGATGGTGACCGGAAATGGTGATGAAAGATTAAAAATTACATTTATTGCCTTCATCTATCCAAAATTACATTTGAGCTCTAAACTGTTTAAAATTTTAATCCCGCCAGGTAAAAAGAGTGAAGTGCAACAACTTAAATAGTTGGTAGGATTAATTGCTAACATTGGTAATTTATGTGACAAAGTGGTAGTATCCCAATAGTTAAAAGGGGCAAAGTGCAATTAACCCTTAAATGTATTAAGGTATAAGGTTATTATTGAAATAATCTTGAGATCGATTGAATTTATTTCCCAAATCAATTTCTAGAATTGTTAAAATAATGTTTAACTAGCGACAGTCATAAATTTTAAGCAAAAATAGTCGAAATGCGCAAAAACTGATCCTCTATGAATAAGACCATTTTTTAAAAAAATTTCAACTCAGTGTACAATAATATTCGGATATCTTTTTAAACAAAAAATAAATATAGTTGGTATACTGACACGGTGACACTGCACTTAGAAGTTTAATATATTTTGAACTCTAAAATTAAAATTATTATATAAAAAAATAATTGGTCAATGAATGAAATGTTAACTTCGGAGGACTAATTAATTTAACCAGTAGATAATCTAACTTTTAAGTTTTAACCTTTTGGTTGTGATGTATTTTGAAACTAAAAAAGTTAATATATCTAATTTTTGGTTAAAAGATAGCATATATATTTGTGTCAAGTGTTAAAAAAAATGAGATATGTTAACGTATTTTTTAAGGGCATATGTTAAATATATATTTTTAGAAATAATTAACTTTCAATAAATATTAAATATTGTATAAATTTTTATATAAATTTTTATTATTTTTATTTGTAATAATTTAAATATGTGTCTTAAAAACACATGTTATCATTTTCTAAAAAAAATTTAAGTAAAATGAGAAACATTTAAGCATTGATAGACCACAAACGATGGGAATAAGTGGATAACAATTGACGAGAAGCACCTCCCCCCGCTTATGGAAAATTCAGTTGGCCCCACAAAATTCAGCCCCACATATACAGTAATGAATTTGATGAAAATACAAGAAAAACAAAAGTAAAGAAGATGACAACCACCACCACCTGTTCCTCCAAATGGCCAAATCTATCTTTCGTGCAAAGAGGATGCCTCTTGCATATGTTAAAAACTTAACTTGAAGAGCTTCTAGTCTATCTATGAATCTATTTTATATTGTATAAAAATCTTTCTTAATAAATTGAAAGGCTACAAGACGAATTAAATAGTAAAACTAAAATTTGACACAAATTTATAACTATCGAACTAATTTTATATGATTAATTGATTGCCATTAATTAAGGGGTTCATTTAAAATGATTATCTTTTTGTCATAATATAATACTGTTTTAAAAAATTATAATATATGTGTCTAATATTATACATTATTTTAGCAATAATCATAATAACTTTAACCAATAAAGGATATTACATAGGGCTAGCCCGGCTTAAGCCGGGTTTAGCTTTGGAAAATTTGTTTAGTAGAGTTAATTTTTCGAGTTTATCAATCAATTAGAAGCACCAAAACTTTTAAAATTTTAAGCATTTATCTTAAGCCCTCCTTTGTGTTAGAATTTAGGGGCATCCTACTCCCTCTATTTTTGTATAGCCAAGCATATTCACTTATATTAAAGTCTAACCACATCTTTAAATTTACAAATATGCTATCCTTCTATTGCTAAAACCAAAAATAAGAAACTTTTTACATAATTCTTTCACCCCGCGCGCTCTATGCCTCCATCCACCTTCCAGCTTCTTGCTTCTTCCATCTTTTATCACAGAATCACAAATTGTTAGAGCTTGTACATAAGTCTCTTTCATGGCTTAATCTTTTCACACTTTGACCTAATAAATTGCACCAAGTTTTACATCTCATAACTCAATTTGTTATGTATCTAAAATTCTTTCCTCTCACTATTTGAAGATTATTAATTATATGATTTGATCTATGATTTCCGGTCAATTTGATGATTTTGTTAAGAATTTCTAGATTAGCTTATGACCCTTTATTAGTTTATATGTTTTAATACAATTATTATTTAATTTATGCAAGAGTGTAATTAGGGTTTGTTTTATAACTCTTTGATTTTTTTATTTGTGTACAGGCCAATGTTGGCTCTAAATGAAATAATTTTTTTTGTTTTATTAATATATTTTATAATTTTTAATCTTATATCTTTCAACTCCCTGTACTAACATTCCTACTCCGCCACACTTTAACAATAATTCTACATTTTAAAGGGACATGTCATATATAAATGAGATGAGGGGATGCTAAGAGAAATGTCACCTATCATTTTTCTATTTTGGTATATATTATTTCATTTTTTTTTTGTAGACAAGACCACTTCTATATTTATTTCTGGTGCAAGGACCACATTCCTTTTTTTTTTTTAGCTACAGGAGGCGGGACCACTTTCCTAAGTTTGTTTCAACTTTATTCCAACATTTTTGGTACAAGGAACCACAATTTTCAAAAAAAATAAATTGGTACACTTCTATGCGTTTTCTCATTATTTGGTCAGTAGGATTGACAGCTCTACAACCTAAAAAAACAGGCACACTGTGTGGAATCTCCATTAAAATATTTTAAAATGAATTTCAAGGTGGCGCCCTCCAAAATGAAGTTTTCCCTTAATCACTAGATGTGATGAATCAATTTTACGCACCTTGATTAATCACCGGTGATAGTTTGTGACAATTACTAGTTACGTATTATTTTAATAGTTCTTAAAATTGACCTGTGAAATAAATTCAATTGACTCGAAGATTATTTCAATGATAGACTTATTCTAGTGGAATCGAAGTCTTACAATAATTTATATGGGTGAAAGACCGACGCAGAGAGGAGTACAGGAGAGAAACTGCAGGATCAAATTAGTAAACAGACAAAATGCATTTCTATTTGCAAAGACAGATCAAAAGATACATGTGAAGGTGCAGGTGCATTGATAAGCCCATGCCCATGCGAAGGTGCAGAGATATTATTAGGAGTCTCTCTCTATAGAGATTCTACTTGGATTTGTACTTGAATCTGATTTGAATTTGATCCGTTTAGTCGAATATGAATTGAAATTTATGATCCGTATATTTAAATCTGATCCGAACCGGTTAGGCTTTTGATTAACAAATCGAATATGGATCTACGTCGATCCGTTTTATTTGCAATCCGATCCAAAATATACATTTATACTTAAATTTATTATTATTTATATTTACCACATTATTATTAATACTCATAAAAAATAAATATAACCCAAAAAGTATTAAATAATTTTTTTTTTTACAATAATAAAATAAATTTGACTGGTATTAAGTTTGACTTTTATGTTAATTTCATTATTTTTTATATATTTATAAATTAATTATTATATAATTAAAATTTTAAATGGATTGGATCTCAAACTGGCCTGAACAAATTTGAATATATAGACCGATATTTTAATGAGCTGTTACATGATCTGATCCGAATCCGATCTATTTTTTTTTTCTAATATAAATTGAATTCACCTTGATCTAAATCTAAATTCGATCCGTTGCTTAAGTCTTACAATAGAAAGGGACTGTCCACTCTGCCCATTCTAAAAAAAAAATATCAAGACGTTTCCCCATCAACACTACATATATTCCTTCAAATCTCTAATCCAGTCCTAACTAACCTTACTCCTCATTTTGTAAATTGGGGCTCCGCCGCCATCCTTCCTCCCTCTTTGGCAGCCCAAGGCGGCGGGGGAGCTACTCAAGTCGTCCAAAAATGTAACTTTTACCAAGGTCAAGCTCTTCGATGCCAACCCACTATTCCTCTTATAGAAAGGCTGCAACTGAGAGTTGGGTATGTAATAATAATATCTCATCCGTTACTTTGATGAAGGAGGTCGATTATGTTTTTATTCATTAGTCTATCTTGCAGCATTTTGGCTTATATTGTTTATCTTTTACCTTTAAATATATTTTGTGCTTTTATTAACTAAGATTGAGATCATAAGAGTAACAAGCTCTTTAAATAATTAAAGTGCAAAAAATTTGAAGAATCACGTAAGTAAAATGAGCTCTAAGAGAAGTAGTAAAAGAGATTCTTCGATTTGAAGAACTTTTCTCTCTATTCAAATTTGAAGAATAACTACTCTCTCTTTGAATATTTTTTGTTTTATTATTTTATTTTATATCATCTCACATTGAAGTAAAAGGAGTTCTCCTTTCCAAAATTTCAAAGAAAATAAAACATTGAAATCATCAAATTTGAAGAGTCTTTTCAAGTGCTTTGGAGAGGCAACACAAAAGTTACTCTTTAAAATGCCACATAAGTTCACAAGACATCTTTTAAGAATAAAGATGTTTTTTAGTACGTAGTGCATTTGACACACGTTCTAGTATTAATATTAATTATCACATGAAAAATGTATTTATTACTTTTTTGGCATTACTAGATTTGCATGTAGAAGCAATGGAAATAGGCAGGACTGATCACTGAGAGAGCAAAACAAAAATTCAAATAAGCAAGGAGGTTGGCTGTCAGATTGGTTGCTAACTTCAATATGTACTTGTGCCCTGAGAAATTATGAAGCCTTATAAGGGACTAGTCCAAGTTAATAGTTACATTATAAGAAAATATTTTGACCGGACCACAACACGTACCACTTTGAAAGTAATGTATTTAAATTATAATGAATACATAATCATCAATGTCTTTAGTAATAACTAAGTTCATGGTTGAGTTATGTGATTGCATTGTGTTGTTTTACGTTTCTTTTTATAACAATTTAAGTTCTAATGTTTTTGATAATCTAACATGCAACACCTTGCCAGGTTGCCTAGGGACCGGAAAGCTTAGGAAGCCTGTTGATTGAATCTATTAAAGCGTTGTTCTCCTTTGCGTGAACTCTTTGGTGATAGAGACACTCAGGTAAGAAATAGAAAAATTTTACATGCTTCTCGTAAACAAAATGCGGTACCAACTGAGGCCTGGTGACGTGGAAATTATGGCCAAGACCATACTCCATTATGTGGATTAAAAGGTCGACTAGTCTGACCGTTTCTACATGGTCACCAATCATGTTATTTTAAACAACACATTAATATGAGGGCCTAAAAGGTACGTTGTACGTGTAAAAGCAATTATGTTCAAATTTTTACACTAGATTTGGTATATTTTAGGACCAAGCTTGGCCACAGGCATATTAACATGTGTTTATTAATTTACACGACGTAGGATTGCCTTAGAATCGTACTTTGTAGAATTGCAAAAGCTAGCCACGCCTCTATTTGGGGGTAACGGTAGAAGTTTTGAAAATGGCATGTAATCAGTAAAAATAAACTATTATCCTCCATGCCTAAAACCAGAGCTGCTTGTGGGTCTAAGGCCTCACTCTGATGCCTCTGGAATCATCATTCTAAAGCAGGTGAATTGTGTAAATAGGATTGATGATAAAAGGATGGGCCCTGGTTTTTGATTAAGCTCCGACCAGAATCCTTTGTGGTGAATGTTCGCAATGTTCCCGAGGCATAGTTCATCATCTTTCAGATCCTGATAGGCATGTTTACATTTTTCTAACAAAATATTGTATAGAATAGTAATGTTGTCAAAGCAAATATGATTTCTACCAGATCAATGCACAATAATTTATTGTATTTTTTCGAATTATAGCATCATCGGAGCTGTACTGATAGTGTGTGGATTATACATGGTACTATGCGAAAAAGGCAAGGAAATTAAGAGGATCGCCTGATTGATGCTGGAGAGGAATTCTGGCGGCGACTTAAAGCGAATAGAAATTTTAATAACTTCTACACCACAAAACAATATTAGTAACAGAGTGTAGGTTGGGGCTTCTTCTCTAAATTGGCCTTCAACACCATAAAATGATCAAGTAGAAATTAAAGGTAGAATATTTTTAATTATAAGGTTTGTGTGTGTTATCATAACATTTATGCTCTAATTAGTGTGTCATTCTTGTAGCCCTTAATTATCACTTTCAGGGCAGTTTTGGTAGATGGGGATGGCATATTTTTATGTTATTAATTTGATAGTTTATTAGTGAAGTGCCGTGGACTTAAAATATAATGGATTAAGTGATGACTTTGCTCTTTATAGTACTACTACATAGGAATGAAAATATGTTTCTCAACATTTTATTTTTTAACTCAAAATTTTGTCTAAGGTTTCATTGCCACTGCATTGTTATTATATACAGGAGGAGATTTGAGACAATAAGCTTGAAAAGATGAAAAATGTTAATAGTTCAAATAATGCGTAATAAAATGCATTGACTTAGTCTATGTTGTATATAGACTTCAAACAGTATGTATTGAATACACTTATACACACCCGAGTTTATATATTTTTATAAATTACTAGTATGCAATAAAAGCTTTCGAATTGCGTTTTCTATAAAACAATTTAGGAAACTTCTTTTTAGAAGGTAATTATTATGATTCTGAATTTTAGATTTGAGTTTAATTAAATGGTTTTATTGTCAAAATAAGATAAACCTTTGAAAATATATTATATAACTACTTTGACTTTAGGGTGGTCTAATTTTATGATAGCCGTTGGATGATGATGATCTTGTGGATGTGGTTCAGGTTGGAGAAACTGGGGTGGAGAACAGCAGCTGGTCAAGCAAAGGTGCTGGGAACACTTGTGGGGCTAGGTGGGGCTATGATCCTCACTTTTTACAAAGGACCTCAAATCAGCTTGTTGACCAACGTTGAGCTTCAACACAAAAGTCAAACACTTGGACACGTGGCACCAACCCACAAGTCTGGTCAAATGCCAACGGTTGTCTTTAGGCAGCTGTATCTACTATGCTCTTTGGTTGATTCTTCAGGTTAAATAAAACCATTCATCCCTTTCCTTAATTAATTTTCAATAAGATAATTATACCGTATTTAATGACAAAATAAAAAAAAAAAAAATAATTATTAACTTCTGAAAAAAGTTAGGAGTTGAGTTGAGTGTTGTATTGAAATGTTAGAATTGATTCCAATTAAATACAAAAAGTAGCATAAAAGATAATCACAGTTTTTCCCCAAAACTAAATTCTAAAATTCATTTGATAATTAACTAAGGTTCCGTTCGATAACAAACTCATTGTACGTATATTACTCTGTGTGCACATTGCAAATATCATTTCTTGTAATAAGAGTAGTGGTCGAGTACGGACATGGGTACCTCTCTACCACTTTAGCCTACATATAAAATTGTACAACGAGTTTGTTATTGAACGGAACCTTAGTTAATTATCAAATGAATTTTAGAATTTGGTTTTGGGAAAAAACTGTGATTATCTTTTATGCTACTTTTTGTATTTAATTGGAATTAATTCTAATATTTCAGTACAACACTCAACTCAACTCGTAACTTTTTTCAGAAGTTAATAATTTTTATTATTATTTTTCTATTTTGTCATTAAATACGGTATAATTATCTTATTGAAAATTAATTAAGGAAAGGGATGAATGGTTTTATTTAACCTGAAGAATCAACCAGAGAGCATAGCAGATACAACTGTCCAAAAACAACCGATATCATTTGACCAGACTTGTGGGTTGGTGCCACGAGTCCAAGTGTTTGACTTTTGTGTTGAAGCTCAACGTTGGTCAACAAACTGATCTGAGGTCCTTTGTAAAAAGTGAGTATCATGGCCCCACCTAGCCCCACAAGTGTTCCTAACACCTTTGCTTTACCAGCTGCTTTTCTCCACCCCAATTTCTCCAACTTGAACCACAGCCACAAGATCATCATCATCCAACGGCTATCATAAAATTAGACCACCCTAGAGTCAAAGTAGTTAATAATGTATTTTTAAAGTTTTATCTTGTTCTGACCATAAAACCATTCAATTAAAATCAAATCTAAAATTCAGAATCATAATAATTACCTTTTAAAAAGAAGTTTCCTACATTGCTTTATAGAAAACGCAACTCGAAAGCTTTTATTGCGTACTAGTAATTTATAAAAATATATATACTCGGGTGTGTATAAGTGTGTTCAATACATATTGATTGAAGTCTATATACAACATAGACTAAGCCAATGCATTTTCTTAGGCATTATTTGAACTATTAACGTTTTTCATTTTTTCAAGCTTATTGTCTCAAATCTCCTCCTGTATATAATGACAATGCAGTGGCAATGAAACCTTATACAAAATTTTGAGTTAAAAAATAAAATGTTGAGAAACATATTTTCATTCCTATGTAGTAGTACTATAAAGAGCAAAGTCATCACTTAATTCATTATATTTTAAGTCCACGGTACTTCACTAATAAACTATCAAATTAATAACATACAAATATGTCATCCCCATCTACCAAAACTGCCCTTAAAGTGATAATTAAGGGCTACAAGAATGACACACTAATTAGAGCTTAATTGTTACGATAACACACACAAACCTTATAATTAAAAACATTTTAAACTTGCTACCTTTAGTTTCTACTTGATCATTTTCTGGTGTTGAAGGCCAATTTAGAGAAGAAGCCCTAACCTCCACTCTGTTACTAATATTGTTTTGTGGTGCAAAAGTTATTAAAACTTCTATTCGCCGGAATTCCTCTCCGGCATTAGTCAGGCGATCCTCTTAATTTCCTTGCCTTTTCCCCATAGTACCACGTATAATTCACACACTGAACTCCGATGATGCTATAATACAAAAAAAATACAATAAATTATTGTGCATTGATCTGATAGAAATCATATTTGCTTTGACAACATTACTATTCTATACAATATTTTGTTAGAAAAATGTGAGCATGCATGTTAAGATCCGAAAGATGATGAACTATGCCTCGGGAACATTACGAACATTCACCACAAAGGATTCTGGTTGGAGCTTAATCGAAAACTAGGGCCCTTCCTTTTGACATCAAGCCTATTTACACAATTCACCTGCTTTAGAATGGTGATTCCAGAGGGATTAAAGTGAGGCCTTAGACCCACAAACAACTCTGGCCAGGCTTGGTCCTAAAATATACCAGATCTAGTGTAAAACTTTGAACATAATTGCTTTTGCACGTACAACGTACCTTTTAGGCCCTCGTATTAATGTGCTGTTTAAAATAACATGGTTGGTGACCATGTAGAAACGGTCAGACTAGTCGATCTTTTCATCTACATAATGGAGTATGATCTTGGACATAACTTTCCACGTCACCAGGCCTCAATTGGTACCGTATTTTGTTTACGAGAAGCATGTAAAAAATTTCTATTTCTGACCTGAGTTTCTCTATCACCAAAGAGTTCAAGCAATGGAGAACAACGCTTTAATAGCTTTTTTAAAAGAGTCTTAGCGATTCGATCAGCAGGACTTCCTAAGCTTTCCCTAGTCAACCTGGCAAAGTGTTGCATGTTAGATTATCAAAAACATTAGAACTTAAATTATTATAAAAAGAAACGTAAAACAACACAATACAATCACATAACTCAACCATGAACTTAGTTATTACTAAAGACATTGATGATTATGTATTCATTATAATTTAAATACATTACTTTCAAAGTGGTACGTGCTGTGGTTCGGTCAAAATATTGTCTTATACTATGTAACTTATTAACTGGGACTAGTCCCTTATAAGGCTTCGTAATTTCTCAGGGCACAAGTACATATTGAAGTTAGCAACCAAATCTGACAAGCGAGCCTCCTTGCTTATTTTAATTTTTTTTCTGCTCTCTCAGTGATCTTGTCCTACCTATTTCCATTGCTTCTACATGCAAATCTAATCACGCCAAAAATGTAATAAATACATTTTTTCATGTGATAATTAACATTAATACTAGATCATGTATCAAATGCATTATGTACTAAAAAACATTTTTACTCTTAAAAGTTATACCTTGTGAACTTATGTGAGATTTTAAAGAGTAACTTTTGTGTTGCGTCTTCAACACACTTGAAAAGACTCTTCAAATTTGATGATTTCAAATGTTTTATTTTCTTTGAAGCTTTGGAAAGGAGAACTCCTTTTACTTCAATGTCAGATGATAAAAAATAAAATAATAAAAAAATATTCAAAGAGAGAGTAGTTATTCTTCAAATTTGAAGTGAGAAAAGTTCTTCAAATTGAAGAATCTCTTTTACTACTTTTCTTGGAGCTCATTTTACTTACGTGATTCTTCAAATTTTTTGTACTTTAATTATTTGAAGAGCTTATTACTCTTGCGATCTCAATCTTAGTTAATAAAAGCACAAAATACATTTAAAGGTAAAAGATAAATAATATAAGCCAAAATGCTGCAAGATAGACGAATGAATAAAACATAATCGACCTCCTTCATCAAAGTAACGGGTGAGATGTTATTATTATTACATACCCAACTCTCAGCTGCTGCCTTTCTATAAGAGGAAGAATGGGTGGAGTGGACAGCCCCTTTTCATAGTAAGAGTTAGGCCCGTTAACGTATTAAATTTAGATTTTGATTAAAGTGTATCTAAATTTATATTTAAAAAAGTTTTCGGATCGAATCCGGTTCGGATCATATAACGGATCACTAAAATATCAATCCATATCTAAATTTGTTCAGATTGGATTGGAATTGGATTATATCTGATCCATTTAAAATTTTAATTATATAATAATTAATTTGTAAATATATACAAAATAATGAAATTTACATAAAAGTCAAATTTATTTTATTATTGTAAGAAAGAAACTTATTTAATACTTTTTGGGTTATATTTATTTTTTATGAGTGTATTAATAATAATGTGGTAAATATAAATAATAATAAATTTAAGTATAAATGTGTATTCTATGATCGAATCGGATTGCAAACAGATCGGATCGACATAGATCTATATTCGATTTGTTAATCAAAAGTTCTAACTGGTTCGGATTGAATTTAGATATACGAATCATAAATCTCAATCTATATCTGGCTAAACAAATCGAATTCGGATTCCGATTTGAGTACAAATCCGATCCATTTACACGCGTAATGGGAAGTAGAATCTCTACAGAGAGAGACTCCTAATAATATATATCTCTGTACCTTTCACGTGGGCATGGGTTCATCAATGAGCTCACATGGGCATGGGCTCATCAATGCACCTTCACATGCATCTTTTGATCTATCTTTGCAAATAGAAATGCATTTTGTTTGTTTACTAATTCGATCATGCAGTTTCTCTCCTTCTCTCCACCTCTCTGTGTCGGTCTTTCACCAATATAAATTATTGCAAGACTTCGATTCTACTAGAAGTAAGGCTATTCATTGAAATAGTCTTTAAATTCAATTGAGTTTACTTTACTGCGGGTCAATTTTAAGAATTGTTAAAATAATATTTGACTCAATAATAATTACAAATTATTAACCGATGATTAATCGAAGATACGTGAAATTGGATAACGCACAGTCGCACATCCCTTGAATGACGGAAAAAAAAAATGCAAAACTTCATTTTGCAGGGCCCCACCTTGAAATTCATTTTAAAATATTTTAATGGAGGTTCTATGCAATGTGCCTGTGTAAGTGTGCAGAGCTATCAATCCTACTGGACCAAATAATGACAAAACGCATAAAAGTATACCCATTTTTATTTTTTTTTGGAAAATTGTGGTTCCTTGTACCAAAAATGTTGGAATAAAGTCGAAACAAATTTAGGAAAGTGGCCCCTGTCTCCTCTAGCTAAAAAAAAAAAGGAATGTGGTCCGTACACCAGAAATAGATATAGAAGTGGTCCTGTCTACAAAAAAATGAAATAATATATACCAAAATAGAAAAATGATGGGTGACATTTCTCTTAGCATCCCCCATCTCATTTATATATGACATGTTCCTTTAAAATGTAGTATTATTATTATTAAAGTCAGTGGCAGAGCAAGAATGTTAGTATAAGGAGTTGAAAAATATAAAACTAAAAATCATAAAATATACTAGCAAAACAAAAAAAATCATTTCATTTAGAGCCAATATTGCCCCGCACACGAATACAAAAATCAAAGAGTTATAAAACAAACTCTAGTTACACTCTTGCATAAATTAAATAATAATTGTATTAAAACGTATAAACTAATAAAGGGTTATAAGCTAATCTAGAAATTCTTAACAAAATCATCAAATTGACCAAGAAATCAGAGATCAAATCATATAATTAATAATCTTCAAATAGTGAGAGGAAAGAAATTTAGATACATAACAAATTGAGCCATGAGATGTAAGACTTTGTGCAATTTATTAGGTCAAAGCGCGCGGTGTGAAAAAATTAAGCCATGAAAGAGATGGCATATTTGTAAATTTAAAGATATGATTACTTTAATATAAGTGAAAGCTCAAAAATAGAGGGAGTAATGCCCCTAAATTAACATAAAGGAGGGTGATTCTTAAAATTTTAAAAGTCTTGATACTTCTAATTGTTTGATAAATTTGAAAAACTAACTCTATTAAACAAATTTTCCAAAGCTAAACCCGGCTTAAGCTGGGCTAGCCCTATGTAGCATCCACCATTGGTTAAAGTTATTATAGTTATTGTTAAAATAATGTATAACATTAAACACATATATTATAATTTTTTAAAATAATATTATATTACTACAAAAAGATAATCACTATGAAGATATGAGTACCTCTAAATTATTGGCGATCAATTAATCATATAAAATTAGTTCGACAGATATAAAATTGTGTCAAATTTCAATTTTACTATTTAATAAAGATTTTTATATAATATAAGCACGAAGGAGAGATTTAGCCTATTTGGTGGAACAGGTGGTGTCATCTTCTTTACTTTTATTTTTCTGGTTTTTTCATCAAATTCATTTCAATTGATATGAGGCTATGGGGCGCACTTAATTTTCCATAAAAAGATTCCTATTATTTTTGGTTTTAGTTTCTCATTTTATTTAATTTTTTTTAGAATGTATCTTTTAACCGAAAATTAGATATATTAACCTTTTTTAGTTTCAAAATACATCACAACCAAATGTAAACTTAAAAGTTAAATTTGCTGCTAAAATTAATTATCCCCCGAAGTTAACATTTCATTGACCAATAATTTTTTTTATATATATAATTATAATTTTTAAAATTTAAAATATATTAAACTTTTTTAGTGTCATATATGTTAGTATGCAACCATATTTACCTATTATATGATTTTTCTTAATTTATATTTTGTTTAATTCAAATATTATTGTGCACTGAGTTGAAATTTTAAAAATTAAAATAAATTTTGGTCTTATCTATGCAGAATCAATTTTTAGCACTTCGATTACTTTCACTCGAGTTTGTGATTATTACTAGATAATTTCAATAATAACTTATACTTTAATACATTTAAAATGCCAAAAAAAATGAATTTTTAATATAGCTATGAGTCTCTATGTACAACTAACACTCCTGAGTATCAAATAATGAGAAAAGTGTACCCAAAAAAAAAAGAGTGTAGGAAAGTGTGGTCCCCTGTACCAAAGATGAATACAAAAAATTTAGGAAAGTGGCCCCATCTTATGTACCAAAAATGAAAAAAAATAAAAAATAATTTATACCACAATAGGAATGTGATCTGTGGACCAAAAATAAAATGGAGTGTACCAACAAAAGAAAATAGAAAAGTGGTCCCGTCTAGTAAAACATTAAAAAAAATTTTTTTTTTTCCAAAATAGAGATATGATCCGTGACATTTCTCTTAGCAACCCTCATCCCATTTTTTTAATTTTTTTAAGGGACTGACTAAGTTAATTTTCACTCATTTTAACTAATTCACATTCGTAATTAACCAAGCACTATTTTAACAGTCCCGAGAAGTAACTAAAGTACAAGTTCAGTCGATCCCAAGACTGTCTTAATGGTCTCTCATCTCACTTATGTTTATTTTTAAAGTGTGTCGAAGTTTGGGTTTTGCTAAATCTGTCCCAAATTCGACCCGTCGCCATCCTAAAAAGAGATGGAAAAATGGCAAACAAATATATTATAATAATACTTGAAATTAATTAATTACCAGGTTTGCTATTTGATTGGGACTTTGGGACCATCGGATTGTTAGCCAGGAATGGTATATATTATTTTTATTTGTTTGTGAAATTTTTTCATTCTTACCACCAAAATAAAATTTTTCATGAAAAAAGACAAAGCATAAGCGAACATTTCATTAGATCTCCTAACTTTTAACAAAAAATAATTATTTTCATTATGATTTTCATTTTATTATCAAATGGAGCAAGTTCAAAGTGATAGGTAAAAAAATAAAGTGCACATTGTTATAATAAAAAAGCTAATATTACCAATATACTTTCTATCACATTTCCAAAAAATAGATAGTAAATAGTTCGGTATGGCAAGCACATTGGCTGTGACCTGGGTCGAAATTTTTTTGGACTAGCATTTAATATGTTTTCTTTCTTCTTCTTCTTCTTCTGCTTCTTTTTTATTTACTCATTTTTTTTCTTTTCTTTTCATTAAGCAGCGAGAGCTTAGCTGGCATGATCAATTGGGGATTAGTAATCAATGTCTTTCTGACGAGGACTCAAAAATATCAAGGTATCTAATGACGCGACAATATTAACCAATTATATATCGAGTAGGATCACCATGACCACCTTAACCTGATGTCAACAAATTTGAATTTGTAACGAAGTATGCATAAGTCCATTATGTTTCAAAAATCTGCCTTAGAATATCACTGATGGTCGGATAAACTGTGTAAAAAAGACGTGTCGAGTGGTTTTACACTTAAATTATATCCGCATTCACTTTGTACTCCAATGATTCACTTGTAAACTTTTCTGTAGAACTTGAATGTACCAATAATATGCAAATATATAAAATATGTTATTATGTCTAATATTTAATAGTTGTTTATGAAAAAAAATTATACATAATTATATGGTTTGCAATGTTAAAACGGGGAATGCTCTTATTTTGATATAAAATAATAAAAAAATAAATGTGTTGCCCATTGTACCATTGTCTTATGCAAAAGTTTGAATTAATATATGCCTAATTTTTCAAACAGGGTATCTTTTATTAATTAAAAACACCCTAAATATAATTTCCTCCATTATATACATAATACATTCATGCGCTTTGGGCCCCTTCTATTGCATGATATCATAAGGTCCAGACCCTAGTATAAAAGAACAAGAAAGGAAAAAAAAACAAAAAAAAAGCCCATTCTTTAATACAGACTCCACAACATTTTACTTCTTGATTACTTTCGACTAGACACGAAAGTATATGTGATAAATAGACATATTTTTCTCCATCTATGCATGCGCATATGTAATTCAAAATGAGAAGAATAAAGAATGATAAGTATACGAGCAAAAAGATCTCGAATTTCAAACCAATTATCAACATAACTTTTAGCAAAATAATGAATATACGAGCAAAATAGAAAAATAAAAAATTTAAAATCTTAACTTCTCGTAAATATATGTAGGGAATGGTGTTAGATTTCTATATTAGTATAGATGACTATAACTATTTTTTCCTTGATTATCACTACAAAATTAAATATATCATACGAAAGCGCAATACATAAAACTGGATTGTAGATAGCCTCCACTATAACATTTTAACATTGGAACAAATAAACAAAGAGATTCAAGAATTAACTATTTTTTTTTCTAACTTTATTATCTATGTTTAGATGCACCTAAAAAAAAATCTAAACTTGGATTTGTTTTTGTTTTGGACAGTGAACACGCGTATTCGAATTCATTTATCTCTGTTTTCTTGTTTTAAATATGTTCCATCCATCCATCCCTCCTTTCAGTATGAAGATATTGGAGCATGCATTATTATTTGTTATATTTGTGCAAATAGCTAGAAAGTAAGTAAAGATGTACATGCTACCAATTATATGATACATAAATTAATGGAGGGGACCATTAAATAATTAAATAAAATACCTAAACTAAGCAAGATGTTCTACACACAGCTCACTTACTTTAATTTGGTCCCCATCCATATTTATATATATCTCTTTAATACCATTTCTGGCTAACAATCCGATGCTCCCAAAGTCATAATCAAATAGCAAACCTGGTAATTAATTGATTAATTTCAAGCATTTTATTATATAATTTGTCTTGAACAGTCCACATGTATTTAGTAGCGTAGTCAGAAATTTTATTTAAGAGATTTATTTAATAAACTATTAATCATCAACCTCACATGCATAGTTAAAATGATTACATTTTAATTCTGCTTAAAAATCGACCCCACTTCTTATTATTTTTAAAACAACACCCCTACATATATTCACCTGCTTACGTTTTTCTCATTTTTTCCTTCACGAACTAGTATATATAGCTGTATAGTTAATTAAATTAAAACAAGAAAACCACAAAACTATCACTACAAATACATATGGATATATTTAATTCTCAATTGCAAGAGGAATATTTATAATTACTTTAATTAGGAGGCAACAATGTTACATCCACATTTCTCTCTTTTCCTCCTAATAGTAACTCCAATTTTCTCGTTTTTTTTAAACCACTACTTTACATTGTACGAAATGCACTTATAGCTATTTTTCCTATATTTTGCCATGAAACAATTTGAGTTTGGATCCTATGCTTTAAAGAAAATATAACATTTACTCGGTTAAAAGAGAACCCGAATTATTATATTACTCAAAAATCAATATATCTATATATGGAATTGAAATTTATCACACCTAACTATGATACAAGACATTATAATTTTCACACAAACCATTAAAAGGTGACAGACACGTCACATGTTGGGGCATTGGGCATTGATATTATTTGCATGAGGAATCATGATCTTAATATAACTCTAAACTTGTCTATTTTTTATTCCAATAAATGAATATAATTGCATTCAATTGATGTATGTTTGCATGAATAGATCTCTACAAGCTTCACTTCTCTTTCTTTCTTTTTTTTCTATATACTATGTGGTATTTGAGCTAGTTTTCGCATAGCTCACTAATCTTTACTCGCGGATCTGAGCTTGTCGCTGGCCACAATTGTTTTCCTCTAAATCATAACTTCACTTGTCTCTTTTTTTTTTGACATAAGTATACTTGTCAGTTTCTGGCCGCCAAGTGTTTGTAGAAATTTTCAAAAAAAATTCTCAAATTAATTCGTGAATTAGGGTTAGGTTAATTGCTCCAACATTCATAAGAGTGGTATAGTACCAATAAGACACAATGTGAAACAAACAAGAATGACAACAATGACAACAATAACAACAATAATTTGATATAACTCCAACATTCTTGCTACTCAAGGAAGACCTCCATGTCCCAGAAGAAAACACAAAAATTAACTCTCACATAATGGAAATCTTAAAGACATGAAATTTGCAAAGTTTGAACTTAATTTATTAACTTATAATTAATTCAACTAATTCTTAGCATGAACTATCAATTTAAAATTTCAGGAACAGATGAATACAGGGGCCCGCTGACCTATAGAGAAATTAATGAAGGGATAAACCTGTGAGTAAGTGATTAAATTATTTTTCATTAATGTACGTGCACCTATGCATGTATACTGCATACCTGGAACTTCTGTGGCCCGGTGCACCTAATTAACTAAACAACAATCAAGAGTCACGAGCAGCTCATTTTTTGCCTTAATTTTGCCTTGAACATTCCACATGCATGCATTCACCTGACTATGTTTTCTCATTTTTCCCAAATTACTATAGTTAGTTTGAGAAACCCAATGCACGGCGATGTCAAATAAATCATGACCACTAAACTTTAACGAGTGATTCAGATTTGCACACGTAAATAAAAAATGAAAAATTATCTAAGCTATGTCGTTTTGGATAACCTTCTCGCTGACCGTATTTCTACAGTATTCAAAAAATTCACAATTCTTCTGTAGAAGTTTAATGTAGTGACACACACAGTGACACTGTACTTAGAAGTTTAATATATTTTGAACTCTAGAATTGTAATTATATATATATATATATATATAAATTTTATTGGTCAATGAATGGAATGTTAACTTCGGAGGACTAATTAATATTTAACCAGTAAATAATTTAGCTCTTAGTTGTGATGTATTTTGAAACTAAAAAAGTTAATAAATATTGATTATTTAATTAGTAAACGTCGATATTGTAATTCTTTATCTAATTTTCGGTTAAAAGATAGCATATATATTTGTGTCAAGTGTTAAAAAAAATTAAGTGAAATGAGAAACATTTAAGCATTGATTGGGGACCACAAACGATGGGAATAACCGAATAAGTGAATAGCAATTGACGAGAAACCACCTGCCTTTTATGGAAAATTAAGTGGGCCCCACAAGATTCAGCCCCACATATGCAATAATGAATGAATTTGATGAAAAAACAAGAAAAACAAAAGAAGATGACACCACCTGTTCCACCAAATGGGCTAAATCTCTCCTTCTTGCTTATATTATATATATATATATATATATATTTAATAAATTGAAAGGCTGTCAAATAAAATGGTAAAACTAAAATTTGACACAATTTCATAATTATCCAACTAATTTTATATGATTAATTGATCGCCATTAATTTAGAGGTACTCATACCCTCAAAATGATTATCATCTTGTAGTAATATAATATTATTTTAAAAAATTATAATATATGTGTTTAATGTTATACATTATTTTAACAATAACCATAATATTCGGATCTCTTTTTAAACAAAAATTAAATTAAGAAAAATTAAATATATTAAATTGTACAGCTGTTTTAATTTTACAACTTCTTTCTCTCTATATCTCTGTCAATTCACGTGATGATTTTTGAAAGAGTTATTAAAAATAAAATGATGACTAATTTGTACATTTTCCCAATTTGGTTTTTGGTTTTTGATTTTAACTCATATTTCTTGCAAGAATTGCATTATACTAGTCGAATTGAATTCTTGCAAGAATTTATATTGGTGAAAGACTGACGAGGAGAGGAGGAGAGAGAGTGGATGATGGAATTTGTAAACAAGCAAAATGCAAATGCATTCCTATTTACAAAGAAAGATCAAAAGTTGCATGGGACTACCTAACTCATTTACGAGCCCATGCCCACGTGAAGGTGCAGAGATATTATTAGGAGTCCTCAAAAGAGCAAATAATTTGCTCATTTCAACTCTAATATTCTTGCTACTCAAGTAACACCTATGTGTCTCAAAAGAAAACACAAAAACTCACATAACAGAAATTCTAAAGACATGAAACTTGAAAAGTTTGAACTTTATCAATTTATAATTCATTCAACTAATTCTTCTGTGACCAAGAAAAAACAACAACAAATTCTTGGCATGAATATAATTATCAATTTAAGATTTTAGAAATAAATGAATACGGGAGACAATTGATCTATAGGAAAATTAATGAAGGGATAAACCTGAGAGTGAGTGATTGAATTATTTTCCATTAATGTACGTGCACCTATATATGTACTGAACAACAAGCAAGAGTCACGAGGAGCTCACTAAATAAACAAGAAGCAAGAGTCACGGGTTTTTGCCCTAATTTTGCCCTAAGTGTTAAAAAAATTTAAGTAAAATAACGAACAAGTATGAATACATTTTAAACCTTCAAGCATTGAGTGGGGACCACAGACGATGGGAATGACAATTGATGACGTACCCCCAACCTTTTATGTAAAATTCCGTGGGCCCATGAACAAAAAGTAAGGAAGATGGCACCACCTGTTCCTCCATCCTACTTATGTTGTATAATTTTATTTTTTTTAATGAATTGAAAGGCCTCTGGATAAAATGGAAAAATTGAATTCTGATACAATTTCATAACTATTAAAATATTTTGCGGCTTTATTGATAGATCAACATTAATTAAGATATACTCATATACTTAAAGTAATTATTTTTTCTGTCATAATATAATACTTCTTTAAAATTTAGAATATATGCCTTTTTAATATTATAGATTATTTTAATAATAATTTTAACATTGATGTTAAATTTTAAAAGGACATGTCATATATGCATGACTACTAAACATAAATGAGGTGTGGGGATGCCAAGACAAATGTCGCCCATCAATTTTCTATTTTGGTGTAAATTATTTAATTTTTTTTAGACGGGACCACTTCTATATTTATTTCTCGAGCACGGACCACTTTCTTAATTTTATTTTATTTTAAGCTATAGGAGACGAGACCACTTTCCTAAATTTGTTTCGACTTTATTAATATATTTGTTTTGCCATTTTTTCATCTCTTTTTAGGATGGCGACGGGTCAAATTTGGGAAGGATTTAGCGAAACCCAAACTCGACCCACCTTAAAAATAAACATAAGTGAGATGAGGGACCATTAAGACAGTCTTGGGATCGACTGAACTTGTACTTCAGTTGCTTCTCGGGACTGTTAAAATAGTGCTTGGCTAATTACAAATTAAACGTGAATTAGTCAAATTGAATGAAAATTAATTTGGTCAGTCCCTAAAAAAAATTTAAAAAATGGGATGAGGGTTGCTAAGAGAATTGTCACAGATCATATCTCTATTTTGGGATTTTTTTTTTTTAATGTTTTACTAGACGGGACCACTTTTCTATTTTCTTTTGTTGGTACACTCCATTTTATTTTTGGTCCACATATCACATTCCTATTGTGGTATAAATTATTTTTTATTTTTTTTCATTTTTCGGTACATAAGATGGGGCCACTTTCCTAAATTTTTTCTATTCATCTTTGGTACATGGGACCACGCTTTCCTACTCTCTTTTATTTATGGTTTTTTCTTTTTGGGTACACTTTTCTCATTATTTGATACTCAGGAGTGTTAGCTGTACATATAGACTCATAGCTATATTAAAAATTCATTTTTTTTGGCATTTTAAATATATTAAAGTATAATGTTATTATTGAAATAATGTTTATCTAGTAATAATCACAAACTTCGAGTGAAAGTAATCGAAGTGCGTAAAAATTGATTTTGCATAGATAAGACCAAAATTTATTTTATTTTTTTAAAATTTCAACTCAGTGCACAATAATATTTGAATATCTTTTTAAACAAAATATAAATTAAGAAAAATCAAATATAATAGGTAAATATGGTTGCTATACTAACATACATAGTGACACTACACTTAAAAGTTTAATATATTTTAAATTTTAAAATTATAATTATATATATAAAAAAAATTATTGGTCAGTGAATGAAATGTTAACTTCGGGGGACTAATTAATTTAAGCAGCAAATAATTTAACTTTTAAGTTTTAACCATTTGGTTGTGATGTATTTTGAAACTAAAAAAGGTTAATATATCTAATTTTCGGTTAAAAGATAGCATATATATTTGTGTAAACCGTTAAAAAAAATTAAATAAAATGAGAAACATTTAAGCATTGATTGGGGACCACAAACGATGGGAATAGGTGAATAGCAATTGACGAGAAACCCCCTGCCTTTTATGAAAAATTAAGTGCGCCCCACATATACAATAATGAAATGAATTTGATGAAAAAACAAAAGAAGATGACACCACCTGTTCCACCAAATGGGCTAAATCTCTCCTTCGTGTTTATATTATATAATATTTTTTTTAATAAATTGAAAGGCTGTCAGATAAAATGGTAAAACTAAAATTTGTCACAATTTCATAATTATCGATCCTACTTATGTTGTATAATTTTATTTTTTGTAATGAATTGAAAGGCCTCTGGATAAAATGGAAAAATTGAGTTCTAATACAGTTTCATAACTAATAAAATATTTCGCGGCTTTATTGACAGATTATCATTAATTTAGATATACTCATATACTTAAAGTAGTTATTTTTTCTGTCATAATATAATACTTCTTTAAAATTTATACTATATGCTTTTTTAATATTATAGATTAAATAATAATTTTAAATATTAAATTTTAAAGGGACATGTCAATATGCATGACTACTAAACATAAATGAGGTGTGGGGATGCCAAGACAAATGTCACCCATCAATTTTCTATTTTGGTGTAAATTATTTCAATTTTTTTTATAGACGGGGGACCACTTCTATATTTATTTCTTGTGCACGGACCACTTTCTTAATTTTTTTTTTTTTTAAGCTATAGGAGACGAGACCACTTTCCTAAATTTGTTTCGACTTTATTCCAACATTTTTGGTACAAGAAACCGCAATTTTCCAAAAAAAGAAAAGAAAATTGGGTACACTTTTCGGATTTGGCTCCCAAAGATTTAATCTTTGGTTTAAATGCAATTTTAATTGGATAAAGATTAAATTACATATTTGACATATATACATGCACAAGATTTAAACTTTGATTCAAGATAAACGCCTCTGTTTCATCTTTAATTAAATTAATTGTCGGTTTGTAGGGAACTTCGTTTACGAAAACAATATAGATTATGAATAAAGATTAGATAGTAGTTTTTGGAAAATATTAGAATCTTATGCATCGATGGATTATCAAATCATTGAAGCTCATATATGTAAAGGTGATTGATTCATGTTTTTGGGTCTAAAACCAAATTGTTCCGATTTGAGAACATGGTGAATAGAAAAACGGAGAATCCTGCAATGGCGTTATATCTTGATGGCAAATGAACAATGTCGTTTTGTTTACATTTTAAGTATAAATTGAGGTGGCAATATTATGATCATGGATCTTGAACTAACGGACAATCATTTGACAACATTACTCTGCAATTGGTTTCCCAACTTCAAAGGATCATAATCTTCAGTTTTCACACATCTCGACTAGCTAATCACCATTTGTGATTTGTGACTAATACTGTTCAAACATTATTTTAACATTCCTTAAAACTGACCTGAGAAATAAATCAATCGACTTAAACGACTCAAAGATTATTTCAATAATTGCATTATACTAGTTGAATTGAATTCTTGCAAGAATTTATATTGGTGAAAGACTGACGAGGAGAGGAGGAGAGAGAGTGGATGATGGAAGTTGTTAGGAGTGTTTTCGGTTTCGGTCGGGATAGAAAGTAAGGTACCCCAAACCTAAAACAAATATAAAAATTTGGTTTCGGTTCGGTTTCTAAATCTTCAAAATCCAAACTCGAACCAAATTTTTCCATTCGGTTTTATTTAGGTTTGACATTTTTTTTAAATCAATTTAACATAAAAATGTAATACCAATAGTAATGTAAGAATGATTCATTTTCAAATTAAAGTCATGATTTTTTAGAAACAATGAGAAACATATAAATGCCATGTTTTCTATTTAATTACAATTTTATTTGTATATTTATAAGAATGAAACACATTAAATAAAATGATGAATTATCTTTCGATCATGTATGTGATAAAAAAATCTTAGCATTGTGTAGTTAATTAAATAATAAAGGCACGCGTTAATGACTATTTTTTTTATATTATCATAATATGCAATTAATAAGAAATATATTCTTATAAAAGGTCATATTTTTTGTATTATAATATAATTAACGTGTGTCCTTAGAGTATATATTAATATTTTTTTCTTATACATAATTCGGTTCGATTTGGTTTAGTTCGGTTTTAGACTAGCTTGCCGTAAACCCGAACCAAACTTTTTGGTTTCCGTTCGGTTGTCTTGTTTTCAGTTTTAATTTTTTTTCAATTCAAAATTTTGCAAATTCATTCGGTCGATTTTTGAATTGACTTTAATACTTCTAGAAGTTGTAAACAAACAAAATGCATTTCTATTTGCAAAGATAGATCAAAAGATGCATGGGACTACGTACCTAGCTCATTGATGAATGCATGCCCACGTGAAGGTGCAGAGATATTATTAAGAGATTCCATTTACCCCCCTCTCTCTCTCTCTCTCTTTATATATATATATATATACATACAGTGCCTTTCTAATACAGATGAATACAGATGAATAACTTTTTTTTGTTAAAAAAAAAAAATTAACGTTGTAACTCTCAGTTCTCTCTCACCTCTCAAAGACAAAACAAAGCTCTCAGTTATCTCTCACCTCTCACTCCCCTGCGCCTGTATCTCTTTCTCTCCTCCATTGCCGCTGCATCCCAACCATTCTCGTCGACCGCTGAGCAGCTTTCTCTCTCTCGCCTTTTGTGTAAGTTTCCTTCTTCTCTAAAAGCATTCGGCACTCCATTTTCATATCTAGAGATTTAGGTTGTTTGATTTTAGGGCTTGAATATGTTCAATATTTGAATGAGAATGCTTTGAGGAGCTCGAAATTATTGAACCCACTAACAATTTCGAGTTTTATTGAACCCGTTTAGTATTTTCAGTTCTTAAACCCATTTGAAATCCAGCTCTATTATTGAACATCGAACCCAATTAAAATTTTCAAAGCTCTATTGAACATCGAACCCACTTAAAATTTTGAAAGCTCTATTGAACATATTGAACCTAATTATGATTTCGAAATTCTTCAACGCAATTAGAATTCCGAAACTCTTTAAACCCATTAAGTTTTTTCAGATTTTTTCAATTTTATTGAGCTGTTTTTTCTGTTTGAGCTTTCTTTTCTTTAATTGTACCATTGGTTGTAATTGTGGGATAGTGGGATATAAAATTAGGGATTCAAAAATAGAGGAGATGGAGAAAAAAAGATATTTCATCTTTGTTTGGTAGAAAGGAAGTGAAAAATATGCCAGTAGCTCCATGCTAGTAGAAAAGACAGATACATGCCTGTAGCTCCATTTTTTGATTAAGCAAAACAAAGCTTTCATTAACCATATCTACATATATGGCAGTAGCTCCATGTTAAGCAAATATTACTAATCATGAGGTGGTTTGTTTAGTAGAACCTACTATGCTCAAACAATTAGGCTTGCTTGCTGGGACAAATGAAGTATCAAATTAAAACTTGCTGGGACAAATGAAGTATCAATAACTGAGAGCTTTGTTTTGTCTTTGAGAGGGGAGAGAGAACTGAGAGTTACAACGCTGATTTTTATTTTTTTTTAACAAAAGTCCCCTGTTTGGTAACAATGAGTTGCTTTTTGAGTTTGACCGTTGAAAAAGCAAAATCCGTAACTCCGTAAGCATTCATCCGTATTAGAAAGGCACTGTATATACATATATCTGTCATAGATAGCTAGGGGCTCTCCACTCCATCCATTCTTAAATCAAATTCTAGATGTTTGCCCATCAACAATCTGTCATAGATAGCTAGGGGCTCTCCACTCCATCCCTTCTTAAATCAAATTCTAGATGTTTGCCCATCAACAATATATATATGTCTTAATTCTTGAACCCAATACTAACCTTACTCCTTCGCATTTTGTAAACTGGGGCTCCGCCGCCTTCCTCCCTCCTCCCTCCGCGGCAGCCCAAGGTGGCGGAGTTTTACGGAGGTCAAGCTCTTTGATGCCAACCATCTCTTCCTCTTCTAAAAAGGCAGCTGAGAGTCAGGTACATAATAATAATAATAATAATAATAATAATAATAATAATAATAATAATCTTATCTCACCCCTTACTTCGATATGATGAAGGAGGTCGAGTATGTTTTATTCATTCGTTTAGCTATCTTGAAGCATTTTGGCTTATATTGTTACCTTTAAATGTATTATGTGCTTTTAGTAACTACAATTGAGATTGTAAGAGTAATAGGCTCTTCAAATAACTAAGTGTAAAAAATTTGAAGAAATTAAAACATTGAAATAATCAAATTTGAAGTCTTTTGGAGTGCGTTGGAGACAGAATATAAATTAAAGTTACTCTTCAAAAGTTCAAAATATTAACTACCCTGCCATTTTAGGCAGGGTAGTTAATATCGTGTATCGGATGCGTATCGTTTTATTAAAAAATAGTATCGCGTATCGTGTATCGTAACGTATCGTAAAATACAATTTGATTTTGATATTCATATGAATATACATTTATATATAAAAAATCTCATGCATACATATATCAAATATACATATAAATCAAAAATATTAATATTTTATTAAATATTAAAAAATCTAATACAAAAATTAATGAGCTTTTAAATAAATAAAGTCTATATTAACTTAAAATCTTTTTTATTAACAATATTTTATTATATATTTAAAATAAAATATATAATAAAAGCATATTTACTATATTATCTATCTTCTCTATATATCTATATATCTTTCTCTATTTATCGGTTCTCTCTCTCTCTATATATATATATCTTTTCTATATATCTATGTATCGGTTCTCTCTCTCTTTCTCTATATATCTACATATCTTCCTCCCTTTTTTCTTATTCTCTTCCACCGACATCCTCCATTTCTTCTTCTTTCCCCAACTCGCTGTCGACCTCACCGCCGGCAACAACAAATCAGGTTCTCTCTCTCCCTGCTGCCCGGATCGCCGTTTCTCTCTCTCTGCTTCGATCGTAATTTTTTTTGGGGCTCAAGGTTCAACTGAGTTATTTTTTTGGCCAAATCAGGTACACTTTCTCCTCAACGTTGTTTTATGAAAAAAATTCCCAAAAAAGTATCTCGTACAATACACAGATCTCGCGATACACTAGTGTGTATCGCACGATACATTGTAAAATCCGATACATAGTCCGATACGCATCGTTTTACTTCCGAGACGATACGTATCGTGTATCGTCCGATACTAACTACGTTGCCCTGAGGAATTATGTAAGGGACTAGTCCCAGTTAATAGGCACATTAATTATAAGCAAATATTTTGGCCGGACCACAACACGTACCACTTTAAAAGTCATGTATTTAAATTATAATAACTACATACATAATCATCAATGTCTTCAGTAATAACCAAGCTCATGGTTGAATTATGCGAGTGCATTGTGTTGTTTTATGTTACTTTTTATTACAATTTAAGTTCTAGTGTTTTTGATAATCTAATTCAGTGGGCCCGCCATGAACAAACAATAAAAACAAAAGTGAAGATGATGGCACTTTGGCACCACCTGTTCCTCCAAATCCTACGTATGTTATATAATCGTAAAGAAGTGTAAATATTAAATCAAATAACCAATATGAGAACAACTAATGGATAAATTAGTTATTCATCATATTTATTTTGAGAATTGATATAAATAGGGAAAAAGAAGTTGAAGTTCCTTAAAGATTTCACGTGAAAGAATTTATGAACAATATATATATATATATATATATATGTATGTCTGTGTGTGTATAGATTTCATTTAATTTATTAATCTATAAATGAAGATAGAGACATGCAATAATTTATTAGAATTTAACCTATAATGTATCACAAAAAAAGAAATGATTAGACAAGAACAATTCATGTAGGGAACTTTGGCATCTTATTCTTGTGAAAGAGGCATTAACTTGTCATTCGTACTTTTTTGTTTCTTTGCACAAAATAAGCTAGCTAAATAATTTAGGTCACTTAACATGCTATGAAAAGTTGGAGTGTCCATTTAAAATAGAGGGACACCATTATTATGTACTAATTTGCGAGAGCAACAAATGATAAAATACGTTAAATCTAAAAAAATAAAAAGAAACAATAAATGCTAAGCTCATAAATAAATGTAAATGTTAAATTAAATAACCAATATGGGAGTAACTAATGGACAAATTAGTTATTCATTATATTTATTTTGAGAATTGATACAGATAGAGAAAAAGAAGTTGAAGTTCCTTCAAGGTGTCACGTGAAAGAATTTATGAACATATATATATATATGTATGCGGTATGTTTCTCCCACAAACCAATCCGTGAAGATTGGCCCATAAACTAACGCGTGTATTCCACTCTCTCTCCCTCTGTAAAAGTGTTTCCTCTTCTCTCTCTCTCCGTTCCTCTTTTCTTCTCTCTTTATAATTCTCTTCTTTTCTTCTTCTTCAGCAAATAGTGTTTCTCTCTCTTCATTCATCTCTGTGTTTCTCTCACCCACATCTATATATATTACATGTGGGATTGGTCCGTGGGAATTGCATAATTCTCTTTTTCTTCTTTTTCTTCTTCTTCTTCAACAAAGAAAGTGGCAATTCCGGGCTATCTACATTCAAAATTCCGCTCAAAGCAAAAGGCAATTCCAAAAACAACCGATACACCTTTCCACAATTTCACATCGGAACTACATCCAATATTTTAATAAATATTGGTTTATTTCTTAAAACCCAAATCACTTTCAAATCATTGGTTAAGATTTCACGTTGTTTCTCTCTCTATTAAGACCCAAATCACACTCAATTATGGCTTGAAAATTTGAAAATAAGATATCAAGGCTCTCTCGCAGTAAGTTGCTGGCTTGATTTGGGTTCAATTTGGGTTTGATTTTGCTGGATTGAGTGTAATGTGGGTTCAATTTGAGTTTGATTTTGTTTTATTGAGTGTGATATGGGTTCAATTTGGGTTTGATAATGCAATTTGATTTGGTTAATTAGATGTGGGTGAGAGACACAGAGAGAGGAATGAAGAGAGAGAAAAACTCTTTGTTGAAGTAGAAGAAAAAAAGAGGAACGGAGAGAGAGAGAGAATAGGAAACACTTTTACGGAGAGAGACAGAGTAGAATGCACGCGTTAGTTTATGGGCCAATCCGCACAGATTGGTTCGTGGGAGAAACGTACCGCCTATGTATGTGAAACGTACCGTGTATGTATGTATGTATGAATGTATGCATGCATGCATGCATGTATAAAGACATGTAATAATGTATTAGAATTTAACCCACAATGTATCAAAAAAAAATGATTAAACAAAAACAATCCAAGTAGTGAACTTTGGCTTTTTGTTCCTGTGAAAGAGGCATTAACATGTCAAAAATATCAATTAATTAATTTAATTCTGTTTTTTCTATCCTTAAAGCTTCCGCCATTACCCTAAATAAGGACATGGCCAGCTTTTGCATCTCTAAGAAATTAATATGATTCTAAGGCCATCATGCGTCGTGTAAATTAATGAACACACGTGTAAACTAAAACCTCTGCGTAAAATACTCTTCTTTTTTTGTGAAACCAATTAAACTCACGCATGGATATCTTAAAAAATAAACTACATATATAAGTAGATGACAAACACATGAAAGAATATAATATATATATATATATATAAATCTTAAATACTTGTGCATCGTAATAGGTAATTATAAGTACGTGAAAGAAGCCCCATTCATTGCAAATTGAACGGAACTTGTCAAGTTCAATATCTTTGTCCTGCCCCTCAATCAAGAGCACCAAGTCCACATTGGGTATGTTATCATTTGTGGATGTGGCTCGCTCTTGATTTTCTTGAACGAAGCTCTTTGGTACAGTGGTCAAAACGCCTCCATCCTTCGTAAATTCTTGGAGGCTGACATATGTTTTTGAAGAGTCCATAGAGAATGGAGATGGAGAGAGAGGTAAAGAGAGTATGGAGAGGAGCTGATGATTTATAGCCGGGTGCTATACTAATGATCACTTAAACTTTTCTTCTTCTTTTTTCTTTTTACAACTTTGTCCTTCAAAATAAATATATATAAATCACATCTTATCCTGTACATTTAATTAGTGTTTGTTGCACCTCTTATAATAAGAATGCATTGTCCTTAGTATTTACTTATTTCTTTTCAATTTTTGGATTGTTCATTTCAAACAAATATACTGTACAAAGATGTTAAGCTAATAAACAGAATCACATAATTATTAGTATAAAGATGTATTAAACCAAACAATAAAATTACAAAAATATTTTGAAGAAAATACATGAATTATATTTATATATTACACAAAAGAAGGCATACTCAAACAAAGAAGGAAATTGAAGTTATGCACTCTTCCGTTCCAAATTAAAAGTGCAAATTAAAAATTAATTCATTTAACCCTCGAACTAAAGTCAATTGGTCCGAAATATAAAGGAGAGGAGCTAGGTTCATAATGGACAATCGACAAATTGAAAAGAAATAAGTAAATACTACGGACAATGCATTATCCTTATTATAAGAGGTGCAACAAACACTAATCAAATGTACAGGATAAGATGTAATTTATATATATTTATCTTGAAGGACAAAGTTGTAAAAAGAAGAAAAGTTTAAGTGATCATTAGTACAGCACTCGATTATAAATCATCAGCTCCTCTCCATACTCTCTGTACCTCTCTCCATTTCCATTCTATCTCTACCTCTCTCTCCATCTCCATTCTCTATGAACTCTTCAAAAACATCTATTAGCCTCCAAGAATTTACAAAGGATGGAGGCGTTCTAACCACTATACCAGAGCGCTTCGTTCAAGAAAATCAAGAGCCAGTCATATCCACAAATGATAGCATACCCAATGTGGACTTGGCGCTCTTGATTGAGGGGCAGGACACATATGTTAAACTTGACAAGTTCCGTTCAATTTGCAATGAATGGGGCTTCTTTCAGGTACTTTTAATTACCTATTACGACGCACAAGTATTTAAGATATATATATATATATATATTCTTTTATGTGTTTGTCATCTACTTATATTTGTAGTTTATTTTTTAAGATATCTGTGCGTGAGTTTAATTAATTGGCTTAAAAAAAAAAAGAAAGAGATAGAGAGAGTATTTTACACAAAAGTTTTAGTTTAATTGGTATAATAATGTGGGATATATGGGTGGTGAACCACGCCGTAAACTCTTTGGTGACGGAAAAGCTTAGAGAGGAAATATAAAAGTTTTATATATGGGTCACCATGGCCGAAAGCAGGCAAACATTGTGCAAAATGAATTTGGAAGAAGAAAATAGTTTTTCTGAAGAACAAACAGAGAAAGGCACCAACTCCGGGTGCTCTGTTTTCTGTGGTGGCTCCGAAAATTTCTCTGTTGATTCTGTTTTTGGGCAGCATACTCCCTTTGCCACCGCTGCTGTTACGGTTTATGTGGCTGCCATGGCTTCCAGCCGGCAGCCATATCTCACCAAAATACTTCTGCCCCAACAGCTTTTTTCGGTAAAAAAAAGTGGTGAACCTATTGCTTGTGCCGCTGCTGAATCTACAAGGGATGTGAGGGGCTATTTTTGAGATGTTTGCTTGGGATTTGACCCCCCTAATTCATGCTGCTATGTCGACCTGCAAGCTGCGCAGAGGAGGTTTGAAGATCTCCTTCTCTGTTTTTCTTTCTTCTTTCCCATCTTTGTTTCTTTTTATTAATGGTTTGGTCAAACAAAAGAATAGAATTTCTTTTTTTCCCTCCAGCAAAGCCACACCACATTTTTCCGTCCACAAAATTAAACGAAGTTGGTTTATGACACAAAAGTAACATGCGGTAGATGTATTAAAGAGTAAAAAGTCAAAATTTAAATATCAAGAACTAAAGTGACAATTTGAATAAATATAAAGAGACTAAAATGTTAAAAACTCACTGAATTAATTGATATTTTAGACATGTTAATATGCCTCTTACAAGAGGCCAAAGTTCACCGCTTGGATTTTTCCCATCCAAGCATTTCTTTTTTGTGAAACATTTTGGTTTAGTGCTAATAAATTATTGCATGTCTCTATTCTTTATTATAGATTAATAAATTAAATGACATATATATATATATATATATTTGTTCAAAAATTAATTCATTTCTTATACTCGCCTATTAGTACATAACAAATGATGTCCCTCTATTTTAAATGAACACTCCAAATTTTCAAAGAACGTTAAGTGACTTCAAATTCTACAATTCTTATTTTAAATAGATTATATTTTATAAATCTCGATAACTAGGTTTCAATTATATTTTTTTATCTAATTCCGATTTTTTAATTTAAAGTTATAGTATTTTAAAAAAATTATGAGAGAGAAAGTAAAGTAAATTGAATTTTAAAGAGTGTAAAAATAAAGTTGACTTTTTCATATAAAAAAAACAAAAACACACACACACACACACAAACTAGTTACAAAACAGGGGCTAAGCATTTAGAATATAAAATTCAATGTTTAACATTTAGGCTCCGTTTGATTGTAAGGTGGAAAAAGAAAATAAATTGAGTTAGTTTTGGTGAAAAGATGGAAAATAAGTTGAATGATAGATGTGATATCCTCTTGACTTTTAAGTTTTTCCAAGAAGAAATTTTCTTTGTTTAGTAGTAAGTAAAAATTTTCCACCAAAAACATTGAAGGATGAAGGATATATTCATAAAATGAGTAACATCTCTCACCTTATTTTCTATCATTTTAGACAAACTAACTAATTTTTTTTTTTTTCATCTTTGCAATCAAACGGAGCATTAGAGGCTAAAATTAATAGTTCTTCTTAAAAAATGAATTATTACTTAGCTGATAAATATATCTAACTTTTTTTTTTGTTAAACTAATAAAATATGTATACATAGTGACTAGTACGTATTGAGATAAATATAATTGTAATATGTAGTTATCTTTTGTTACCATTTTCGTAGAAAAATTTAAACAATACTTTGATTGTTGGGAAAATGAAGGTAGAAATAATACCTCTTGATATATTATTATCTCACCTGTAGAGGGCACATGTGAGTAACAAGATTTATTGTAAGGGGTATAAGTTAAAAATCAAAAAAAGATTGCCATATTAGGCAAGGATTTGGAAAAAATAACTTTCAAATGTGAATTACATGTTCAACCTTAAAAAATGAGTGGTCTGAAACCTTTAGCAACAATTTATCAAAGTTGTGATATGCGATGTTGGCATTTTCCATTTGGGAATATTGGCCAAAATTGTTTTAGATAATGTAAATCCAAAAAATAGAAAGAGTCGGATACTAAGTTGAGAAATATGAGTAAAAGTCAAATCAAATAAACAATTTGAGTATAAATGGACAAATTACTCATCATAGTTAATTTACTCAAAAATCAAAATTATCACGATAATTGCTTATTATATATATATATACACACACGCATTTATACTTTATAGCTGAATTAACATTTATTTATTTAAAAATAAATCTCTTGTGATATTCATATAGTAAAAAATTTTACAGGAAGAAGAGGACAATGAATAACATGGATTGTTCTCGTTCAAGCAAGATATTCCTTCAAAAGATTGCTTCGACGAGAACCATCCATTTCATTTGTTGTCCTCGTCTACTTGTAAAAATTCAATTATTATATTATTATCGGTAGACATTTACCTTTAAATAAATAAATGTTAATTCAACTATACGATACATACATACATAAGGTAAGTATCGAAAGCGAACTAATTTTTTACTCTTTAAATGCGGACCAAAAAATTGATAGATATCTACATTTATGGCCATTGAAAATTTAAATGTTTAGCTAACCCACTTCACGGTTGGTTTTCTTTAAACATTCATCATTAACCTTTCAACCATAGGCACGGACCTAATATTCTTTTATAAGGTGGGATGAATATAGACAAAATATCACAAGTAATATTTTAAGACTAACTAATCATCAAACGTTGGAAGTAAGTTTTCTTACTTAGAAAAAGATGAATTGATATTAATAAAAGATTTAACATAGATCAAAATTGAAATTGATTGTTAGTTTAAGGTAAATTTAAATTCATATTTAAATTACGACAAAAAATGAGAGTGAAGAACAACAAATTAAATAAAAAAATTAAATATTGCAACATATCAAAAACAAATAAACTAATTTAAGAGGTGGGAACTGGTAATTTTAAGTAATAACAAATTGTAAAGCATTTCATGGAAAGAGAACAAGAACAAGAACAAAAAAGTGAAAGAAAGAAGAGAAAAAAACAAGTAAAAAGAAAGAAAAGAAAAGCCATGTTAATAAAAACTAGAGAGAGCTTATACGAAGAAAAAAATAAAATGAAAATCAAGTTAGCGTCAAAACCATTTAATTCCATCCCAATAAGGCAGTTTTACCTCAATTTGGGCTACATTGCATACAAGTGAAGAGTAGCCAAAGTTAAACTTACTTTCCATGATCAATATGAGAAGGCTCTGTACCATATATCGTCTGGGCGAGAAGATATTTACTACATCATTTGAAAATAAAATAAAATCATATATTGTTAATAATTATTTGGAATATAAATAATTATTTATCGTTTTGCATTCTTATTAATTAACCCTTTTGACATTTGCGATCTAAGAAAAAAAAATCACAGCCATCATCATCAAAGAAAACTTAGTCCATTGAATTTATCTTTTTCGAAGCATCGCACTTCGGTGTGTGTTATATTTAAAAAGCACTTAACCCATAAGGTTGGCCTAGTAACTTGTCTAGTATTGAGTTCTCTCCGATCTATCTATTTAACAAAAAATTATATGGCCAGGTGCAATTCCTATGGCCAACTTTAATTTCAATTTTACAACTAAATAAAACTATATGAGTCTCACATTAAATGTGATGTGAGGGACAACTCGGGAAAGGAAAAAAACCCGAAAGAAGTAAGATACCGGTTTGGGCAATGTCTAGACCCCGAACTCCATCAATCTCTGCTTTCTCTCTATCAATGGAGTCCTCGAAACCCCAACATACAGATCTTTCTTAAGCCATTCGAAAATATTAATAGGCTTCCGACAACAATCAAGTACGACTGATCATGAGTTATCTCTCTCTATAAATATATATGTGTATATAATATATATTTTATTCAAGGGGTGGCAAATTCCTAATCCCCAATATTATTATTAATCAAAATTCAACAACACAAAAATTTGCACTCTTTTTTTGTTGGAAAAATATGAACTTTATTAATCAACAAAACAACTAATACAACCCAAGATAACTACACAAATCAACTATCCAGCAAAAACTGCATGTCTAAACAAAATTATTTACCCCTCTTATCTTATAATTTCATTGTGTCTTGGAAAGTCTTCCCATCGAGCTTGCGAGATAATAATTCTTTGACATGATCTTCCATTAAAATCCTCCTAAACTTAGCTGGGATCTCTTCACTTACAAGGCTAGGTGAAGGTCCCACATAGGCTTCAAACTTCAGGTTGAAGAGCATGGCAAGGGATATCCTGTTGTTCTCTGCATTCACTGTTACCCTGTGCTCAAGGTTATTGAATGCCCCATTACTTAATATCAGCACACGTTCAATATCGGAACCAATTATTATCTGCCCTAGAAATATAATAGACAGCTTTCATTAGATGATAATAAAATAAAAAGATTTGGTGAGAGTGAAAGACAAACCTCCATAACATCGCCTACGTTAACGATAAAAGATTTCGGTTGGAGCTTAACCGGAAACTACACCCCATCTTTCCTTATTTACGGTCCGTCCACACCATTCACTTGCTTTAGAATGGTGATCCCAGAGGCATCCGAGTGACGCCTAAGTCCCACTACCAACTCTGGTTTTGGGCAAGGAGGATAGTAATTCATCCTCACGGATTGCATCCCATTATCGAAAATATCAATTACTTATGTTTTTTCTATCCTTAAAGCTTCCGCCATTACCCCAAATAGGGACATGGCTAGCTTTTGCATCTCTAAGAAATATGATTCTAAGGCCATCATGCGTTGTGTAAACTAATGAACACGCGTCAGTATATTATGCCTGTAGCCAGACTCATCAGTCTTGAAATATTATATGGTCGGAGAGTGAGAATGAGAGAGAGAGAGAGGCACTCTCCGACAATATAATATTTCAAGACTGATGAGTCTGGCTACAGGCATAATATGCTGACGCGTGTTCAATAGTTTACACGACGCATGATGGCCTTAGAATCATATTTCTTAGAGATGTAAAAGCTGGCCATGTCCCTATTTGGGGTAATGGAGAAAGCTTTAAGGATAGAAAAAACATAAGTAATTGATATTTTTGATAATGGATGCAATCCGTGAGGATGAATTACTATCATCCGTTCCCAAAACCAGAGCTAGTAGTGGGACTTAGGCCTCACTCGGATGCCTCTGGGATCTCCATTCTAAAGCAAGTGAATGGTGTGGACGAACTGCAAATAAGGAAGGATGGGGTGTGATTTCCGGTTAAGCTCCAACCAGAATCTTTTATTGTTAATGTAGGCGATGTTCTGGACGTTTGTCTTTCACTCTCACCAAATCTTTTTATTTTATTATCATCTAATGAAAGCTGTCTATTAGATTTCTAGGATAGATAATAATTAATTGGTTCTGATATTAAACGTGTTCAGATATTAAGCAACGGGGCATTTAACAGCCTTGAGCACAGGGCAACAGTGAATGCGGAGAACAACAAGATATCCCTTGCCATGTTCTTCAACCCGAAGTTTGAAGCCTACGTAGGACCTTCACCTAGCCTTGTAAGTGAAGAGAACCCAGCTATGTTTAGGAGGATTTTAATGGAAGATTATGTCAAAGAATTATTTTCTCACAAGCTCGATGGGAAGACTTTTCGAGACATAATGAAATTATAAGATAAGAGGGGTAAATAATTTTGTTTAGACATACATTTTTTGCTGGATATTTGATTTGTGTAGTTATCTTGGGTTGTATTAGTTGTTTTGTTTATTAATAAAGTTCATATTTTTCCAACAAAAAAAGAGTGCAATTTTCTGTGTTGTTGAATTTTGATTAATGATACCGGGGATTAGGATTTTGCCACCCCTTGAATAAAATATATATTATATATACACATATATAAAAAGAGAGATAAATCATGATCAGTAGTCGGAAGGCTATTAAAATTTTCGAACGGCTTAAGAGAGATCTGTATGTTGGGGTTTCAAGGACTCCATGATGAAGAGAAAGCAGAGATGGATGGGGTTTGGGGTCTAGACATTGTCCAAACCGGTATCTCACTTCTTTCGTTTTTTTTTCTTTCCCGAGTTGTCCCTCACATCACATTCAATGTGAGACTCATATAGTTTTATCTGGTTGTAAAATTGAAATTAAAGTTGGCCACGGGAATTGCACCTGGCCACACAACTTTTTGTTAAATAGATAGATCAAAGAGAACTCAATAGTAGACAAGTTAGTAGGCCACCCTACAGGTTAAGAGAAAGTGCGATGGTTCGAAAAAAAAATTCAATGGACTAGTTTTTCTTTGATGATGATGGCTGTGATTTTTTTTTCTTAAATCGCAAATGTCAAAAGGGTTAATTAATAAAAATGCTAAATAATTATTTATATTCCAAATAATTATTAACAATATATAATTTTATTTTTTTGGGAAATAATGTACTAAATATCTTCTCATGGGTTTTCAAGAAAAATGCCTAGACGATATATCGTACAGAACCTACTCATATTGATTGTAGGTAAGTAAGTTTAACTTTGGCTACTCTTCACTTGTATGCAGCCCAAATTGAGGTAAAACTGCCTTATTGGGATGGAATTAAATGGTTTTGATGCTAACTTGATTTTCTTTTCATTTTTTTCTTCGTACAAGCTCTCTTTAGTTTTTATTAACATGGCATTTCTTTTCTTTCTTTTTACATTTTTTTCTCTTCTTTCACTTTTTTTATTCTCGTTCTCTTTTCCATGAAATGTTTTACAATTTTGTATTACTTAAAATTACCAGTTCCCATCTCTTAAATTAGTTTATTTATTTTTTGATATGTTGCAATATTTAAATTTTTTATTTAATTTGTTATTTGTCACTCTCATTTTTTGTCGTAATTTAAATATGGATTTAAATTTACCTTAAACTAACAATTAATTTCAGTTTTAATCTATGTTAAATCATTTATTAATATCGATTAGTTAGTCTTAGAATATTACTCGTGATATTTCGTCTATATTCATCCCACCTTATAAAAGAATATTGGGTCCGTGCCAATGGTTGAAAGGTTAATAATGAATGTTTAAAGAAGACCAAATGTAATCATTTTCACCAAATTTAATTGACAAATTCAATCCTGAAGTGGGTTAGGTAAACATCTAGATTTTCAATGGTCATAAATGTAGATATATACCAATTTTTTGGTAGGCATTAAAGAGTAAAAAATTAGTTCATCGATATATATATATCAATTTTTTGGTCCGCATTTAAAGAGTAAAAAATTAGTTCATTTTCGATACTTACCCTATGTGTGTATGTATTGTATAGTTGAATTAACATTTATTTATTTAGAGGAGGGGGTCGAGGGGAGCTCGAATCATGGCGACCCGTGTGATAACTCACTCTTAACCACCGGGTCAAACTTAGATCTTATTCTTTCTCGTCATCGTAATATTACACGTTGCATAAAAATAAATAAATTCATGGACAAGTCTTCCAAAAGGCCATTTTTAATAAAGTTTGTTCAAGAGAATGTCTTTTTCAAAATTCATGAGAAAAAAATTAGTAAATTTTATATACATTTGCTAGGTGTACCTTTTGTTTACACTGGATTTATACTTTTGAAATTCAAGCGATTTTTTTTTCTTTGTCACATTAGTCCTAAATTGTTTAGTAGCTAGCTAGCTAAATAAGAATTGTAGAATTTGAAGTCACTTATAATACTTCGAAAATTTGGAGTGTCCGTTTAAAATAAAGGGACACCATTTGTTATATACTAATAGGCGAGTGTAACAAATGAATTAATTTTTGAATAAATATATGTATATGTATATGTATATGTATATGTATATGTATATGTATATGTATATGTATAGATATCATTTAATTTATTAATATATAATAAAGGATAGAGACATGCAACAATTTATTGACACTAACCCAAAAATTTTCACAAAAAAGAAATGCTTGGAAGAGAACAATCCAAGTAGTGAACTTTGGCCTCTTGTTCCTGTGAAAGAGGTATTAACATGTCAAAAACATTAGTACTTTTTTTTTCTTTGGACATAATAAGATTTAAGTTCTCTAGTAAACAAAAAGTCTGGAATGTTTAATCTTCAATTAGACTTTAAATAGGGTCAAATAATGAAATCAAAAATTATATATCTCATTTTCATAAATGAACTAATCCACTTTCAAATAGGTATTTTTTCATAAACAAATTTACAACAACAATGACATGTAATAATAAAAGTAGCATGTTCTCAACAATGAATGAATACTATTCATCTTATATTTATATAAGATGTTAAATGAATAAACAAAATCATATATTCCCTATGTTCTCTCTCTCCTCATTTTCTCTCTATTTACAATTTTTGTCACCTAAAACTCTCAATAAGCTAATTTCCAAAGAATCTGAATGGTTTTTTTTTTTCTGTTACATAGGTCCAAAATTGTTTAGCAGCAACCTAACTAAATATTTTAGGTCACTTAACGTGCTATGAAAATTTGGAGTGTCCATTCAAAATAGAGGGACACCATTATTATATACTAATTTGTGAGAGTAATAAATGATACAATACGTTAAATCCAAAACAATTTTTTGGTTTTACATTATCTAAAACAATTTTGGCCAATATTCCCAAATGGAAAATGCCAACATCACATACCACAACTTTGATAAAAAGCTGCCAAAGGTTTCTGACCACTCATTTCTTAAGGTTGAGCAGGTAATTCACATTGGAAAGTTATTTTTTCCAAATCCTTGCCTAATATGGCAATCTTTTTTTGATTTTTAACTTATACCTCTTACAATAAATCTTGTTACTCACATGTGCCCCCTGCATGTCAGATAATAATATATCAAGAGATATTGTTTCTACCCTTCCTTTTCCCAACAATCAAAGTATTGTTTAAATTTTTCTACAAAAATGGTAACAAAAGATAACAACATATTACAATTATATTTATCTCAATACGTACTAGTCACTAAGTATACACATTTTATTAGTTTAACAAAAAAAAGTCAGATATATTTGTTAGCTAATTAATAATTCATTTTTCTAAGAAGAAATATTAATTTTAGCCTCTAAATACTAAACATTGAATTTTATATTCTAAATGCTTAGCTCCTGTTTGGTAACTAGTTTTGTAGGTTTTTTTTATCAAAAAATAAAATTTATTTTCACAGTTCTTAAAATTCAATTTACTTTACTTTTTCTCTCATAAATTTTTTGAAACACTATAACTTTAAATTCAAAAATTGGAATTGGATAAAAAATATATATATATATATATTTGAAACCCACTCATCGAGATTTATAAAATATAATCTATTATGACTTTTTTTTGAATTTTTTTCATGAGTTTTTTTTTTTAATTGGTTGAAAAAAACTACAACAAAAACCAAATTCAACCCAACTGATCAACTTTTCAACCTACTTTTACATTTACCAACAAAAAAACTCAAAAACTCAACCAAACAGGGGCTTAGTGCTTAATTGAACAACCGAAAAATGTGTTTATTTCTTATCTGAATGAATATCTGAATTGACAGTGTTTATTTAACTTGTATTTGGACTAATGCGAATTTTCACTTTTATTCTTAGCATTGTATTATACTTTTTTAATTGGTGAACAGAAATGTAGGGGAAAAAAAGTGAAAATAAAATATTATTAGTATTAAGCATTTAATGTAGAACTTGTCTCATAATGGTTAGTCAAATTCGGCATTTGGAGTTGAGGAGAAAGAAAAAAAAATTGAAACACCAAAATTATTGACATTTTTTTTTATCGAATATAGCTACCAAACATACTAAGAATTTGAGTACTTCCAAATTAGTGAATTTTTTTATCAATAAGTTTTGATACACATAATATCAAGTGATTTTGGAAGTCAATCGTTTTTGTTTATTATAATTATTCAGTTTTGGTTTCTCATGAGGTGTCTTCACACCGTATTGCGGATTTAAGCTTGGCGCTACTGGAGTTTGAAATTGGGATGCTCGCGAACGATTTGCCCCAACTACCATTAGACCAACTCTTGTTATGATAATTATTCACCTCATTGTATAAATCTTACAACTTTCAATCTAAAATTAACATCCAATCTAAAACTTTCTGGTAGTTTAATTAATCATCAGTATTATAAGTTTTTATAGATATAATGATGTTTACCAAAAACCTTAACAAACTAAAAATACCTTGAATTGAAATTTATCGGAAATACAAAATATATTAAAAAATTGAGCTATTTAGTATCAACTTTCAATTTGAAATATTGATTATATTGCTAAACTTGTTAATTTGATAACGAAAATTTTATTTCAACTTAATATTAGTAAAGATGATTTGCAAACTAATTTATCAAAATGGCAACCTCAATTTGCGATGAACATCCCAACTTAAGTTGCAAAAGTTGTGAGTGTAACTAAAATCTTTTAGAGTAAATCTTGTTTACTTTGAATTCATGTATAAATTAAATTGGTATCTAAATATTTTTTTTGCAATTATTGAAAATTTCTTTGCCTTTTTAAGTGTCCTAATACAACTCAATTTAAGTATGGTGGCATAGTCCGTCATGTTAGTGACGTCCTTCCCAATGGTTGTTTTCTTGTGATAGTAATATTGGACATTGCGATTACTTTTGAAAAGGCGGGTATTTGAATTCATAAATAATACTCCCTCCGTCCCAAATTGCTGGTCCTATTTGGGGAATCCAACTTATTAAAGACCCAACATCATCATTGCACTTTTTGCTTAATTTATATTGACTTTCCCTTTTTATCCTTTACTTTATTCAAAAAATTTACTTTAAAAGTGAAAGTACAAAAGGGCAAAGTAGGTATGTATTTTTCTTTTATGGAAAGTGGACATTTATTTTGGGACATCCAAAAAAGGAAAGAAGGACCAACAATTTGGGACGGAGGGAGTATTAGTTTTGTGACTTTTGTCCAAAGGCCAACTACTTTGACACTGATTCTTTCTACTTAAGCTTCTGTGCCAATAATTCCAAATGGTTGTTTTTCTCATTATCGTAATATGTTATTATTATTATTTTTATTAAGCGATAATGAGATCCGATGGATTTTTAGAAGAGGGGATCGAGGGGGCTCGAATCGTGGCGAGCTATGTGATAACTCACTCTTAACCACGAGGACCCGTGTGATAACTCACTCTTAACCACCAGGTCAAATTTAATTAGATCTTATTCTTTCTCATCATCATAATATTGCACGTTGCATAAAAATAAATAAATTCATGGACAAGTCTTCCAAAAGGCCATTTTTAATAGAGTTTGTTCAAGAGAAAGTCTTTTTGAAATTCATGAGAAAAAATTTAGTAAATTTTATATACGTTTGCTAGGTGTACCGTTTGTTTACACAGGATTTTTACTTTTTGAAATTCAAGAGAATGTTTTTTTTTTCTTTGTCGCATTGGTCCTAAATTGTTTAGCAGCTAGCTAGTTAAATAAGAATTGTGGAATTTGAAGTCACTTAACGTGCTCCATTTAAAATGGAGGGACACCATTTGTTATATACTAATAGGCGAGTGTAAAAAATGAATTAATTTTTGAACAAATATATATATATATATATATGGGTGTGGTTTCAATAGTTACTTCTCTTTTTACCCATGAATGGTTACTATAATATTAGTTATTGGATGAAAAATCAATGATTGAGATCAAATGTGTAATTGGCTAACATAATTAATGCACATTGGAGAAATACAAAGTATTAAATGGGTAACTTGGTGTTACCTAATGACATGTAATTTTTTTTCTATTTAATTTTAAGGAATCATAAATTAGATAATCATTCCATGATTTTGTAATTCCAATACATGATATCTATATTTCTTACCCTTATAAAATGGGTGATTAATCTGTAAGTGTGGATAAACTAACAAAAAAATATTATTAATTTAATTTTATAAATATTATTTTATTAATAATTTAATATTAAAAAATAAATTAGATTAATAGGTACATCTACTTTGATTAAATAAATAAAAATATGGGACTTTTTTTAAAAGGACAAATCAATTAATCTCATTCTAACGAATGACATTTTCTTTTTAGGATTAGTTTCAAGGACAACTTTTTAATCGATTACAAAATAAATTTTAATTTATTAAAAATAAAAGATAATCATTTCCAAAACTACCCCTTATTATAGATAACAATTTCTAAAAAATAAAATAATAAAAAAATATAAATAACAAAATCTCAAATTCAAACGAAACATCTCAAACAAAGATTTCAAATTTGAACATGTAATCGAAATATTATCACAAAGGTCAACCAAGAACATAAGTATTAAATATATATATATATATATATTTTATTAATTCCGAAAACTCTAAATTTCAAATTAATTATCAAATGATAAGATGCTACAATTTTAAAAAGAAAAAAAAAAGTTTATGTACAACAAAAAAGAAAAATAAAAAAACTTGAGAATGGTAATCCTTTCAAAAAAAAAAATTTGATGAATTTTTTTAGAATTGTTTGTAGGTTCATTTATTTCACATAATTTCATAAAAAAATAAAAAATTGAAGCACAAAATAAATCTCAAAGGTTTATAGTATGTTGTTTGCATAATTATCCTCTCACAAACCATTTTAGTGAAAGAAAATACTATTTGTATTATAAATTAGAGTACCAAAATTACATGATCATAAATACTTTATATGACTATACATTGAAATTTGATAAATATGAAATAGGTCTACTGTGCTTTTCTACATAGAAGAATATGTATACTTGATTCTTAAATCTTTATTATTATTATTATTATTATTATTATTATTATTATTATGTGAAAGAAACGGGTAGAAGTATTAATAATATAGTTAATTGAAAATATTTTTTTAATAAAACCCTTAAAAATTCTTTAATTAAAGATGTGTTTGGAATGTTGATTGATATGCTTCACAATATGCCTTAGAATATTCCCCGCTTTGCTAAAGAAAGCCATTGTTGCCACCTAAAAAAGAGGAAGAAAGATATAAGAAGACATCATTCATCCGGATAACATTATTGATGTTAGCATTAACATAAATGTACAATTAAATGATATTCCATATGAAATTACTCCATTTTTACACTGTGCTCCATAATAGTTGGTTCATGTGCAAGTGTTATTTTGCATTCAATAATGACCTGAATGGGTGCATTTCACCCTTGGCTAGTATGCTTAAAAAATATTTTCGTCATCTAAACTAACACTAATAGATGTTGGTGACTGTTCCTAACACGCGTCGATATGACCCGAGTACCTCAAAATTTTGATAAAACGAACACAATGGCATCTTACTTATCTTCCAAAACAGACACAAGAAAACTTGGTAGTTTCAAGACTCCCTCAGTGTAACATTACAAATTACTCTGTCTGCCTCAAATTATGACTTATGAGTCCTACACTCCTTATTGAGAAGTTTTAATCTTAAGAGTTCCATTTCTAAAATTAGGCTACAGATTAATGTAATGCACCAAGATACCATTTTCTTACAATAGCTACCAACTGCATCGATATCCCACATGTCTCTCCCCACTTCTTTGTAAAGGAGATAACAAAAACTCATAGTATATTGTGTATACTTTCAAACAAAAACCTTTAATTTGATACGGAGGGGGTATATGTTTACCTTTTGGGGTAGGCCACACTAACAAAAAACAACTAGCTAACAGACCGGTTTACCCAGTTGTAACAGCCAAGGCGTTAGACCATTGCCCCAGCCATTGGACGATGGAGAGTTTGTGGGTTAGCCCAGTTGAGCAACTAATGTTTGTCGAAAGCAAGGGACAATTATCATGTCATAGTAGTTCCGTTTAAGATCCAGATACACAAAGTACCACACTGCACGTAATGATGAATTGAAATGGCAGTCCTTTGTTAATTAGAGTTAAAAATTGTTGGTGTGAGTTTTGCTGTTCTACAAGCTCAAGAAAAGACAAAGCAGACCCCAAGCCCTAGGCTTCCATTTCCCATTTATGTTTACAACCCAACCGCCATCCATGCCTCTATAAACCCTTAAAACATAAATTATTTACAAAAAGTGGCACATTTAGTTCCTCTTGGATATATTTTGTAACCACTAGCCTGTTCTTGAGAACACTATAACTGTAACGCATCTTATATATTTTAAGGAGTAAATATCCAAATCCAAATCCAAATCTTCCTTAAAAAAAATTGAAAAAATGAGGGGAACAACAATACGAATCAATCTACAGGAAAATTAATCTATCTCCCTAGAACTTTTCGCATGAAAAATGAGGAAAAAAAAAAAAAACAACCTTCGCAAGAAAAACTTGCAAGATTTTTCCCTTTGTGTCATCTTGTCGTTTTGGTCTTCAAGTAAAACTATATGAGGGAAGAAGATTTTTCCTCTTTCCTATATATCTTAGAAATATTTCGAATCTTACCGCTTTATGACTTCTCAATGTCATTTGAAATAAAATTATTGGATAAATTAGTGTTGTTATCGTGTTATGCGATAAAACATTTACTTTTTCTTTGTTGAATTGAATATGAAAACACAAATACAACAAATTCCAACTTGTTACTCAATACAAAACATATATAAATTGAATAAACAAGTAATGTTATAATTATGAGAGTGTTTCCAATAGTCATGTAAATGCATTGTGCACCCGATTAAGCCATGTGCAAATTTTAATAGTCCAATAGTTGTGTACATTAATTTAAATCATCAATAATTCAATGTTTAAAATAATTATGTGAAATAATACACTCTTTTCATTAGCTTTCTCTTCCATCAACTTCTTTTAACAAACTTTAAAATACCGTAACATTAATTCTAAAAATTGAAGTTTTATAAAACTTATATGTAGCTAGTAAATGGAATTTTCATTATTATTGTAATAAAGGGAATAGACTTAGACGTTCCTTTCTTATTTTTAAATGTATTAAATATTTTTAAAGTTATACATTGTTTTGACAATAGCAACACCCTAATTTAAGGGTAAAACAATTGGCACATAAATTATGTACATCTATTCAATAAGGGATTCAAAATATGGAGGGGAGACTTGAGACATGTTAGCCGGAATCATTGCTCACTTTTTCCTATTAATAGAAGTATAATTAGTCCAATGGCCAAGTACTTTTCTTAACAACTTAGAGATTAAAGGTCATGGATTCGAGTTCCAATAAATGATATTTTTATTAGAAGAAAATAAATGTAGAGGCAAAATAAAAAACCCTCAAATTTAGTCTTGTAACCAAATCTTAAGGCATTGCTTTTAATATATATATATAGATAAATTAAAAGGTATCATATTTGGTTATGACACTAAATTATAGTGGTTTTCTTATTTTATCCCTTTCATTATTACTTAACATTAGCCAGTTTGTATTTAATTGAATGGAACAATGATCTATGGTAAACAACATTTTCCAAAAGGTCGTGGTAAAACATAAGGTTTCTTGATATTACAATTTATAATTTTTAAGTGGTTAGATAAAGGACAATAGTAGCCAATGATTTTGTATTAATGGTGTTGTGGCTAATTCGAAAATTGAACAATTAAATTGTACCGATCCTCTAAAACTGAATCAAAAAAATCCAAAAATTGAAACAAAGAAACCAAATATGTTTAATTTGGGTTTTGGATGTGCTAGTGCAAAACCGAATCATTGCACATTTGAATCGAAAATAAAATTACGACACTATCTAAAATTTTAAGTTCCTAAAATTTACAAGTTTTAGTGAGAACACAACCCTTTGAGTTATCATGAATATTGGAGCTATATTACAAATGTAAGAGTTCATATTTTTCTAACTAAAAAAAGTGAGAACAATCGTAGAATTGTTATTTTTCTGACCAAAATAAGTGGCGCCTTATAATTTATTTATTTTTAAAAGAAAATATAAGAAAATTGAATAAAACCGAACCAAAAATTTTGGTTTGGGTTTGGGTCTAAAAGATTTAGAAAGCGAAACCGAATTTTCAAATTATGTTTGGTTTTCCCTAATTTTTGCCTCGACCGAAAACACCCCTAGCTTGTATCTTATTGTCATACTCTTCGTACTCGTAACAAGATGTCATAACTTCAAGCATTATGAACGAGTTTATCAACCCAATTAGTTAATAATGGTAGAAACTAGTGATCAAAGTGTGTTCGAAAGTCCTATTCCTCTCCCCAACAAAAGTAGGAATTTCACTTGTGTAAAATAAATAAATAAAAATAGATGGTAGACAACTCTCCCAACACAATTGGCAACTTTCAAGTTGTGGGGGCAAGGTACAATACAACAATTATGCTATTAGATTTTTGTAAGGGAAAACCAATGACATACATTATAATAAATTCAAATTACAATGATGGATCAATTAATCTTAGAACAAGAAGTCCTAAGTCTCCGAAATAGAAGAGAAAAAGCAAGCCGAAGCAATTGAATGGGCAACTTTGTTGCACTTTCCATAAATAAATTGAAATTGTTGACTTGAAAGTCACTAATCTTGTTTTGAAAATAACAATAAACTTAATCTTGTGTAATTTAACTTAGTTGATGTTTTAAGTTATAGCCACAATAAAATTGATCATATGTGGACTTAACCGAAAAGCCGGAATCAAGATGATTCATCTATAAAGCATTGCAATCAAAGTCTTACACCTCACACAACTCTTGACAATACATCCTCAATGAGATTTCTAAAGTACAAAGAGCCAAGGAAGAAAAGAAACGAAGAAACAAACAAAGCCTTCGAAGACTCGTTACTGCATATGTGAGTGAGTGCTTTAGTTTCCTTGTAAAGATTCTTATTTGATCATCATAATAGCTCATACAATATTGAAATGTTTTAAGATTGATCAAATCTTAAGTTGAATCAAGTTTCCTTCAAAAACCTTATTTTTGGGAAAAACCGTTTTTGGAACAAATTCATTTCAAATATTAAACGAACTCATTTCGGAGCTCTTTACATTATAGAAGTCTTAGAAACTCATATTTAAGTATCCCCTAACTTCAAAATTGATTTTTGAGCTAATTTGCAAAAGTATGAAAAATAGGATTTTTGGTCAATCTGGCAGCAGACCAGAGGGGACCATCAGTCGACTGATGGGATTTGCTTAGTCGACTGATGGCCACTCAGTCGACTGATGAGCCTTGCTCAGTTGACTGATGGCCCAGAAACTAGCCGTTGGAACTTTATCAAAAGTGCATTTTTGCCCCATTAATTTATATCTCCACCACAAACGGCTACAAACTTTTTCAAGCTATATATATGTGTTCTAAGACTCATTTTTAATAACTTGAATGATCATACAAATCCATTTTTTTATATATCATCTTTATTCAAGTATTCTAACTTAAGCATTGATCAATCTCTTCATTCTTTGAGCTTATATTCATTGATCGATCAATATTAATATCTCTTAGTATGAGCTTCATTTGTATTTTGTCATATACAAGAGAGATATTGTACATTGGTGTTAGCCACCAAAACTTGTTCAATTTATATTTGTGAGAGGTGTATCTCATAGTTTAGCAAGAGGGATTTCTTGTGAGAGTATTGAAGGTGTTTTCAATACTTATGAGAGTGTGTGATAAGAATACACTTGTAGAGGTTTGATCTTCACCCGGAAGGAGATCGGTTATAGTGGAACTTCTCGGGGAACTAACCGAGCGCGGAGTAGGGAGAACAAGCCGAACCGTGTGGACAAAAAATCTTCGACTTCGATCGGTTCAATCTTTCTATCTTTTGCTCTATTATATTGTGCTATTTATTCATTGTGTTTGGAATTAACTTTGTTCGAGATTGCTTGATAAATATAGATATCGAATAATTTTTCAAAAATCGATTTTAAAAATCCGATTAAGTTTTAAAAACCCTATTCACCCCCCCTCTAGGGTATTTTCTGACCTACAGAAATAATACCTCCTAAATTCATGTCAACTCTAAAATATCAGTGAGAATAGCTCTAAGCTTGGCCCAACATTGGCTCAGTGCATATCATTGAGCTAATGTATTTTTTTTAGTACTCAATACTAGCTCAACGCATATGTAGCAAAAATATGTCAATTCATTCACGACATATGCATCGAATAAATGAGATAAAGTGGTAAAGAGATATGCATCATTAACACAACCTAATAATAAACCCCAACGCAAACACTATAAACTAAGAAATATCACAATTCATAGCGGCATCAGAAGTCATTTTGACCTATCCAACACAAGGCTTAATTGATTTAGTATGAGCTTAAATATGGGGCAGAGGACAAGGATTAGCCTAATGCATGTACTAAATGTGACGAGCAGATTTAAGGGGCAGAACTGGGCTGTAGCCCTCCCTCAAAACAGTATTAATTGGTAATTATATACCCAAATGAATTAAGCCCAGCCAAATTTAATCTCCGACAACGAGACGCAGTTCAAAAATCAGATGATTGAGCAATTTTGCACGTCTTACGGGATAGAGAAACACTTCTCCGGTGTTGCTTATCCCCAAGGAAATGGCCTAGCGGAAGCATCGAACAAAGTAATCATGGAAGGTTTGAAGATTGGAAGAAAGGAATGGAAAATAGGTCCAGGAACTACCTTCGGGACTTTAGGCATTTCGCACAACACCTCGACGATCAACCGGTGATACCCCTTTTTCACTCACATATGGAACCGAAGCGATCATTCCATTAGAGGTTGGTATTCCCACTCTGAGAACAGCTCAGGTGGAAGCCGGAAACAATGGAGTGGCTTTAGAAAAAAGTGTCAGATTTTGCCAAGGTCCAAAGAGAAGTAGCCGCAATACACTTCTCTAAATATCATAATGCCTTGGCAAAACAATATCAATCGCACATGAAGCCCAGAGAATTCAAAGTTGGGGAATTGGTCCTCAGAAAGGTGCTCGGCACGACATTACAACCCAGCCATGGAAAATTTGGCCAAAATTGAGAAAGTCCTTACATGGTAACTTCAACCTCAGGAACCGGGTTTTATCGCCTACAAGACATAGAGGGCAGACCAATTCCAAATCCGTGGAACATCACTAATTTAAGGAGTTACTATCACTGAATGTAAACCCAAGGGGTTCGAATATATCTACAGATTTGCTCAAATTAAATAAATGAATTCTTAGTTGAATTTTAAACGTTACAATTTCAACAAGACCTTACTCGGCATGGCATTCAATTAACAAGACCTTTACTCGTTAAAAACAAACTTTATAATAAGACCTTGCCTTATAAGGCACTCAATTAATATGAGCTTTACTTGTTAAGAACAATCTCTTTAGAAAGACCTTGCCCTGCAAGGCACTCAATTAATAAGACCTTTACTCGATAAAGGCAATCTCTTTAGTAAGACCTTGCTCGATAAGGCATTCCATCGATAAGACCTTTACACGAGTAAAGGCGAACCCTTTAATAAGTTCCTGCTCGTTAAGGCAAATGGATTTTACTTAAGACCTTCAAAAGTTAAAAGCAAGTTTTGTAATGAAACCTTGCTCGGCAAGGCATGCTATTAGTAAGACCTTGACTAGTTAAAGGCGACTTTTTTAGGTAAAACCTTTCTCGGCGAGGTATTAACGGGTACACTACCATTAATACCTCACCCATCGAGGCAGACTATCAATTATTAAGTAAGACCTTGCTCGGTAAGGCAATAAACTGTATTGACAAAATCTTTATTCATTTAAGGCAATGTGTCTTAATAAAGTTTCATCCAAACATACTGTAAGACCTTGCTCGACAAGGAAACCGATATATTAAGACCTCATCCAGTCAGAAGGCAATATGTGTTCACCAACGATTGTACAGTTTGCAGAATCGTATTGTTCATTAAACAGTTTTTTTGTCAAGCAAAAAATGAAGTACATATAATTTGATTAAGTAAGTAATGCCATGGAAAGAAATGCAAGAATAAAATTTGTTCTTCATTAATTCAGAAACATGTACATATAGAGGGGCTTCGTGGGCCAATTACAATAAAACCTATTATTAATTATATTGAAACTTGCTGCTGCAAAGAGCAGATACAAAAAAAGGAAAAATATAAGAAGATGGAGAACAAGGAAGACAAAGGTGAAGGAGGAGAAAAAACAACAGTACAAATGAAAAAAGAAAGAAAAAACGAAAATAAGTAGAGCAAAGAAAGCAAAAAAAGGGGATGAAAATAGATGAGAGAATGAGGGGGAAGTGGGGAAGATGGAAGTTGAATTTGAGAAGGGAAAGATACGGCGAGATTGTTTATGCCTTGCCACCTCTTAAACTCCACCTCCAAGTCTATTTCTCTTTTCAAAGATGGACGTGAAGTTCACCTTCAGGCGATTATACCTCCTGACCAGGCGGCGGTAGTGGCCCTTCAGGCCCTTCAGACGCTGGTATTTCTTTTGAAGGCGGCGTTGATCTTCTGCCACCGTTGCGACCTCCTCATACAATTTTTTTATCCTCTCATTGAGGGCTCCCCAATCAATAGCCGGAGAGGCAAAGGCCAGAAAAGCATCGTCAGACATTAATGTGTCGCTGTCTGCCATTTGGAGTGATGGAGTTGATATATTGTTTGCTCTGGGTCAAAAATGAGAAAATGAGGATTTTTAGCCAAATGAGCCACCTTATATAGAGAGCCCAAGGCACTTGAGCATTAATGATGGGATATTGAGAAGAGGATAAGTCACGTCGAAATACGAACAGACAATGTACCCCTTGGAAATCGATGCTTAATAATGGCAGGAGTTACAAATCCAAACGTCAATCAAACCGTATCCCGCCACATGGCGTTGCTCTAAAGAGATACTCTGAATCTGCCTGCATTCATAAACTGATAACTGTGTAGGCCGATAATCATGCAGAAGACTTCAAATTTCTAATGGGGGAAAACGATGGTTTATTTAGTTCATATCAACTACTTAAGTTGTGTGAATCATTATTAAAAAATTCAAAGTCTGAAGCAATGTTATTCATCGATAAATGAAAAATGGAAAACTTAAGCAATGCCATAGCAATAAGTATTAGTCCAAGCAATCAGAATGCAAAGGCAAAGCAACACGTCTAAAAAATATTGAAGTTCCATTTATTTAATCAACAAGATACAAAAAGGAATTATAATGGAGAAAGATAAAAAAAAACCCTAAAGATCTATTCATTGATGGGCTCAACAGTGGAAGTTGCAACCGTAACGTCCTCTGGGTTGTAGCCGACCAGAGTTGGTAGATTTTCACAATCAAAGTTCCCTTCATTAACGGCCTCGACAACGCTGGCTTCGTTCTGATTACCATCAACCTCTTATTCGGCAACCACCTCTTCAGTTTCAACGGTATCTTCGACCACTAGATCGATGGGTCTCTCTATTGACCTTCTCATTTCATGATCGGCAGGAAGATCTAGCTGGTCCAAGGCAAAGTTATAGCCATCCAGGAACTCCTTGGGCAAAACCACCAAAACCTCATCGGCGCACTTTTCCACCCCTATGTTTATTCAGCTTTCCTCTAAAGAAGGAAGGGAGTTGTTCAGTTCTTGGAGTTTCTTCTTGGACAACTCAAGTTTCTCCTCAGACAACTTGAGCTTCTGCTTAGCCAAGGTGCGGGCATCCTTCTCAGCCTGAAGATTTGACTCCAGCTTGTCAAACCTGGCTTGAAGCTCTTTTTTTTCCTTGGTCCTCTCCTCCAAGGCGCCCTGTAACATGCGCACGTCGTTTTGAGCATCCTCTTTCTCCTCTTTAGTCAGAGCCCTTTTTGTTTTAGCTTTTCAATGTTCTGCCTTTAGATGGTCAAGTCGGACTCGAGCTGTTCGAACCGATCAACTCACTTTTCTTTTAGCTCATGAAAGTAGATAGCAAACTGAAAGAAACGAGTCAGATCAGTAAAAGATTAGGACCAAATAATGAATGAATAGTTAAGATATATACCTTGATTAGGCTATGGAATGCACGGCTGCGAAGGCCTTCCTCCGATAAAGCTTGAGCCTTCTCCCTATCGGCAGGCAGCATGGCATCCCCCAAGTGATTGTAGGTGAAATTGGCGGAGTCCAAGGCCGAATCCTTCACAGTTAGTGATTGCCCGGCATGGAAGAATTATGGAGCAAAAATTGTAACATCTCCAGATACCTCATTTATTGGATCCGAGGATTGAGGAATTTGGCCCTTCTTGGTCTCTACATGTCCTGTTTTGGTTGGGACAATGTCAGCCCTAACGACCTTCAGAGAGGGAGATCGGGTTATATCATTTGAAACTGGAGTGGGAACATCAGGTTTGTTGATCCTTCAGTTAAAAGAGCCCAATTACCGAGACTTGTCCTTCGTGGTTTGGATGGTTGGACAAAGCCTCTTCGGTGCAGGTTCCCCCCATTTCTTGCTTGGGGCTAGGGCTCTCTTCTTGGCGAACATTTCAGCCAAACTGTTGATCGGCATTTTATCTAAATCCGATCAAGTCTCCTCACTCTCTTTATCTGGCTGGCTTGATGTGGAAGCTTAACCTTCATCAGAATTAGTTGGTTGATTGACCAACTTGAGGCTGGGGTGAGATCATGATTGACCGGGGTATGGTTCAACCTCCTTCTTAGACTTCGCCTTAGATTTGGACTTCTTTGAGAGAACATGAGGTTCTTCCCATCTTAAAACGTCGTGGAAGCTAAGGAATTTACCAGGGCTGTTCCTATTCGAAAATACAGGAATATGCTGCTTTGAATTTCTGGCAAATATGATAACCAATTTCTCTTGAACTCGGAAGTGGCCTTTCTCATTCTTCGCGAGTTCAACCCAAGGGATGTTGAAGTAGTTTGACTGGCAACCAATCTCGTCCTATACAACTAGAGCAGGTGTCTGATCGGGTATTATTCCTCGATTTTCCAAACGCAATTCGTGAACCCTTTGACGATTATGGTAAGAGTTCTCGATCTTGTACTTTTTGAACAGAGTTTCCTTTTACCAAAATTCCACTCTAGTTCGAGCCAGACACTAGTCCTGTCTCTCATAGAGAAGGACATCCATGTGCAAGGGTATCCGAGTAGCTGATGTACAGCTCTCAGATGAAAAGATAGGAGTGATGGGATGCTAACACCATCGTGATTAGCGATTGCGTTAATATGTTCGATCTTAATGCAAAATTTTAAAGACCGATTAAATTTTTCCAAGTCACTTGCGAAAGGTTAAGAAATGAAGGATCAGACTCACATCGATAAAACAATAAACGAAAAAGATAAATTGAATCGAGACACACTAGGTCTGAAAGCTCGTCGAGGGACTGGCTTGTAGATCGAATTAGGTTCGATATCTTCGATCAAAATGTTGGCATCTGAATTGGCCCCTTTGTGAGAATCAGGAAGGCATAAAACGAGGCTGGGGGCATTATGCTTAACTTTCAAACTGAACCCATACTTCTTCTTTGTAAGGATGTAACAATATTTAAGCTCATTTAAACCTAATTTGGTGTCGTGTATCTTGTTTAGCCTTTTTATGCCACGTATAATCCTAACAGCATTGGGGAAAGTTGGCCTAAAGTCAAGTTATACGTTCTAAGGAAATCAACCATTAAAAGCCCCAATGGTAACTTAAGACCGCATTCCCTAAACATCAACACATGAACGGGATACTCGTTGCGAGCGAGTTTATATTCCTCAGCGAAAGGATCTTCGTCTTTGCCTAGGGCTCTCCAACTAATCCCTTTCGGGATATATGTCTTAGTGAACTCTGCTTTCTGTTTGTCAGTTTTAAGTTCAAATATACCCATGTTTTGAGAACAAGAAAAACTACGAACTAATAATAATAAGAAACCGCCCTACAAATAAACTCAGAGAGAAAGAAAAAAATAGGATCGGAAATTTACTCGACAATCAAAAATCGCTTTAGAGGAAGGAGAACAGGGTAACATAATCTGGTAGAACGTTTGATTTGATTCTCAGACGGAGGTGTGGATTTGGGGGATGTTGAAGAAAACTTATGTATGCCAGAGAGGGTTTAGGAGGTTTTTTATGCAAGAACACGAATATAGGGGAATAAAACAATTTTGAATGGAGTAAGTAGCTTTTCGTCTCTTCTACAACTTCCCATCACATAGGGAACCGAGATTAATGATGGAATGCATTTAATGCGTGGGACCCATTAGAATATCCCGCCCGTTTTTCGAATGCACGACTGACCAATCAGATGACTGACAGTTGGAATAACAGACGTGCACAGTTGTGGATCGTCGATCACCCCGCATAGGGCACGTATCTCGTGTATTGTGATCGGGATCATCAAATAGCTATTTTAGAGGAAACTTGCTTCTCGAACAATTCTTCCATGAAAACCAAACGCCTGAATCCGTCCTGTTAGCTAAACTCAGATACTTTGGGGCAATTGTGGGAGGATAATTTTGTACATGGGCCTTAGGTTAAGCCCAGCACGCGAGCTGTGGGCATGCTTAGAAGTCAGGTCCTTTGGTTGGCTAGACTTAATCAGGCTGATCAAATTAGAGGCATTCACTGATCGGACCAAAGACCATTCAGTCGTTGATGAATTACGGATAAGAGATAACTAAGCCGGAGGATAGACAAGGGAAAATAACTACTTTCGTTAGTGTGAACAGGGTGATGAACACCTATATCTTTGGAGTAGTTATAAAGTTTACCCTTTATAGTAATTTCTTATCTCACCAAACCCTATCGGATTGTATAAATAGGACAAGATAAACCCACAGAAGGGGTCGGCCAATTTGCCACTACGCTAATACTTTATACACTCCTTATCTCTGAATTATATTTTTAGCTATTAGAGCTTAGTAAATAGCACTAACACACACTAAGGAAGGACGTATTGCCGGATTGGGTATAAAAGCCACTGAAGGAACCTACCCTCACCAACAAAAATCCCATTCTCATTACTGTTATTCTACTGTTCATTGTGGCCACCTATGATAAATCTGATTGCTAATTTTACTAATTCGGGCCGATTCCATCTTCTTTGGGCTTGGTCAGATTTACACCACCCACACTAATAATTTCTTTTTTTGTGATACATTGTGGGTTAAATTCTAATAAATTATTGCATCTCTCTATCTTCATTTATAGATTAATAAATTAAATGATATCTATACATACATACAGACATATATATATATATATATTGTTCATAAATTATTTCACGTGACACCTTTAAGGAACTTGAACTTCTTTTTTTCTATCTGTATTAATTAACAAAATAAATATGATGAATAACTAATTTGTCCATTAATTATTCCATATTGGTTATTTGATTTAACATTTACACTTATTTATGAGCTTAATTAGCATTTACTGTTTCTTTTTATTTTTTTTGGATTTAACGTATTTTATAATTTGTTGCTCGCAAATTAGTACATAATAATGGTGTCCCTCTACTTTAAATGGACACTCCAATTTTTCATAGCATGTTAAGTGACCTAAATTATTTAGCTAGCTTATTTTGTCCAAAGAAACAAAAAAGTACTAATGTTTTTGATAAGTTAATGCCTCTTTCAAAGGAATAAGAGGCCAAAGTTCACTACATGAATTGTTCTTGTCTAATCATTTCTTTCTCTTTTTTTATGATACATTGTGGGTTAAATTCTAATAAATTATTGCATGTCTCTATCTTCATTTATAGATTAATAAATTAAATGATATCTACACACACACATACACACACACACACATATATATATATATATATATTTGTTCATAAATTATTTCACGTAACACCTTTAAGGTACTTCAACTTCTTTTTCTCTATCTGTATCAATTTCTAAAATAAATATGATGAATAACTAATTTGTCCATTAGTTATTCCCAAATTGGTTATTTGATTTAACATTTACACTTCTTTACGAGCTTAGCATTTATTGTTTTTTTTTTTTGGATTTAACGTATTTTATCATTTGTTGCACTCGCAAATTAGTACATAATAATGGTGTCCCTTATTTTAAATGGACACTCCAAATTTTCAAAGCACGTTAAGTGACCTAAATTATTTAGTTAGCTAGCTGCTAAACAATTTTGGACTTATGTGACAAAAAAAAAAATTTCAGATTCTATAGAAATTAGCTTATTGAGACTTTTAGGTGACAAAAATTGTAATTCGAGAGAAAGTGAGGAAAGAGAGAACATAGGGACAACATAGAGAAATTGAGTTTTGTAAAATATATGATTTTGTTTATTCATTTAACATCTTATACAAATATATATAAGATGAATACTATTCATTTATTATTGAGAACATGTTACTTTTATTATTATATGTCATTGTTGTTGTAAATTTGTTTATGAAAAAATAGCTATTTAAAAGTGGATTAGACCATCTCCAATGCGCATTTTAAATTGCCAATTTTACCTTATTTGACCTTCCAGCTGGCTGTGTAATTGCTAGTAGTGTAGGTTAGAATGTTAGTAAAATGGTAAAATTGTCATACAGGTACCATACCTTCCCCATGATGGAATGTCCATTGTGGGTTGCCAAATCCCCATTCTCACGATGGAAAGAACATCGTGTAAGAGAAATAAATTCCCCACGATGTACAGAGTGTCGTGGCTCACCACACGACATTCAGTCCATCGTGCGGTGTATCCAGATTTATGTCTTATTATATTGAAGTGTGTGGTAATGTGTATGGTTGTGTGTATGATTATTTATTTAAATGTGGAGATTGTGTGAAAATAAATTAACTTATGGTTTGAATTATTTGTACTTTGACATAAATTATTCTACAACATTGAATTGGTAGATTTATTGAGTGTACTATTCTCAAAATAACCATTTCTTATTATATTAGAGATAAGTTGCCATTATATTTTAAACATGCAATTATTAAAATAAAAATAATATAAAATATGAAACAAACAAATAAATACATATAATTAATCAAAACATTACAAAAATTGAATAATAACTTGATTATCTTCAAAAAAACTGGTATAGCTCGAAATTTGGGGAGAATAATTAATGAAATTAAGTGTATATATGAGTAGTGAGACAAATGATTTATTTTTGATATAGTGAAAATTGTGAGAGAGATGTATAAATAGAGCAAATATTCCTGCTGTTAAGAGATGAAAGAGCTGTTGGAAGGAGCCGTTGGGGACTACCACACGATGTACAGACCATCGTGGGATGGTGATGATGTGTCAAGCCACACGACACAATGAATGTCGTGTGGTTGAAATGGCTGAATTTTGGCCTATGCGCTGCAGCGATGTGTTGGTATTGTAGGCTAAAAATGGCTTTTTACCCTACACTTTAAGCATGCACAATAGAAATGGTCTTAGTTCATTTATGGAAATGAACCTTTAAATAGGTATATATTTTTTGATTTCATTATTTAACCCTGTTTAAAGTATAATTAAAGATTAAACATTCTAGACTTATTATTTACTAGAGAACTTAAATCTTATCATGTCCAAAGAAACAAAAGAATACTAATGTTTTTGACATGTTAATGCCTCTTTCACATGAATAAGAGGCTAAAGTCACTACTTGGATTGTTCTCATCCAAGTATTTCTATTTTGTGAAACAATTTGGGTTAGTGCTAATAAATTATTGCATGTCTCTATCCTCTAGCTAGTATAGATTAATAAATTAAATGATATCTATACATATACATAAATATATGTATATATATATTTGTTCAAAAATTTATTCATTTGTTACACTCGCCTATTAGTACATAACAAATGGTGTCCCTCTATTTTAAACGGACACTCCAAATTTTCAAAGCACATTAAGTGACTTCAAATTCTACAATTTTTATTTAGCTAGCTAGCTGCTAAACAATTTAGGACTAATGTGACAGAAAAAAAAAACATTCTCTTGAATTTCAAAAGTATAAATCATGTATAAACAAAAGGTACACCTAGCAATTGCATATAAAATTTACTAAATTTTTCTCATGAATTTCGAAAAAGACATTCCCTTGAACAAACTTTATTAAAAATGGCATTTTGGAAGACTTGTTCATGAATTTATTTATTTTTATGCAACGTGTAATATTACGATGATAAGAAAGAATAAGATCTAAGTTTGACCTGGTGGTTAAGAGTGAGTTATCACACGGGTCGCCATGATTTGAGCTCCCCTCGATCCCCTCCTCTAAAAATCCATTGGATCTCATCATCGCTTAACAATAATAATAACAATAACAATAACTATACTACTACTAATACTAATATTATTTATGAATTCAAAAACTCGCCTTTTAAAAAGTAATAGCAATGTCCAATATTACGATCACAAGAAAACAACCATTTGGGAAGGACGTCACTAGCATGACAGACTATGCCACCATACTCAAATTGAGTTGTATTAGAACACTTAAAAAGGCAAAGAAATTTTCAATAATTGCAAAAAAGTATTTAGATACCAATTTAATTTATACATGGATTCAAAGTAAACAAGATTTACTCTAAAAGATTTTAGTTACACTCATAACTTTTGGTTACTTAATTTGGGGTTCATCGGAAATTAGGGGTGCCATTTTGATAAATTAGTTTGTAAATCATCTTTACTAATATTAAATTGAAATAAAATTTTCTTTATCAAATTAACAAGTTTAGCAATATAATCAATATTTCAAATTGAAAATTGATGCTAATTTGCTCAAATTTTTTTAATATATTTTCTTTTTCCAATAATTAAATTTCAATTCGAGGTATTTTTAGTTTGTTAAGATTTTTGGTAAACATCATTATATCTATAAAAACTTATAATATTGATGATTAAGGAAAATGCTACTCTAAAAGACTGTAAGTTCTATGGAAAACTTAGAGACGAATTATGGTCACATATTTGATCAAATACTTTGACCGGATAAACTTTCAAGTTTTGTAATTACCAATTTTTATCATATCTTTATATTATTAACATTTTAACCCCTAAAAATAGAAATATCACTTTAAACAATATTTTTATGACCCAACATTAACCCGTCTTTATATTATTAACATTTTTAACCCTTAAAAGATAGAAGCATTCATATTAAACAATATTTAAGGAAATAATATTAATTATTTCATTTAGGCTCCGTTCAATAATAACATGAAAAATAAAAAGAAAAATACTTGACTTGTGTGAGAAGTTATAAAATAAGTTGAGGAATGTGATGAGATACTCTCCTTCTCATGATCGTTTTAATGGGTATTTGTCATTCATCCTTCATTTTTTTTTGAAAATTTTTCTTCCTCAACCCCTAAATAATTTTTTCCCATAGAAAAAAAATTAAAATGTAAGAAGATATCTTACTACATGCCTCAACTACGGCTGTGCACGGTTCGGTTAACCGAACCGTGCGGTTTAAACGAAAACCGAACTGACAAGTCGGTTTTCAAAGGGCGGTCAACTGAGTAGAACCGATGAAAGCTTAAAATCGGTCGGGGTCGGTTCGGTCAAAGTTGGTTCGGTTAATCGGTTTTTGTCGGTTTTGGGTTTGGGCAATTAGGCCTATTTATATTGTTGGGCCATGGTTTAAAAATATTTTTATATTATTGGGCCATGACTTAAAGTCATTTTCGATAGAAAATTAGGCTTGCTTTTAATTAATTAGGCACTTTCCTTCTTAAATTACTTTTGAGAAAAAAACAAAAGATTTTAATATTTTTCTTCTTTAGCTTTTTTTTTTTTAATAAAATACCTTTCAGTTCGGTTCGGTTTTTACCGGTTCTATAACACCGACAACCGAACCGACCCCTGTCTGTTTTCATTTTCTTCAACCGAACCGGGACTGAAAACCTTAAAAATCGGCTAATTCGGGCCAGTTCGGGTCGGTTTTTTGGTTTTTTGCACACGCCTAACCTCAACTTATTTTCCAACCTCTCACATAAATCAAGTATTTTTCTTTTAATTTTTTTTATATATTGTAATCAAACGGAGCTTTAATAGTTAAAGTTATTAATCTAAAAATGGATGGGACATAACATAGTCATGCAGTATTTTTTATGATATCAAAAATTAAGAATTCAATTTTTTTTAGATGTCCCAAATTGAGTATCTCAATTTTAGCGTTGAATTCACTTAACATTTTTTAATAGTTTTAAAGCATCTTTGATAAATGTAAAGAAAAATATTATATACTTGAGTATATCTCACTTATAATTGGTAATGGAGAAATCCAATTTAACATTAATGCAAATGTTAGATGGTTATTTATAATTGGAAATGGAGAAATCCAATTTAACATTGATGCAAATGTTATATGGGTGAATTTGTGTAAAAGTCCAACTTTTTTGGATGTCCCAAATTGATTATCAAAATTTTAGTGTTGGATTCACTTAATATCTTTTAATAGTTTTAATAGTTTAATAGCTTTAGTTTTATAGCCTCTCTAGAAATAATTTTTTTTTTTATATACTTGAGTATATCCTATTTTTAATTGGTAATGGAGAAATCTAATTTAACATTAATACAACTGTCAGATGGGTGAATTTGTATAAAAGACAAAATAGAGTCTTAATTTTGTAATTATTAATTTAATGATAGTAGATTTTTATTTCAAAACTAAATACAAAGTTTGAGTAAGAGTGAATATCTTTCGCAAATTTGTGGTTGAAATTTGTCTGTAAGTGATGGTGTCAAAATCTAGAGATAGATAATTAACCAATCAATATGTGAATATCGGTGGAAAAAAAAAAATGCGGCGCAATAATGAACACATGACTTTTTTTTAAGGTAGGTTCCCCCGGTAGCGCTTATGCTATTCCAGTGGTACGTTCTCCTTTTGTGTGTGCTTGTGTTGTATTAGCTCAAAGGCAATCAATTTGTATGATAATACAAGCTACCAACTTCTCTCTCTCTATAATTTCCTTAATTCTATTTATAAGTATAGAATTAGGATTACAAATATTTCAACAGAATAAATAATAAACTGTGTAGGAGAGAGGGTGTATATGGGTTGTTGGTATTTTTTGGAGTATAAAAATAGAGAGTATAAGACCCTTCTATTTTTTGGGGTATGAAAATAGAGAGTATAAGACCTTTCTATTTTTTGGGGTATGAAAATAGAGAGTATATGACTCTTCTATTTCTTCCCGAATTGACTTGTATTTGTATTGCCAATGGCTTTGTATCTCTTGGAAGAGATAGATGGATCTTAAGAGAGAAAGAAGAGATGTTTTTGTTGTGTGTTGAATGAATGAATGGTGGGGGGTATTTATAGGTAAATGGAGAATGGCAAAAACCGTAAATTTGATAAAAATGAATGGCATAAGTTAATCTTTGGTGGAGGTAGGTGAGGTAGGTGAGATGTGGTAGGTGTGGTAGCTGAGATGTGGTAGGTGTGGTAGGTGAGATGTGGTAGGTGTGGTAGGTGAGGAGGTAAAAATGAGATTTTACCAGGGGTAAAAACGAGATTTTACCGGGGGTAAAATTGGAATTTTACCGGAGGTAAAAAATGTTGAAAATTATTTTTGTAGGCCAATGGTAAATTAATATTTACCCCATCAATTGCCCCGTATCCTTATCATTTAGCTCGGATGAGTTGATTGGTGAGGATATCCTTCAATCTGGGAGCTAGTAGTAGCTCTGAGCTCTGATGCTTGAGATGTCTTAGGCCTGAATTCTTGGCCGTAAGTTTGTGGAGCTGGGAACATTAATGTGTAAAGCTAGTTAGACTTTGATCATTAGTCTTAGAGTTTCAGAACATCATTGTGTAAGGCTGGCTAGACGTTGATCTCGAGTCTTAGTTTAAGGACGTTAAATCTCGGATGCTAGTCGTTGAGCTCAAAACATCAAAAATCCATCATTTATGGATCTTGAGCAACTAGTTAGGGGAGTTCCTCCTCCCTCCCTCCCTTATTAGAAATTAATAAGAAAACCCCCCACACCCCTACCCCATTTCCCATTACAAAAAATGAGAGATTGAGTTAAAAGCAAAAAGCTATGGATATATACAAAACTTAGTTCAGATTTGAGATATACCTGAATATCGAAATCTTCTAAGCCTCTAAATCCATCATTTCTGAAGCCCTAACTTCCATTGGAAAAGGAGAATGTAGAGTAAGAGATTGAAGTTGTAAAAGAAAAAAGCTACGGATATATACAAAACTTAGTTCAGATTTGAGATATACCTGAATATTGAAAGCTTCTAATCCTCTAAATCCATCATTTCTGAAGCCCTAACTTGCATTGGAAAAGGAGAATGCAGAGTAAGAGATTAAAGTAAAAACAACAAACCGGCCCCCTCCACCATTTCTCTCTTTCTCTTCCCTTTTAGCGAACTTTGATAGATGAGTATGAGATCTGAGATATGAACTTTGATAAATCTAAATATATTTAGAGAATTTTAGTATCTGAGATATGGCGAAGTGGATTTGAGAGTGTATCGTGCGCAGTGAATGATAGAGTGAGAGTGATACAAGAGTGAGAGTCAGAGTGAATTAGGGTTTGTGGGAATGCATTTATATATAAAACACAACGGCATCGTTTTGTGTATAGGTTATAACTATTTATGAAAGTAAAAAATCATAGCCATTAATTAGAAAAAGTTTATCACTGTCGAAGACAGTCACAAACAATAATGGTAAGTAACGAAGTTATTTGTGACTGTTTATGACAGTCACAACGTAATCTAAAATTTGTGACTGTTCAAAACAGTCACAAGTACTCAGATTTATAACTATTTTAGCTTTGTGACTGTTATTGGCAGTCACAAAATTATGACTGCCAATGGCAGTCACAAATTGAGCGAGGTTGATAGTCACAAAATCTTGTTTTTGGTGTAGTGTTCAGAACATCATTGTGTAAGGCTGGCTAGACGTTGATCTCGAGTCGTAGTCCAATGATGCTAGATCTCGGATGCTAGTCGTTGAGCTCGAAACATCAATGTGTAAAACTCGTTAGACATTAGATGCAAGTCGTAGAGCTCGGAACATTAATATGTAAAGCTCACTATACTTTTGATCATAAATAATTTGATTCTACTCGGGCCTTTTTTCAACTCTTTATTTCATATACACATATATATTTTTTTTTTCTTTTTTTTTTTTTTTTTTTTGCACCTTTCTTTTCTTTTCTTTGTCGGCCTCTTTCGGCCGTTTTTCGGTCCCTTTTTCTTTTTCTGTCGGAGGCTCCTCTATCTCTCTCTTATTCCCCTTCTCCCTTCTTCCTCTTCATCTTCTTCCCCCTTTTCATCTCCCTCTCACTCTCCTTCTTCGTCTTCCTCTCCCTCGAGACCCAACCCCTTTCTTCCATCACCATCCCTTTCCTCCAACGCTATTTTTCTCTTTTGTAATAAGTTTTTCTTACAAAAGTAAACAAAAATAATGTCAAACACTCTATATTTTCCAGGTCGTCCATGTGTGGCTTGTGCTCATAGCCACAAGAGATGTCCTCTATCTTGTGATTATGCTAGAATTTTTCCAAATGTGATTGATCATGAGGACTATCACACAATCTTCACTGTTTTCGGGGTGAGGAATGTTGCATCTTTTTTGCAACGTGTCCCCGAAGATCGACTTTTCGAGGCTATTAGTTCGTATCTTCTTGAAGCCACGGCGAGGATTGAGAATCCCGTTAGAGGCTGTACTGCTCTCCTTGCTTCTTTTGAACAGAAGGTGGAAGTGTTACAAGCACGGGTGACGGCACTAAAGGCTCGATTAGGAGGGGGGTCTTCCTGTGTTAACCCGTTGTGCTCATTTGCTCCTCCTGGAGGTTCTTCGAGGTTCTCTTCGTCGGTAGAAAATAACGTGTCAAATGTTATTCCGACTGCCGCGAATCTTTCAGAACCTATTGCCGGAGGTTTTTTAAGGCTCCTTATGTCGGAAGAGGGTGTACAGAATATTCTTTCGACTTCCACAAATCTTGTAGAAAATGGGGCTCCTCTGACTGAAATAGATTTACCGTCATTTTCGAATTGGTCCTATGATCAGGCTGCCTTGGACGCCGTTTACCAGGGTGCTTTGAACAATTTTTTATCGCAATCTGCACTAGATGATTTTGTTGCAGATTTTGCTGAAACAACGGGCCGTGACTGGACAGCTTCAGGGAATATTCGCCATGATTTTTTTGATTCTTCTTCTTCTGATTTAAGTACTGTTTTGAATTTTGATGCTGATGATCTTCAGATTCTTCAGCCTTTTCTGAATGACTAGATAATGTGTATCTCTAGTGAGGGTTTTGTAAAAAATATTCCGGAGATGCTCCACTTGTGATTGTTTAAAGCATGGCCCTTATATGTTGATAGCAATTTTTTCGAAATCCTTGGTTTCTTAAAAGGAAAATTTGTTCTTTTTGCTAAGTTTTGAGTAGAGTCTTGCTCCCTTCTAACTTTAGACAAATTGCTAAGTTTTGAGTAGAGTCTTGCTCCCTAGAGTCTTGCTCCCTTCTAACTTAGGCAAATTGCTAAGTTTTGAGTAGAGTCTTGCTCCCTTCTAACTTATGCAAATTTTGACAATTTTCTCATTTATTACCAGGGTTTCTTAAAATCTTGGTCTCTGACCAGTGGTGCAGCAGTAGATGATCATTCTCAGCCAGGTCTCTTTGGGTTGAGGTGGTTCTGCTGTTGTCTGATAGACTTCAAAATTGCATTCGGCTTTGTGGAAGTTTGATATCCGCTGAAAATTTCTTTCTTGTGGTTTGTCGGATGAACTTGATAAAAATTACATTCAATTGTAATTTTTTTTTTTTGGAAGCTCACCAATTTTTCCTACAATAAATATTATTGATCGTAAAAAAATGATACAACTTTAGATATATTAAAATAAAGAGAAAAATCATATATGAATTATTAAAAAATAACTTATCTCTTCTTTTGGATTTTATCCCCTTGGGTAACCAGATTTTTGAATGATTATGCGCCCGTAAGTATTGAGCTAGCATAAGCCTGTCGGATTTTTGCATTTTTTATCGCAGCACCTTTGTATCCCGGTTTTGGACCCCGAGATGGCCAAATTTGAAAACGGATTGAACTGGAAAGTTGTAGATCTTGAAATTTTCTTCAAAATGGACTCCAAAATCGCATGATTCGGAGTTTTGAGCGTAAAGTTATGCACCTGATAATATTGAATCACCATAGACCCGCGGAATTTTGTTCCATAAAATTTGAATCTAAGTTTTGAACCACGAGATGGCCGAATTTGAAAATAGCTTGAACTGAAAAGTTGTAGCTCTTGAAATTTTCTTCAAAATGGACTCCAGAATCGCATGATTTGGAGTTCTGAGCACAAAGTTATGCCCCCGAGAATATTGAGCTACGTAGACCCGCGGGATTTCGAGCTTTTCACCGAAAATTCACTTGTAATTTCTAAATAACGAGAGCTTTAGAGAGCTTGTCGTTTCCACAGACGGCGCCAACTGATGGTGTCAAAATCTAGAGATAGATAATTAACCAATCAATAAGTGAATATCGGTGAATAAAAAATAAATGCGGCGCAATAATGAACACATGACTTTTTTTTAAGGTAGGTTCCCCCGGTAGCGCTTATGCTATTCCAGTGGTACGTCCTCCTTTTGTGTGTGCTTGTGTTGTATTAGCTCAAAGGCAATCAATTTGTATGATAATACAAGCTACCAACTTCTCTCTCTCTATAATTTCCTTAATTCTATTTATAAGTATAGAATTAGGATTACAAATATTTCAACAGAATAAATAATAAATTGTGTAGGAGAGAGGGTGTATATGGGTTGTTGGTATTTTTTGGAGTATAAAAATAGAGAGTATAAGACCCTTCTATTTTTTGGGGTATGAAAATAGAGAGTATAAGACCCTTCTATTTTTTGGGGTATGAAAATAGAGAGTATATGACTCTTCTATTTCTTCCCGAATTGACTTGTATTTGTATTGCCAATGGCTTTGTATCTCTTGGAAGAGATAGATGGATCTTAAGAGAGAAAGAAGAGATGTTTTTGTTGTGTGTTGAATGAATGAATGGTGGGGGGTATTTATAGGTAAATGGAGAATGGCAAAAACCGTAAATTTGATAAAAATGAATGGCATAAGTTAATCTTTGGTGGAGGTAGGTGAGGTAGGTGAGATGTGGTAGGTGTGGTAGGTGAGGTGTGGTAGGTGAGGAGGTAAAAATGAAATTTTACCGGGGGTAAAATTGGAATTTTACCGGAGGTAAAAAATGTTGAAAATTATTTTTGTAGGCCAATGGTAAATTAATATTTACCCCATCAGTAAGTTTAAAAACTTACAGCATCTTTCACGCTAACAAGATCCTTAATTAAACTACAAGAAAGTTTTAGATTGGAGGTTAATTTTAGATTGAAAGTTGTAAGATTTATACAATGAGGTGAATAATTATCATAACAAGAGTTGGTCTAATGGCAGTTGGGGCAAATGGATCTAGAACATCCCTAGTTCAAACTCCAAGCTTAAATCCCCAATATGGTGTGAAGACACCTTATGGGAAACCAAAACAGAATAATTATAATAATAAAAAAACAATTGACTTCCAAAATCACTTGATAAAAATTCTTAGTATTTTTGGTAGCTATATTCGATAAAAAAAAATGTCAATAATTCTGGTATTTTAATTTCATACATGTAATTAAATGGTACTAATTTTGTCCTAGTACTATTTTGGATAGTTTGACAATCATGCTATTTCAAAATATTGTCTCAAAATTATAAATAATAACGCAAGGAAATTGTAACAAAAATAAATCTCTATTAATTACAAGCATAACCCAAGTTTACTTGTTTAAAATATGAGTCCACGAACTGCCCTAACTTTTGAGAAAGTTAAAGTTACATATGGCCGTCCCGCTTCTTTTTTAAAAGTTCCATATAAGATTGAGGCAATTTTTTTCTTTCTCCTAAACTCCAAATGCCGAATTTGGTTAACCATTAAGAGATAAGTTCTTCATTAAATGCTTAATACTAATAAAATTTTATTTTCTCTTTTTTCCTACATTTCTGCTCACCAATTAAAAAAGTATAATATAATAATAAGAATAAAATTGAAAATTTACATTAATCCAAACACAAGTTAAATAAACACTGTCAATTTAGATATTCATTCAATCAGATAAGAAATAAACACATTTTTCGGTTGTTCAATTAAGCACTAAGCCCCTGTTTGGTTGAGTTTTTGAGTTTTTTTTGTTGGTAAATGTAAAAGTAGGTTAAAAAGTTGATCAATTGGGTTGAATTTGGTTTTTGTTGGACTTTTTTTCAACCAGTTAAAAAAAACTCATGAAAAGAACTCAAAAAATAGTCATAATGATCATATTTTATAAATCTCAATGAGTAGGTTTCAAATATTTTTTTTTAGCTAATTCTGAATTTTGAATTTAAAGTTATAGTGTTTCAAAAAATTTATGAAAGAAAAAGTAAAGTAAATTGAATTTTAAGGAGTGTGAAAATAAAGTTGACTTTTTGAAAAAAAAAAAAACTAAAAAACTAGTTACCAACTGGGGCTAAGCATTTAGAATATAAAATTCAATGTTTAGCATTTAGAGGCTAAAATTAATAGTTCTTCTTAAAAAAATGAATTATTACTTAGCTAATAAATATATCTAACTTTTTGTTGTTAAACTAATAAAATGTGTATACTTAGCGACTAGCTAGTACATATTGAGATAAATATAATTGTAATATGTAGTTATCTTTTGTTACTATTTTCGTAGAAAAATTTAAACAATATTTTAATTGTTGGGAAAAGGAAGGGTAGAAACAATATATCTTGATATATTATTATCTCACATGCAGAGGGCACATGTGAGTAACAGGATTTATTGTAAGGGGTATGTGCCGTTGGCATTTTCCATTTGGGAATATTGGCCAAAATTGTTTTAGACAATGTATATCCAAAAACTAGAAAGAGCCGGATACTAAGTTAAGAAATATGAGTAAAAGTCAAATCAAATAAGCAATATATTTGAGCATAAATGGACAAATTACTCATCATTAACATAATGCCGTTATAAGCAGTACAAATGCCGTTAAAAGTTTTAACGGCATTTTTCTCAGCATTTATTTAAGTACCTTAAAAGCCAATGTCGTAAAAGATTTTCGGCATTTTTACGAATGCCGCAAATATTAGCGGCATTTATAGCGGGACTTGTGTAAAATGCCGACAAAACTATTTTTGCGACATTTATATTAATGCCGGGAAACTCTATAATAACAAAAATATTAAATCCCACAAGTTTTACCCTTAGTGGGACTCGAACCCGCGACCTACGCCATTTTTCGCCATACACACCCTTTATTCCTTACTCATTAACCACTATGCCAAAATACTTAATTATTACTAAATTGTGAAATTCCTCTTTTAATAACTCATTTATAAATATATACATATATATACATACAATATATATCCACATAGAAATATGAATCACCGGTACCATTATATAAAAAGAGATATCAAAACTTACATAAAGTTCTTCGTTGATTAATTTTTTTAGATTTTTTTAATTATTTCAATTGATGACAGTTTTTATTTATTTATTTATTATTTATACATCAATTTAATTCATATACATATAATTGAAAATTTGATTTAAATAAACAAGATTATTAATATGTTGAACTATTTTTCTTTTCGACATAACTGATGCACAAGATGTGCAAAGATACACATACATATATATATATATATATATATATATATATATATATATATATAAAATTTTATTTTGTTCATGCTAAAAGAATTAAAATTCATCAAATAAATTTAATTACAAATGGTTTCACATAATTACATCAATATTCTAATCATAAAATAAAAAACTATGTAAAAAATATTGCATTATAATAAATCTCTTGTATTCTTTTGGTAAGTATTATCAAATTAAGATCTCCTAAATTAAAATTTTTAAATAACTTTTTAGCACTTGTTCAAAAGTATCATGAACCTCTAGCATTTGGTGTAATGAACCGACTTTTTTGCATTTGATATAAAATGTTAAAAAAAAATAATTAACATTGCTAACATTTGTTAAAAAATACTAAGAATTTACTACATCTTGTATAAAATGGCATTAAACTCCAAACATTTTGTACAAAATGCTGAGAAAAAATATTATTACAGTTCGCACTTATTGAAGAGCGCCGCAAATTTGCGGCACTTATTAGAGAGTGCCACAAATTTGGGGCATTTGTTATGAAATGCCATAAATTCCCGGTATTTTGTAGAAAATGCCATAAATTCCCTGCATTTTGTTAAAAAGTGCCCGAAAAACTTTTTTCTCGGCATTTATTTATAGTGCGGCTAAATAAATGCCATAAAAACCTAGTTTTCTCGTAGTGATTTGAGCATAAATGGACAAATTACTCATCATAGTTAATTTACTCAAAAATCAAGAGTAATTTTATTTCTATCAGCGGGTTCTTGCAGTTTATCCATCTTTAATTTATGTTAACTTTAAAATAAATTTATCAAAACTTCTTTATAAAAATTGAGAATTATATCTACCAATTAATAATCCTTTAAATATATTTATTTTTAAAATTAGTTTCCTAATTATAATATATTTCCTTAATTTTAAAATTAGTTTCCTAATTAAAATATACTTCCTTAATAATATATTATCTTAATTTGTTAAAAGGTATATTGATACAAGTACTATATATTCATTATTTATCAAAAATACACAATACTACAAAACTGAGCAGAATTAATTTATATTATTACATTATAACACTAACGAATAATCTTTTTTTTCAAAAAATTTATTTACTATTTTCTTTTTCCTTTTTCTATACAATGAAGGCTTTAAAAAAATAAAAATAAAGCACTATTGAAACTTAAGAAACTAATTAAGAATTAGTGGAGGCAACATACATCATTTTCTTCAATCTCAATCCTTTCAAGCAACGGAAGAATATTCAATTATAGTATATGTTTGTTTTCTTGTTTGCCATCATGAATCTATAATTAAAGTTATAATTTTAATTTGCTTATAGCTAGGAACTAAATTTTGTAGATGTATTACAGATGTTTCAAACTATACTTATTGTTTAATTACTATTCCAAGACTAATGTGAATTATTGTATAATCTCAATTCTTGAAATAAATGTGAATTATAGACTATAGTCTAATCTCGAGTCTGAAAAGTTATTATACAATTTGTGTTTACTTTTTGACATATAATATGATGGTGGATAGAAGTAAAAATTTGGTGGATAATTTACAATTGAATTAAAAAGAATCATTATTTTATAATTTTTTTGATAATATTGATTTTTTTAATTTTATCCAACAACGTGGTTAAACTTAGTGGGCAATAAAGATTATCTTAGTAAAACCTAAAAATAGGGATAGACTGACAAATTTTGCGGATAGAAATAAAATTACCCTTGTTAATTACTAATCAAATTAATTAGGTTGTATAATTTTTTTTTAATTGTTGAAGTTTAAATTTTGAATTATTTGATTTTCTATATTTTAGTAAATGATTAAGTTGTTAGAAATTATTTGATTGTTTAAATTTAAATTTTGAATTTTATTTTACAGATATTAGTTTTTAGCAAGATTTTAGAAGTTTAGATTATTTTAATAATCAATTAGATGATTGTGACATTATATGAATAACAATAATATAAATTAGTTTTGTAGTTATATTAATTTAATTATTTATCCGTAAAAGTTTGTACTTTAAACAAAACTTTGGATCTTAAATTATTGGTATAAATGTTGTGTCCTTAAATAGATAGAGAAAGGAATATTTGTCCTTAAAACTAATTACCCCTATTTTTATTTATTTAATTAAAGTGGATGTATTTATTAATCTAGTGGATTTTTTAATATTAAATCATTAATAAAATAATTTTTATAAAATTAAATCAATAATATTTGTTGTCAGTTTATCCACATTCGTGGATTAATTTAGTAGGCGACGCGGATTAACTTAATAACGCGGATTAACTGCAAGATATCGTGGATAGAAATAAAATCACCCAAAATCAAAATTATCACGATAATTGCTTATTAATATATATATATATATATATATATATATATATATATATATATATATATATATACACATTTATACTATATGGCTGAATTAACATTTGTTTATTTAAAATTAAATTTCTCAAGAAATTCATATAGTCAAATATTTTACAAGAAGAAAAGGATAACAAATAACATGAATTGTTCTCTCGTTCAAGCAGGATATTCCTACAAAAGATTGCTTGGACGAGATCCTGCTTGAACGAGAACCATCCATTTCATTTGTTGTCCTCTTCTACTTGTAAAAATTTAATTATTATCCGAAGACATTTACCTTTAAATAAATAAATGTTAATTCAACTATACAATACATACATACATACATATGGTAGCTATCAAAAGCAAACTAATTTTTTACTCTTTAAATGTGGACCAAAAAAAATGATATATATCTACATTTATGACCATTGAAAATTTCGATGTTTAGCTAACCCACTTGATGGTTGAATTTGTCAATTAAATTTGGTGAAAATGATTACATTCGTTCTTCTTTAAACATTCATTATTAACCTTTCAACCATTGGCACGAACCTAATATTCGTTTTATTTTGGTAAGTAACCTTTTTTTTAGTAAGTTAATTATCATTCAAACGAACAAACATATACAAAACTACGAGGGGCATACCCCAAGAATTACAAGCCACACAAAAAAAAAAAACTCAACAGAAAAATTACACTACCAGAATCCTCTCATTTAGACCCCACTGATTAAAAATAACCAGTGTTCTAAAAGGCGGCGCCTAGGCAAGCTAGGCAGCTGCCTAGGTGCTAGGTGGTGCCCGGGCGCCTCGATTATTGCCTAAGCGGGTGATTAGGCATCGGGATAAATTAAGCGAGTGCCTAGGAGGGCTGGGTGGGTCTAGGCGGTGCTGGGTGGGAGCTAAGCGGATAGACTTATTTTTTTCCCCTGTTTTGAAAGAGTTGCCTATTTCTCTTTTTGTTAGAAAATTACCATTTAAAAAATGGATACAATCTATCGACCATCATAACTAAATTCATCTTTCATTCATCCAATTGAAGCAAAACCTTAGCCAACAATTGCACTGGCTAAAATATGTTCAAAAAGAGCTTGCTTTGACTAGTTATAACTTATAAACACACCATGTTACCTTATAACTTATATGCAATTAGGGCTTGAATCTTCTCTTTGTATTTTTTTTTCTTTGCAATTCTTAATTAATAGGCTTGAACTTTGACATTCGTAGTTTGGTGGTATATTTGTTAATTGAACATTTGAACTTTTTTTATGTTTATTTGAGTACTATGTTTGATTTGATGATTTTTCAGTATTTTATTTTGTATATATAATTTTAGATATATTTAAAAATTAAAAATATAATTAAAAAAACCGCCTGGCCCCTAAACGCCTAGGCTTCGACTAGGCACTCTAGGAGCTAGGCGCTAGGTCACCGCCCTAGATCCGCATAGCGCCTTTTAAAACCTTGCAAATAACCCAATTCTTATAGGATCTCCTAACAGACCAATCCTAAGCTTTACCTACTACATAGGTTTCAATTTCCTTCACAATAATCTCCTCCCTCCTATTCTTGCCAGCAAAAATTCTCTGATTCATTTCCTTCCAAATAACATACACAGTAACAGTAAACACAAGCCTCCCAATTCTAGCAAATAAATCGAAACCCCCAAACCTTCTAATTGCTTGATCAATCTCATCATCCTAAGAAAAACATTGATAAGTCACATCCAATTTAGCCAAACAGTTGCCCCAAACATGTTTACTAAATGGACATTGAAAGAACAAATGCTCCATCGTTTCAATCCCGTCACCACATAGAACACAATGATTATTATCAATAACTCCCCATCTAGAAAGCTTCTCTCTGGTCCTCAATCCATCTTTACAAGCAAGCCACCCAATAAAACTGCACCTAGGAATGCTGTCCTTATGCCAAATCAACTTACGCCAACTAACATTGTCTCTTTTCCGTCTCAGTTTCTCCCAAACGGATCTAACAGTAAATTGCCCACTTTTATTCAACACCCAGATTACCTGATCCTCCCTGTTTATATTAGGACTATACACAAGTCAGTGATTAACCACTTGAATAAGATCCAGAGAGATAGGTCTCAGCTTAACCCACTCATCTCTACTCACAAAATCCTTCACCTTAGCAGAAATATTACTAACCGCGTCATACACTAATCTGCTACCAAATCTATTAATCAAAGGCCTAAGAGGATGCCAGTTATCAAACCAACACCACACACTTTCCCCATTCCCTGTTTTATATCTGACAAACCCATAAGCCTCACTACGTAGTTTCATAAGTTTCTGCCAAGTCCCAGACGAATCAGTGGACCACTGCCCACCCCACAAACTCTTGTTTCTGAGCCTATATTCGTGACACCACTTCACCCACAAAGAATCCTTCTTCTTCACCAAATCCCATAAATGTCTCACCATATTCGCTTTATTCCACACAACGATATTCTTTACGACCAAACCCCCTTCCTTTAAAGGACAACACACATCCTCCCACGCAACTTTGGCACCATACTTACTCATATCAGAACCAGTCCACAAAAACCTCTGAAGGATATCGTCAACATTTTTAAGAACCTTTTTAGGAAAGATGAATACACCACTCCAATAATGTTGAATACTATGAAGAACAGAGATAACCAATTGGACCCTACCTGCATAACTAAATTTTTTTACCGATAAACTAGTAACCCTCCTAAGCATTCGGTCCTTCAAACTATCATAGTCAATAGTCCTTAATCTCGTAGAAATAAGAGGTACCCCTAAATATTTGACAGGAAGCTCTTTTAACTCCATACCCATCATTTGGCTTAAATCTAATTTGACCTTAGCAGGAAGTCTAGACACAAACATATATACTACACTTCTGGTAATTAGGCTTCAAACCTGACAAGTTCCCAAACTCCTCCATCGCCCTTTTAATAACCTCTAAAGAAGAACTAGTGGCAGCACAAAGAACGAACAGATCGTCCGCAAAAATAAGATGAAAAATGCTTAATTCCACACAGCCCTTATGAAACTGAAAATCAGCTTGCTGCGTATAGTTGCCAATCACGTGAGAGAACCCTTCCATAAGCAGAATGAACAAATAAGGAGAGATAGGGTCTCCTTGCCTCAACCCCTTCGCTCTTTTAAAGTAGCCATCCAAGCAACCCTTAAGACTGGTCGAGTAAGAAGGAGTAGTCACACACTCCATAATCCAAGTAATCATCAAACTAAGAAAGTTCATGGTCTCCAAAACATCTTTTAAGAAACCCCAATCAACTGAGTCATAAGCTTTCTAAAAATCAATCTTCATGGCACACCTAGGAACACCATCCCCTCTATGATACCCTCTCATCAGTTCCTACATAAGTAAAATATTATCCGGAATATGCCTCCTAGGAATAAACGCTGATTGTTGAGCTCTAACCAACCCACTAAGCACAGGTTTTAATCTCCCCACTAACACCTTCGAAATACACTTATAAACCACATTACAGCAGGATATCGGTCTAAAATCCCTCATGGTATTAGGTACAGCTAGTTTAGGGATAAAACTAACAGAGGTAGAATTCTAACTTTTCAGTAATTTACCAGTACAAAAGAACTCAGTCATAGTACTAAAGCCATTGGGGCCTGGCCGGAGCTTTGTTAGAATGAATATAAAACATAGCACTCTTGATCTCCTCAGCAGTGATAGGCTTGACAAGCTCCAACTTTTGAGCTTCAATTAACCTACAATTCATACCTTCCAATCTAGTCGCATTGCTTGTAAGATCATGACCACTATGCCCCAAAAGTTGACTGAAAAAAACTGATAACTTCAGCATGAACAGCTTCCTCACCCACTACTCTGTTACCTTCCAAATCCATAATTGATATCACCTTATTTCTAGCCGTATTAACATTGACCCTTCTATGAAAATAAGAAGTATTCTTTTATAAGGTGGGATGAATATAGACAAAATGTCACAAGTAATATTTTAAGACAAACTAATCATCCGTCAAACATTGGAAGTAATTTTTCTTGCTAAGAAAAAGATGATCCATGTAATTACTTTTGTCATAGCCATCACTTCCAGGTATAATCACACCCGTGTGTACACGGACACATATATACATATGTATATATATTTATAAATTACTAATACGCAACAAAGACTTTCAAATTGCATTTTCTCTAAAGCAGGTTATAAACCTTCCTTTTTAAAAGGTAAATTGTTCATTAATTTGCAAATACTTACTGTGAGAATCCGCAAATGCGACCCCCGGGTCTCGTTCCCATTGTTGGGCGTCTGAAACGTCAGAACGGATTCCGTCATTCCATTTGCTTCTTATTGTGTATGATTTATAGCGGGTGTCCCTTTATCCTATTTCTAGATACAGGAGGGTTCGTTCATAGTCGCCAGTACCTTTTACGAGAAAACGGACAAAAAGGATCGTGTAAGAGGAAAGGCTATAGACAAGCCTTTCTTTACGCGTTTATCTGCGAAACCAGGATTTCATAGGGTTCGGAAACTATGTTACGGATTGGGAAGGTGTTAAGCACCCGTTCCGCCCTTTCGGTCTCTAGTGGTCTTTTATATGTTTATTCTATGTTGAAAAACTTGGATGCTTTTACTGACAGTTTACTACTTCCCAAATGAAAAACCCTAATTTTTTGGGGAAAACGGGGAAAAGGATGAAAACCTTTGTATTCCGAGATCCGATGTTTTTATTTTGAAAGACGTAAATACATATGACAAAAGCCTTTTATTTAAGAGAGAGTTTTCCGTATTATTTCCTCAGATAATGACGGTTTTCTCGTGTTTTGATTACTTTGAAGGAGTTGGGATCTTGTATCGGGACTAATTCAATATGGAATTTAGAACTCTTGAGGGGGTTTCACCAGATATGTCACAATCTATGGGAAAGACAGGACATGCCGGATTTTAATTCCTAAGTATGTTTTATCGGTCCGGGTTTTGAAAACAGAATTTATCCGGATGATAATATACTTACTTTTCTAGTTTTGCAAATAGTTTTATTGGGGTCTTTTGTTTTGAAAGCAGTAGACAATTTTATAACTCGGCAATAAGTTTATTCAAATAAAATGTGGACAGAACAACAGAAGTAAAACAAGTACATAGATATCTAATTTTAGATACTAGAAGGGACTTTCATTACATCCCCGACGAGAATAACTAATAAGAAAGAAAATATAATACGACAGAGAGATCTCCGGCAATAATAATCTTCTCTTTCTTCAGATATTTCAGAGAATTCTATTCCAGATCGGGACACGTCGAGTGTCGAGAATAGATTCGATAATACTTCAGAAATAAGACGATAGTAGAAAATACTTGATAAGAACAGAAAATAAGATATAAAACTCAGAATTCTTAGATCCAAGTTGCTATCCAGAACCCTTGGGGGTGTTGGCCTATTTATAGTGCTGGGGAGGGATTGTCGCGCGACACTTTTCTTGAAAGGGCAAGTGTTGTGCGACATGTTAATCAATGTCGTGCTACAAACGGCTGAAGTGATGTTTCTGACAGACTGATGTGTCAGAGAGTGGATGATCTGGTGTCAGAGGGTTTGTCGCGCGACACAAGGGAGATTGTCGCGCGACATACTGATTTGTCGTGCGACAATTCACTTAAAAATAGGTTTGTTTGGCCAACAAACCCTTTTGGGACAGTTTCAGGTGCTCGGGTGGGTCCCGAACTCCAAAAATAGTACTTCTCGAAGGTCATTAGGGTTCTTGCGGGGGTCACGGATCGGGGTGTCTACAGACCCTCTCGACTCAAGCTCATTGCTTGCAAGGAATTGAGGCGACTGGAAGAGACCGTGGTCCATGGCTCCCGCAAGAACTCTAAGGAAGTGTGTGTATGCAAAAAGTGTTCGTAAATGCCTCCGGATAGGGCTTTTGTTACCTCATTGCCTCTTTTGAGGGCTTTCGTTCTTTTGATCTGTAGATAGAAAGGAAATTGCCTCGGAGAGGACTTTTGTGAGCGCTTTTGCCTCTGGCGAGGGCTTGTGATTTTGTGTTTTGTCGTTGGCGAAAATGGTTGCCTCTCTTAGACTGCTAGAGTGAGAGAGAGAAATTTTGTGAGAGTGAAAAGAGCTTCTCGGGAGTTTAAACTTTATCCGGATGTCCTTTTTCCCCGTATTTTTTGAATTTTTACTCTTAAGTTTTTCTCGGGTGAGGATACTTCTCTCAGAAAGCAATTTTCGGATTTCTTCTGCTCTTCATGAAATGATGATTCGAAGGTTTGCTTTCAAGTCATCTTTTCTGTATCGTGCTGAAAAGAAAATTTGTTTGAAAGGGCAATCTCTGATCCCTGGTCTTTGATCTCTTTAGTTCTCATCTTTTCACTTTGTGGGCCCACATCGTTTTCTGTTTTTTCGTTGTCCTTATTTATCCCTCTTTTGGGAAAGACTTTTCTTGGCCTTCTCTGTTTTTGACCAATAGTCTTTTTTATCCCTTGTCGTGATCAGGAGCCTTACTCACCCAAAACGAAGCCCTGAGCCGGTTTTTGGCCTAGCTGTCACTTTTGGTGTGGCTCTCCCTGTCACTCTGCCTTTCTGTTTCTCTCGCTCGCTCTGGGCGCTTGTGCGGGTTTTTTTTTCTCTTTTCTACACTTTCAATTTTTTCTATGCCTGTCTTATTCTGATATTTCTTCCTCTCATTTGACGATTTCGGTTTTTGGGAGATCAGAGATTCCTTTAACCAATGTATTATGTTCATGCAATTTTCAGAGAGATGACTTGGAAGTCTTTTCCTTAGGATATTCATCATGAGTGTTCGGTATATAGAAAGTCTTCGAAAACTGTTCCTCTGAAATATTCCTGCAGGAGAAAAAATGAGACAAAGGTCAAAAAATCAGGGGAAAGGACCATCTGTCGCGCGACACCTCGGTGGAGAGGGGTTTGTCGCGCGACAAACTGGCCATTTGTCGCGCGACATATGCAACCAGTATATAAACCCCCTGCTGAGCTCATTCCACCTCATTCTCTCCTTCCTCTTTCTCTCTCTTCTCTCAAGCGCAGAAGCCCTGCCGCTTTCTCTACTTTCGACTTTCTTCCTTATTTTACCCATACACCGATGGATCCTGCACAGCCCGATCGTCTTAAGGGTGACCAGGAGGAGGTCACCTTTACCGATGCCCAGGGAGTTCTCCGGTGCAGCCCTCACCATGATGATTGGGCGGACCTCAACTGGTACGGCGAGGACGGGGTGGATCGCGGTCGGGCGGTGGTCTACCGAGATGTTACCTGGGTTGTTCCGGTCCCGAATGTTCCTTGGCTCTTGATGGAGCCTGTTTCTCATAAGATCCGTCAACGGTCTCTGGTATGTCTTCCTTTTGTGTATTTATTTGTTCGTTTATTTCTGTCATTTCCTGCATATATTTAAACAATTCTTATGTTTAGTACGCATGTCTGCCTAGAAATAACGTCCGATTTAGTGAACACATACTTTTACTTGTGATACCCTTTAGGTTTAGAAAATTTACATAATTTACCCCTATAACCCTATAACTCTCATAATTACACCAAAGTACCCTCAGTTTGGAAAATTACATAATTTACCCCTATAACCCTATAACTCTCATAATTATACCAAAGTACCCTCAGGTTTTAAAATTTACATAATTTACCCCTATAACCCTATAACTCTCATATTTACACCAAAGTACCCTCAGGTTTGGAAAATTACATAATTTACCCCTATAACCCTATAACTCTCATATTTACACCAAAGTACCCTCAGGTTTTTGAAAAATTACATAATTTACCCTTATAGCCCCATATCTCTCATAATTACACAAAAGTACCCTCAGGTTTTCGAAAAATTACATAATTTACCCTTATAGCCCCATAGCTCTCATAATTACACAAAAGTACCCTCAGGTTACTATATTTATATCTATCTCCGTTTTGTTGTCTGTAGTGGGTCGGCCGAGGTTGGGGTTCTCCCAATGCTATTTCTTTAGAATGGCGACAGGCACCGGCCCCTGTCTAGGAGTTGCTCCTTGCGACTCCATTTGGTCCTCTTTTTGACGCCCTCCTGGAGCGGGTATCTAGGGCGGCTGTGTTGGTGTCGGCTTTGGCCTCTCACTGGTGGGACACCACTCACACTTTTCATTGGAGCTGGGGGGGAGATGACGATGACCTCCCTCGACTTATTTGCTCTGACCTGGATTCCTTCAGGGGGTCCTTATCCAGATCGACATCCCCTTGCGTCTGACGGCAAAGGGTATTGTCGGCGCACTTGGATGGTTTTCGGAGCGACGGAGTTCCGGTGATACGATACCCCGGGCGGTTTTGGTTACGCGTCTGGCGACAGAGAGAGCCAGATTGGTCGCTTCAGGGGCTCTGATGACTCGTCAAGAGGCGCACCAGTACGCCCGTGTTCTTCTCCTGCTGACGCTCCACGATCTTTTTGAGGCCCGTGGGGGGGACACGGCCCATCTCTGGTGGTTGCCTTATCTTCGAGATTTCAGCATCATGTTTGATTATGATTGGGGGGGCTTCATTCTGGCTGTCTTATATGATGCTATGGACCAGGTTTCTCGCCACTTAGCCCTGAATCTTAAGGGCTTTTCTTTGCTGTGGGAGGTATACACTTCTGTCCCTTATCTGTGCTTTTAGTCTTTGCATTTTATCTGCTGATTGTCGTTAATGTTCTTTATGTCTCATTTCTCTTTTCAGAGTTGGTTCGTAGCTTATACCCATCTGGGTAGCGCCCAGGTGGATCTCCTCGTTGAGAACGAGGATCAGTTTCCCCTTCTCCGCCGATTCATCGCGGGGAACTATAGAGCTCCTTATGTATATCAAACCCGGGAGACTGGAGCTGCTACGGTCCATGACCTATTGGAGGAGCATGTAACGTATTTTAGTATTCTTTCTTTTCAATAAATAAATGAGTAGTAAATAGAATAACTGAAATGAAATTTGTTTGTTTTTCAGATTGAGTGGGCCCTCTGGGGTAATCTGGGTCTTCACTTCGGGTATGGTCGTGCTTTGACCTCCTCGAGGACCAGGCGACTGATTAGGGACGAGTATGGCCTCCATTTTTATTTGGGCAAGAGGGTTATCCGCCAGCACACATCGGCCCAATGGCCTCGGGTTCCACTATTTCTGCCAGTTTTGATGAGGCGGATAGGCGAGATTGACCCGGTGACGGTGCAGGCTCTGGTGGACGGGCTTAGTTTCAAGACGTTTACCGAGGAGGGTGACTATGTTGCCTTCGCTGCCCGCTACTTGATGAGGGAGCGAAAGGGGACTCGAGGGCGGGTCTTCTACGAGAGGTACCAGGTGTTGGGAGGCGACCCCAACTACATACGAGGACAGACCCATCTGTCTAGGACGGTCCCCGGTCATCTGCCACCTGTCCCTGATTAGAGGGACAACATATTGGATTCCGACAATGAGGACCCTGAGGGAGAGAGGGGTGTTCCTGCTGCTGCTGAGGGCGGTGATAGACCAGGGGGAGGGAGGTGAGACGACGGCAGCTCCAGAGCAGCCACCTCAGACGACGCCCATGGAGGAGCAGCGCGCTGATGCTAAGGGTTTCGAGTTTCCTACAAGTCCATCGATATCTCCGGGAGTTGTTTTTGGCGATGCGGAGGCTACTGAGAGAGGAGGAGCCGGCTTTTCAGAGAAGTCCTGGGAGCCCGAGGACTTTAGGGTCGACTATGAGCAGTTTAGGCGGACCCCTCCTGCTGCGGTGGCTACTCCTTCTAGTGGGGTCCCGCCTTTGGGGGAGACAGCCATTGCAAATCCTCCGGGTGTTAGCACATATGCTACCCTGACTCCTCTTCCATCGACGGCCATGGGCCCTCCGGCCTGATCTCTAGGTCTCGGCGGCTCATCTTCTCGGCCTCTTCTGTTCCCGATCCGTGAGGAGGGTGGGTCCACTTTCGCTGCTGTTCTGGCGGGTTTGTCGGTTCCTCCGGTAGATCTACCACCATTTTCCAGGGAAATTCCGTATGTCAGCGCTAGTCTACGTCGGTATACGATTCCCAAGTATCCCCTTCCTGAGGATACTTTTGATTTCTTGGGTGGTCGCCCTGGTGATGAGGTACCTACTTTATCTTCTCTTGGTGCTCCTTTATATCTATATATTTATTTATTTTGACTATGCTGATTCTTTTTCTTATTTCTTTTACAGCGGGTGAGTGTACGTGTGGCGGATCTGAGAACTTGGCACGCCCAGCACCTCTACAACTGGAACCTTCTCCAGTACGTTGGTCGAGACCTCCCGGCATATATGCATGACTATCAGAGGGCGATTGACGCTTCTTTACGGATGGACGACCCTCCAACTTCTTCTCATGCCCGGACAGAGTCTCGGAGGAGTAGTAGTCAGACTTCCAGGCGCTCTCGGTCCTCGGTGATCCGTCCCACGGCTTTTGTTCAGTCGACGGGGCCTTCTCAGGCGGTAGTTCCTCCTACTCAGGGAGTCCCAGTAGTTGATCTTATCCCCGAGGAGGGTTCGGGTGACAGCGGGAGCGTATCAAAGTGCGCTCGAGTATATTAGTTTTTCTTTCCTGCACTTATTTAGTTAGTTGGAACAGATAAACAGTAGACAAATAGTGTTAGTAGTTTCTTTAGTTTTGAAAAACTATTTTTGTTGGATTTTATAAAGCTCTTATTTGTAGTGATGATATCTATTCATTATATTCCTTATATGTGTTTGTGACAAAAGACTTAATAATATATACACATGGATTAGTAAATTTATGAGTCATACCATGTGATGTGGTGGTACTTAGGGTCCCTGCAAAAGAGCAGAGTGAGCACAATGCATACAAAAGTGATTCTTTTGGCAAAAATGACTCTTACGTGTAAGAAATGTTAAAATAGGGTACATCAAATAGGATTGTCGCGCGACAATCCCTCCTGGATATGGGTTTGTCGCGCGAAAAACAGGTACAGGACCCTCTTTTTTGCTATAAATGCACCCATCTTCCTTCCTTCATCCCCACACCTTTCCCAAATGTCTTCTTTCCGCACAAATTCTGATTTTTCTTATATTGAAGCCCGAGATGCTCTGGTATCTTCTGAGAATGGTTTGAACTTCAGCGCATTCAGTTCTTTAGTGGCCTGGTGCCATCGTCCTGTAGATTTTTCCTTTTTGTTAGGCGCTTCGTATTTCTGGAGTTCTGCGGATCATCTATTCCGTTTCGGACTAGATGAGCTCTGTCCGACTTATGAGGAATTTTTCTGGCTGCTGCGTTCTGACACTCGTCTCCCGATGGCTGTTCTCATAGAGGAACTCGGTCCTCGAGATATGTTGATTGCTTTGTTAGCCATTCCTCAAGCAGCCTGTGACGATTTTATTATTGACGGGCTTCTTGACCTTCACAAAATGATGAGGTTCTTTCATCGTTATGAGGACAGAGCTTCTTATAGCGTGGGCCGTACTACGGCGGCCATAATTTGTCTTGTTTCTGATATGCTACTAGTGACGGGTTCTTCCCATGTTGATCCGACTATTCTGAGTTTGATTTACCAGGCTAGAAATGGGGAGTTTATAGTGCCTATCGTTCTTGCAGAGACTCTGAATGGTCTAGATGATCTCCAAAGGGGGGCTTCACCCTTCTTCAGGGGGAGTCCGCGCTTGCTATACATGTGGTTGTTGGAGCGTTTTCGATCGGTGGGTTTCAACGGGGTTCGGCTCGACAATCCGACGCACTTCTTCTATCGTCCTCTCTTCGGTGCTTTGACCATGTCTTCTTCTAATTGGACGGTGTGGTTTTCGGAGAACTTTTGCGCTATTCGGTGGAACATTCCTTGGTGGAAGATGAGGGCGATTGTGCTTAGTACAGGGGGTCAAAACTACGTTCGGCTCCGAGGACTCTGGTTTACTTCCTTTTATCTCCCAGGACGTCTTCTTCGGCAGTTCAACGTGCCTCAGAACATTCCCCTTGGTCTGAACAACTTTTCCTCTGAGTCCAAATTTGTAACTCCGCATGTCTCTCTATCAGTGGAGAGGATGTGGTGTGCTCGACTGACTCGTCAGTTCAACTATGCCCGTTTTAGTATTAACCGGCCCCTCCGGGCTGACATTATCCGCTCTTGCTGGCAATCTCTAGAAGGAGAGCTGATTGATGACCCCTTTCAAATAGAGTGATTCCGATTCATGGATACTGGGACCACTGATGATAACGTTGTCTTTGCGTACCAAATCTTTGATGAGGCTCGAATCGATTTGGCCACTGAGGACCCAGTGTGGCCTACTCCTAGGGCTTAGGTTTTCCTGTATTCTTGCATTTCAGTAATCTCCTTTGTAATCTCCGGTGTTCTGAACCACCTTAATAATATACGAGGAATTGCTTTGTGGAAAATAATTGTTCTTTACAATGTTTAAACCGGGCCTGACGTCACTTCTCAGGTTGACTGCGTTCCCCTTTTGATTTTCAAAGAACAAAAGTTTGAGTTGGGGCTCAGGTTTACGTAGTTCTTATCTACACATGTTATATCTATTGGAAATAATTCTTCAAACGATCCATGTTGACCGGTGAATGCAGTAACTGTCCGTCTAAATCTGTGAGTATAGCGGCTCCCCCTGTATTAATCTCTTTGACGATATACGGCCCAATCCACTTCTGTCTGAACTTTTCCCTCGAATCCCTGGCTGGTTCTCGAATCTCTTTCAACACGATGTCGTTCTCATTGATACCCCGAGTCTTTATTTTCTGGTTAAATGCTCGAGCGATTCTCTTCTGATACCCTTGGTGGTGATACGCGGCTTTCAATCTCTTCTCATCTAGCAGGACCAGCTCGTTGTAACGTGCCTGGACCCACTCTAGCTCATTAACTTGATTCTCTAGCATTACTCTGAGGGAGGGGACCTCTAACTCAACAGGAGGACTGCTTCCATCCCGTACGTAAGGAAAAATGGGGTTACCCCAGTAGAAACTCTCTCGGTGGTGCGGTACCCCCACAATGCATATGGTAATTTTTCGGGCCAGTCTCGACAGGTGTCGGTCATCTTGCTTGAAATATTCTTCAGGTTCTTGTTGGCAGCCTCAACTGCCCCCATTGGTTTGTGGTCTATATGACGAAGATTTGTGTCTGGTAATACCGTATTATTCCATGACTGTGTTAGCCTCTCCTTCGAAGTGGGTGCCGTTGTCCAAGATAATCTCATGTGGGACCCCATACTGGCAGATGATATTCCGTCTAACGAATCGGGCCACTTTCCTAGCATCAAGGGTCTGGAAAGACTCAGCCTCCACCCATTTGGTGAAGTAGTCAATGGCTACTAGTATGAATTCATGGCCGTTGCTGGCCTTGGGAGAAATTTTCCCAATAATGTCAATTCTCCAGGTTGCAAAAGGCCAGGGAGCAGTCATGTTGTACAATTCTTTCGGAGGAAGCTTCTGAGACTTAGCATAGATTTGGAATTTGTGACAACGGCGCACGTGGTTAACGCAATCGTTTTGCAGGGTAGACCAGTAATAGCCTTGTCTGATGATTTTACGGGCAAGTGTATGACCGTTCATATGAGGTCCACAATCCCCCCCATGTATTTGATCTATCATTTTGACAGACTCTTTCTCAGTGAGACATTGGAGATGAGTCTCGTCATAGTTTCTCTTATATAGCCTTCTGGCGCAAAGTATGAATCTTGACGCTAATCTTCTGAGTGTAACTCGCGTTCTCTTGTCCGTTTGCTCGGAATACCGATGATTCTTCAACAGGTTCCAGATGTCAAAAAACCAAGTAGATGAGCCCCCTTCCCTTCATTCTCTATCTCAAGGACCATGTAGTGGGCTGGTCCTGATCTTCTTTGTACTGTAAGAGTGATTTCTTTTATCCCCTCCGGGATATCGATCATAGATGTCAGGGTTACTAGTGCGTCGGCAAAACTATTTTGTGACCGGGGGACATAGTAAAACTCCGAGTGCTCAAATCTTCATGCGACATCCTCCAGCCGGGCGAGGTATGGGACTAACTTCTCATCCCTAATCTTCTATTCCTTTAGAACTTGGTGGACTACTAACGCCGAATCTCCATACACTTGTATTCTCTTTATACCCTTTTGGAGCACAATCTTCCATCCGATTATACAGGCTTCATACTCGGCCATATTGTTGGTGCAGAAGAAGTTTAGACGATATGATACCAGAGAGTGAGTTTGATCTGGGGAGACTAGCAGAATACCAATCCCATTCCCATTTCGGTTAGCGGCCCCGTCGAAATACAATTTCCAGTCTTCATCGATCTCAACATTCATGATAGTTTCATTTGGAAACTCTGCCTCTTCCAACATATCCCCCAATATTGGATTGTGGGCTAGGTAGTCAGCTATGATCTTGCCTTTGACTGCCTTCTCGGTCATGTAGGTGATGTCAAATTCGGAGACTAAGAATAACCATTTTGCCATACGGTTCGAGAGAGCCGGTTTCTCGAAGAGGTATTCCAACGGATCGATTCGTGATGCCAAGATGACCGGGAAAATCAGCATGTAATGCCGTAATTTCTGCGTTACCCAGACAAGAGCGGTGCATGATTTCTCCAATGGCGTATAGTTTATCTCGATCGGGGACAATTTCTTGCTAACATAGTAAATGGCCTGCTCCTTTCGTGTGTCAGTCAGATGTTGGGCTAGCATGGCTCCTATAGCTGTATCGATGACCATTAAGTATAGGAATAAGGGCAACCCGGCCTGCGGTGAGGCCAATACTGGGGGGTTGGAGAGGTAGTCCTTGATTCTGTCAAAAGCCTCTTGGCACTGATCGTTCCATTCTCCTGGTGAAGACTTCCTTAGGAGTTTGAAGATGGGTTCGCACGTCTGAGTGAGTTGAGAGATGAACCTACTGATATACTGCAAATTACACAAAAATCCCTGGACTTCTCTCTCGGTACGAGGTTCAGGCATATCTCGGATAGCTTTAACCTTGGCAGGGTCTACCTCGATTCTTTTCTTACTGACTACATAGCCCAGGAGTTTCCCTTTGGTTACCCCGAACACACATTTCTGCGGATTGAGTCTCATCTGACACTGGCGGAGCCGGTCAAAAAAGGCCCGCAAGGCTGGGACATGGCCTTCCCTCTCTTTCGACTTGATAATCATATCGTCCACATATACTTCTACTTCTTTGTGGATCATGTCGTGGAAGATAGCTATAGCTGCCCTCTGATATGTTACCCCGGCATTCTTTAGCCCGAATGGCATAACGGTGTAGCAATATGTTCCCCATGGCGTGATGAATGCTGTTTTCTCTTGGTGGTCCGGGTGCATCTTGAACTGATTATACCCAGCGAAACCATCTACGAACGACTTCAAGGCGTGGTTGGCGGTATTATCCACTATCAAATCAATGTTGGGCAATATGAAATCGTCTTTCGGGCAAGCCTTGTTAAGATCCCAGTAATCCACACACATGCGAACCTTCCCATTTGCCTTTGGAACAGGCACAATGTTGGCCAACCAGGAAGGGTACTCAATCACTCACAAGAACCCCACACTCAGTTGCTTCATCACTTCTCCTTTTACTTTCAGGGACCATTCCGGCGTAAGTTTCCTCAATTTCTGCTTAACGGGCCTAGACTCTGGCTTGGTGTGTATCTCGTGCATGACTATCTGGCTGTTTAAGCCTGGCATATCAGCATAGGACCAGGCAAAAACATCCACGTACTCATTCAGAGTTTGTGTGAATTCCTCTCTTTCAGCCTCGTTCAGATTCGCCCCGATACGAACCTCTTTCCTTTCCTCTTTCGTCCCGAGATTAATCACAAGAGTGTCTCCCTCCTCGCTCTGTATACGCTGTTCCTCCCGTTCAGGGTGTTCGTTTAGTCTTTATATTTCCATATAGGCAATTACAGAATCAAAACTAACAGGATACCGCAAAATAGAATCTTCTTCATTAATAACAGTGTTTACAGGTACAAGTTTGAAAAGTAAATCTAGGAGAGACTCCTCCTTAGCCCTACCCTCGCTCTTATCTCTTACCCTTACAATTTCACTCTTTCCCCCCTTTTCCTGGTAATCTGAATCAGCGTGTATTAAGTGTACAGGATCGTCTCTTGGCTCATCATTCTCTAGAGCCATGACGTCGAAGAGATCTCCGATCATTTCTTCCTCTTCATCTTCCTTGTCTCCATTTTCTTCTCTCGACCCGATCATTAACTTAGTAGAGAAGCTGTGTATAATATTTTCTTTGAGATAAAGGTCCTCTTCATAGAAGATTTTCCATCCTGGAAGGTTATCACCGTCGCTGTTTCTCCAAGGCTCCTGAAAGCCGCAAAAGGGGAAGTCCTCTCCTTTCTTGACAAAAAACCCATTGAGTGAGCTAAAACTCGGATACTGATGCCCTCGGCCCATTTTCTCTTGGTTGTCTTCTTCGGTGTGTTAGTACCCCAACCCTTCTCTTTCACGCCTCGTTACTGGTTCCAAGGCCTGAAGTAATCCTTGTTGTCCCCTTTCCCAGGCTGGCTCCAGGTAAGTATTTCATCATTCTCAGCATATTTGTGATCTTGGCGCTAAGACCGGGGATATTATCGGGGGAAGATACTCGATTTTCTAAGTGGTGAGGGCTTGCACTTGAGGCTCGTAAGAAAAGCCCCCCAACTGTATGCTCTGGCTCCCGATGCCTAAGACGGGTAATTCCAGATCTGCCAAGGTCCTTTCAGGATCTCCTTGGATGGTGATTATCCTCCCCTCGAATGGTATTTTGATTTTCTGGTGTAAGGAGGAGGGGAGCGCTTCTATGTCATGTAGCCATGCTCTTCCCAACAGGAGGTTAAAACTAGAGGGAATGTCAATGATTTGAAAGTCGATCATAAAGTTTTTGGGACCGACCATGAGATCAAGCTTCAGAGAACCCAGAACGGCCCTCCTAGTGTTGTCATAGGCTCTAACGGTTACAGCTGACGGGGAAAGCTCTGAATCTAAGATACGCAAACATCTGGCGGTCTTCAAAGGGCAAACATTTATAGTCGACCCGTTGTCGATGAGGACTTATGGCAGGATTTTTCCTCGGGTCCGGACAGTGATATGGAGGGCCAGGCTGTGTTTCTTTCCTAACGGAGATAAGTCTTCATCTGAGAATGACAGACTTCTTTGGACTGTAAGCGACCCAATCATGTTTGGCAATTGTTCTGGCGTAAAATCCGGTGATATGACGGCCTCGTCCAGTAGTTTGATGAAGGCAGTCCTGTGGGGTTTGGAGGCGACCAGGAGGCCCCAAATGGTAATATGTGCCTGGGTCTTCTTCAAATGTTCCAGTACTCGGTCACCCCCTATTTCCTGAGGAGGAGATGTTTTCTCAATACCCATCGATGGTGGTTGATATACCCTCCCCGAACGGGTAATTTGCTGTATCCATAGAAATGCGGGGTCCGATCCTTCTGAGGTTTCTGATGACTCTGGTTTTACCGACCAACTGAAAGTCTTGGGAAAGTCTCTGTCATACAGATTGCCTCTTTGGGAAGGCCTCGGGGCCTCCAAGGTTGTTTCTTCTTATCATGGGTCCATCCTATACCAGATTTTTCGGAATTGGTTTTGATTTTAAGTGGTTGTGAGATCCCCTGATTTGCCTTTCCTAAACCCTGCTCGGGTAAGAAATTCATCTTAACCATCCATTGATCGATTATCGGATTGAGGCCTGGGGCAACTTGAGTTCTTTCTGGCAGCACAACGGGTGATATGTAAGCTGGGTTGTCTTGAATGAGTCCCACGGGATCAAAACCTTCTTCATCCGTGGTCAATGCATTAATTCCCGCAGGTGGAGCATGGTTAGGAAGGGGGTTGTTAGTGACATTGGGCCCGCCGAGTGCGGGTATAGTACCAGCCTCGATTAGGTCTTGGATACGATGGCGAAGAGCTAAACAGCGTTCCGTGTCATGGCCCGCGGCTTGATGGTATGCACAATTCTCATTCATTCTCCAGGTGCTGGGAATAGGGTTTGGTAGGGGGTGTGGGTTGAGTGGAGTGATTAGTTCGGTTTTTCGGAGTAGTTCCAGACTTTTGACCAGGGTAGTGGGAAAGGTGCAGAAGTTCCTTCTTTTCTTACCCTCTGTGCTCGAAGAGTCTCCTTGTGTGGGCCAACTCATCGTGGGTGTTTGTGGCGGCTACTGAAATGGGTTTTGTTGATAGGGGTATGAGCTTAGTTGGTTTACGGTTGGAGTGGCCGTCTTTCTCCCGGTGTATGAGGGCTTTCTTGGTATCGATCTCTGCCTTCTTGACCAGCTCTTCCTCTACTTGTGACCCCATACTTAACAGGGCTCTGAAGTGTGGGAAAACATGCTTTCCCATGCAACCCAATACGGTTGGATTGAAATTCTTCTGTATGATCTCCAACTGCTCTTCTTCATCGGGCCGTTTGGACATTTGGGAGGCCATTTCTCTCCAGCGTGTGACAAAGTCGCTGAAGCCTTCCTTCTCGCCTTGTTTGGCCATTTCCAGGTGTTTACGGGTAATTTCCAAATCCTCGTTGGACCCGTATTTAGTCATAAATTCTTTGACAATATCCCCCCAAGTTTTCGTGTGATGACTCTCTAGATCAAAAAACCATCTCAGGGTGACCCCCGTGAGAGTCATGTGAAAGGCCTGAGCCAATTCCGGTTCTCCACAACCGGACACATGCATGGATCTGATGTAGGATTGGAGGTAAGTTTTCGGAGGTGTGGTTCCCGTAAACTTGGTGATAGAAGGGAGCTTGAATCCCTAGGGTAATCTTGCTTCTAGGTAGAGGGAGAAAGCATTCATATCTGTAATCTCGTATGCTCCTTTTATAAGAGAAACCCCTTTTTGCAGAACCCTCATCTGTTCCTTCAGCTTCTTCATTTCTTCACTTTCTCTTGACACCTCGTCTGGCTGTTCCTGAGCTATAATCGATTCTGCATACACTACCCGGAGTCGGTTGATGTCTGGGTAAATAGGAGGAGCTACTGGGGCCGGGGGTGGAATAGGCCTTACGGGAACTTGTGGCCATGGTTGGTACTGATGATCAAAACCCTGTTGGGGTTGCGGCCAGACGATGGGTGGTTCTTGTTGCTGATAAGTAGGGCCAGAATCTGGGGCCCATTGATTCTGATTGTTGGGATCGGTTTGGACGGACCCAGCTGTGATGGGACCCGTTTGTGGTGGGTTGGTTCCTTGGACTGAGGGAAGTACTTGTGATGACTGCCCTTTGATTCAGATCTCGATTCGGTGGTAATCGTTCGAACCCCGGTGGTGCAACTCGTTCGGCTGACAATTCTTCTATTCGAATCTGGGTACCCTGTTGCTCGTTCGTGAGGTTTGCTAGATTCTTGCTGATGGTCATAAGCAAACGATGCATCTCGGCTAAGGTTGGCTGAACTGCTGACGCCTCTGCTAGGCTCTGATCTGTTTCTTGATTCTCACGTCCATCGGCCATTGCGAAAGTGCTTGGTCTCATTAATCTTCCGGTATGATCTCAACCGGCCCAACCTTCCAGACTGTCGTCGTTTTACGGCTGTAGATGAAACCACGTGGCGAAGATGAAGGAAGACTACGATGCGACTCGATTTTTGCCAAAAGAACCACTAAAATTAAATCACCGAGAAAAGACTCGGGTTTTTAAAAGGTGATGTAAAGTAAGCCGTAGGGTGGTACATCCCCTATGGCTGTTTGACAAGTGTTTTAGCCGACTCGATCTTACATGCAACGCAGGATGTACGAACGGTTAAGGCTTCAGGCTCCCTCCTATTTGGCAAGACCTTGCGATATACCCCAGGGGCGGGTACGTGCAAGAGCCTTTTGATATACTTTCCGGGTACGTGAGTGTTCTCGTCACTCGATATACCTCGGGGGCGTACTTGGCCAAGGAGAGTGGAAGTAAATGCTTTCGGTTTATGTTGGCCCAAGCAAGCCAACTCCCTACTCACTTATAATACTTTCGCGGGTTTGGGGTAAATTCACACTCGTAGAACCAATGCATGATTTGTGAAGGTGCGTGCAAAGTTCGATAGGTTGGTTTTACAAATATCATTATCTTTATTACGTACTTTTGGAAAACTTCCATTTTTAGAAAAAGGTTTCTTCTCAATCAATTAACATAAAAAGGGAGTAGGGAAAGCAGTAAAAGCAAATATTCAACAAATAAACAAAAGTCCACATATAATAGTCTAGTTTAATAGTGTCCCCAACAGAGTCGCCACTGTGAGAATCCGCAAATGCGACCCCCGGGTCTCGTTCCCGTTGTTGAGCGTCTGAAACGTCGGAACGGATTCCGTCGTTCCATTTGCTTCTTATTGTGTATGATTTATATCGGGTGTCCCTTTATCCTATTTCTAGATACAGGAGGGTTCGTTCAGAGTCACCAGTACGTTTTACGAGAAAACGGACAAAAAGCATCGTGTAAGAGGAAAGGCTATAAACAAGCCTTTCTTTACACGTTTATCTGCGAAACTAGGATTCTATAGGGTTCGAAAACTATGTTACGGATTGGGAAGGTGTTAAGCACCCGTTCCGCCCTTTCGGTCTCTAGTGGTCTTTTATATGTTTATTCTATGTTGAAAAATTTGGATGCTTTTACTGACAGTCTACTACTTCCCAAATGAAAAACCCTAATTTTTAGGGAAAAACGGGGAAAGGGATGAAAACCTTTGTGTTCCGAGATCCGATGTTTTTATTTTGAAAGACGTAAATACAGATGACAAAAGCCTTTCATTTAAGAGAGAGTTTCCCGTATTATTTCCTCAGCTAATGACGGTTTTCTCGTGTTTTGATTACTTTGAAGGAGTTGGGATCTTGTATCGGGACTAATTCAATATGGAATTTAGAACTCTTGAGGGGAGTTTCACCAGATATGTCACAATCTATGGGAAAGACAGGACATGCCGGATTTTAATTCCTAAGTATGTTTTATCAGTCCGGGTTTTGAAAACAGAATTTATCCGGATGATAATATACTTACTTTTCTGGTTTTGCAAATGGTTTTATCGGGGTCTTTTATTTTGAAAGCAGTAGAATATTTTATAAGTTGGCAATAAGTTTATTAAAATAAAATGTGGACAGAACAACAGAAGTAAAACAAGTACACAAATATCTAATTTTAAATACTAGAAGGGACTTTCTTTACCTCCCCGACGAGAATAATTAATAAGAAAGAAAATATAATACGGCAGAGAGATCTCCGGTGATAATAATCTTCTCTTTCTTCAGATATTTTCGAGAATTCGAATCCAGATCGGGACACGTCGAGTGTCGAGAATAGATTCGATAATACTTCAGAAATAAGACGATAGTAGAAAATACTTGATAAGAACAGAAAATAAGATATAAAACTCAGAATTCTCAGATCCAAGTTGCTGTCCAGAACCCTTGAGGGTGTTGGCCTATTTATAGTGCTGGGGAGGGATTGTCGCGCGACACTTCCCCTGAAAGGGCAAGTGTCGCGCGACATGTTGATCAATGTCGTGCGACAAACGGCTGAAGTGATGTTTCTAAGAGACTGATGTGTTAGAGAGTGGATGGTCTGGTGTCAGAGGGGTTTATCGCGCGACACAAGGGAGATTGTCGCGCGACATACTGATTTGTTGTGCGACAATTCCACTTAAAAATATGTTTGTTTGGCCAACAAACCCTTTCGGGGCAGTTTCGGGTGCTCGGGTGGGTCCCGGACTCCAAAAACAGTACTTCTTGAATGTCGTTAGGGTTCTTGCGGGGGTCACGGATCGGGGTGTCTACACTTATGTGCAAACATTTTTGGCTTTTCGATGGACAGTTAGCGTATAAAGTGATTGTCTTTAAAAATAATTATTTTTCTAGCATAACCAAAAAAAAATATTGGCAGAACTTCCAAATTTATACACGTGAATTTCGGCCTTGGAAACATTTTTTGGTCATGAAACATTGAATTTATATTATCTCATTACAAATTTGAATTTCTTTAGATTTTTGATTAGGAAAAAATGGAACTGACTCTCAATTTCAAACATCAGTATAGTTTATAGATTATTTAAACTAGGATATTATGATAGCCGTTGGATGATGATGATCTTGTGGAACTGTGGTGGAGATCGAATAGAGGCAGGTAAAGCAAAGGGGTTGGGAATAGGAGTATTGTAGCGAACCCGAAAATTGAACAGCCGAATTTTACCGAGCCGAACCCAAAAAAAAAAAAAAAACTAAAACAAAGAATCCGAACCGAAATCAAATATGTTTGGTTCGAATTTGAGGCGTGATATTGTAAAACTGAACATAAAAAACTAAACCGAATCAATAAATATGTGACTCGAAAATAATATTATTTCACTATTTGATATTTGATGGCCCTAAATTTACAAAGTCTTGTGAGAAATCCACTCTTTGGGTTATCGTGAAAATTGAAGCTATATTATAATTGTAAAAGTTAATATTTTTTTGATTCGAAATATGTATTTTTCTAACAAAAGTAAGTGTTGTCTTATGATTTATTTAATTTTAAAAAATATATATGAAAATTGAAATAAACAAAATCAAAACTGAACCAAAAAATTTAGTTCGAGTTTGGGTTAAAAAAATTTAGAAGCAAAAATGAAACCCAAATTAAACTTTCAAATTCAATTTACGTTTAAGTTTTTTAATTTTTAACCAAACCGAATTGGGAACACAATATTAGTGGGGCAATGATCCTCACTTTTTACGGATTAAGGGCAGTAGATCAATTTGTAAACCAAAGTTGACCTTCTACACAACAAAAGTAAAACACCTGGACACGTGGCAGGAGCCTACGAAGAGTCTTGTCAAAATGGTATTAGGTGCTTTAATTTGTTGGCTCTGGGAGCTCTATTTGCTATCCTATACTCTCTGGTTGATTCTTGGGGTGAAATAAATTATTCATCACTTTTCTTAATTTTTTTGGAAGAGTTACGTTGTCATTATTTAATAGGTGTTGTACGAAAAATCTTTTAAATCTTTGAAAGTGGATTAGTTCCACTATGAAAATGAACCTATAAATATGTATTATTTGATTTCCTTATTTGACCTTGTTCAAAGTCTAATTAAAGATTAAACATTCTAAACTTATTGTTTACTAGGAACTTAAATCTTATTATGTTCAATGTTTTTGACATGGTAATACCTCTTTCACAGGAACAATAGGCCAAAGTTCACCGCATGGCCGGATTGTTCTTGTCTAATCATTAGGCCAAAGTTCACTACATGGATTGTTCTTGTCTAATCATTTTTTTTTGTGATACATTGTGGGTTAAATTCTAATAAATTATTGCATGTCTCTATCTTCATTTATAGATTAATAAATTAAATGAAGTCTATACACACATACACATACATACATACATACATACATACATATATATATATATATATTTGTTCATAATTAAATTCTTTCACGTGACATCTTTTAAGGAAATTCAACTTCTTTTTCTCTCTATTTGTATCAATTCTCAAAATAAATATGATGAATAACTAATTTGTCCCATATTGGTTATTTGATTTAACATTTACATTTATTTATGAGCTTAGCATTTAGGGTGTGTTTGATAGGCCATATTTTTCATGGAAAATATGGCTTTTCCACCCAAATTTTCACTTTTGTAGTGTTTGATTGCAAATATTTCTCATGTAATCAAACTCCCACTTTTTCTACTATTCATCTCATTTTCCTTTTAAAGGTGGAAAATATTTTCTTTGGGGTGGGGGGTTTAGTTTTCCAGGCAATTCGCACAAGGGTCGAGACAATTCAATGACATCATGCGTAGTCTAAAAAAAAAAATTTGTTTTTTGATGAAGTAAAATTGTTAAAAAAATAAAAAAACTGTTTTTAAAAAAACTGTTTTGTTATGAAGTAAAATTGTTCAAAAAAAAAAAACTGTTTTTTGATGAAGTAAAATTGTTAAAAAAAATAAAACTGTTTTAAAAAAAACTGGTTTTCGATGAAGTAAAATTGTTCAAAAATAAAAAAACAGTTTTTTGATGAAGTAAAATTGTTCAAAAACCAAAAACTGTTTTTTAAAAAACTGATTTTCGATAAAGTAAAATTGTTCAAAAATAAAAAAACTGTTTTTTGATGAAGTAAAATTGTAAAAAAAAAAAAAAAACTGTTTTCAAAAAAACAGTTTTTCAATGAAGTAAAATTGTTCAAAAATTGTTTTCAAAAAAACTGATTTTCGATGAAGTAAAATTGTTCAAAAATCAAAATACTATTTTTTGATGAGGTAAAATTGTAAAAAAGAAAAAAAAGAAACTGTTTTTAAAAAATCTGATTTTTTAGGTAAGTTCCATGTAAAAAAGATACAAGTTCCATGAAAAAAGATTCAAGTTCCATGGAAAATAATAGCTATCAAACAACAAAAGTTGGAAAAAGTTACAATTACCATAGAAAATAATGTCTATCAAACACTAAAAGATGAAAAAGTACACTATTTTCCGGGTAAAAAATTAAGGCAATCAAACACATTTAATTGACATTTTACATGCAACTCAATTCTAGGTAATTCAATTGCCTGAAACTTATTTTATTTCCATACAAATTCCATGCTCGCAATCAAACGCACCCTTATTGTTTCTTTTTTTTTTTTTTTTGAATTTAACATATTTTATCATTTGTTGCTCTCGCAAATTAGTACATAATAATAGCGTCCCTCTATTTTAAATAAACACACCAAATTTTCACAGCATGTTAAGTGACCTAAATTATTTAGCTAGCTTATTTTGTCCAAAGAAACAAAAAAAAGTACTAATGTTTCTGACAAGTTAATTAATGCCTCTTTCACAAGAATCAGAGGTCAAGTTAATTAATGCCTCTTTCACAAGAATCATTTCTTTTTTTGTGATACATTGTGGGTTAAATTCTAATAAATTATTGTATGTCTCTATCCTTATTTATAGATTAATAAATTAAATGATATATATACACACACATATATATATATGTTCATAAATTATTTCACGTATATATATATATATATGTTCATAAATTATTTCACATAACATTTTTAAGGAACTTCAACTTCTTTTTCTTTATCTGTATCAATTCTCAAAATAAATATGATGAATAACTAATTTGTCCATTAGTTATTTCCATATTGATTATTTGATTTAACATTTACACTTCTTTATGAGCTTAGCATTTACACTTCTTTATGAGCTTAGCATTTATTGTTTCTTTTTATTTTTTTTTTGGATTTAACTTATTTTATCATTTGTTGCTCTCGCAAATTAGTACATAATAATGGTGTTCCTCTATTTCAAATGGACACTCCAAATTTTCAAGGCACGTTAAGTGACCTAAATTATTTAGCTAGTAGCTGCTAAATAATTTTGGACCTATGTGACAAAGAAAAAAAAACCATTCAGATTCTATGGAAATTATATTATTGAGAGTTTTAGGTGACAAAAAGATGTAAATAGAGACAAAATGAGGAGAAAGAGAACATGGGGACAAGAGTGTGAAATTGAGTTTTGTAAAATATATGATTTTGTTTATTCATTTAACATCTTATATAAATATAAGATGAATAATACTTATTTATTATTGGCACATGACATACTCTCATGAATTGAGAACATGTTACTTTTATTATTACATGTCATTGGCGTTGCACAATTTTTTTTTAATGAAAAAATAGCTATTTGAAAGTGGATTAGTTCATTTATGGAAATGAACCTTTAAATATGTATTATTTGATTTTATTATTTGACCCTGTTTAAATTCTAATTAAAGATTAAACATTCTAAACTTATTGCTTACTAGAGAACTTAAATTTTATTCTGTCCAAAGAAACAAAAAAGTAATAATGTTTTTGACATGTTAACGCCTCTTTCACAGGAACAAAAGGCTAAAGTTCACTTCATGGATTGTTCTTGTCTAATCATTTCCTTTTCTGTGTTACATTGTGGGTTAAATTCTAATAAATTATTGCATATCTCCATCTTCATTTATAGATTAACTAGTGAATGCCCGTGCCTACGGCACGAATTTATACTTTTAAATTTAAATATAAACTAAATATAAAATTTATTTGCACATCCATTAAACATCAAATATTAAAATAAATATCATTATCAAGTATTTCTAACTAAATAAAAGATGCCTAAGTCGTTAAAAAATAATATAATAAAGTTAATAATAATTATCATAAATTAAACTAAACAATAAATAAAAATAGAGTTTTGCTTCATTTTTTAGAACTTTCTGTCTCCACACAGTTGCACAAAGATTTATGCAACATGGAATAAATATAAAAATATTATCAGTTATTTTAAGATTCATAAATAAATTTTGTATTTATTTAATCATAAAAGAGATGTAAAAGTACTAAGGAAGAGTGAGAGATAAAACTTACATAAGTAATATTCATTTATTGGTTCATGTTCTCACAATTCATATGATTAGCATAAAAGTCGTCTAATGCCATCGCACCTATCAAGTCAAGCTCTATTTGCTCAAGCCATTCCCCTAATACACTTAAATCCATAGAATTTGTCTTTAATTGTTTCTGAATTATTTTAATTGGCCATGTAGAAGAAAGTGTATTCACTACAACATATATCAGAATTGAGAGATGTGGATGAGATCCATTTTCCTTAAGTTCTTGAAATAGTTTTTCTTTATTAAAAATGTGGTCCTTAACAAATGATCCGGGAATCATCTTTTCTTGCTCAAATTGTATCCACAATTGGTGGATATCGCGTTTTGCTTCCTCTAGAAGCTGGAGAAATCCCATAGAGTAAATTGGTTTTTTATGTTCAAAAATATATTTCTTTGCGTTATCCCATTTGGCTGGCAAAGTGGCAGCAATTTTATTAATAATGTCTTCTTCAGATAATTTTATTAATAATGTCTTCTTTGGTATGAAACAAATATTTTCTTGAAAACAATTTAAAATAGAAAAAGAAAATAGGGAGAAATGGAGATACAAAATACAATCAACTGTGTTTTACTGATAGATAGGAGAGAGAAACCTTGGGACTAATATAATTATTTATCACTCTTATTATGTTTTATTAGTAAACAAACTGTATTAAAAAAAAGGAAGGAGATAAACCAAAAGGAGAAGCAAACCTTGCAATATGCACGCACAGTTTTTTTTTTTTCCTTTTTATATAGTACAACTTTTTATTTCTTTGGTATGGAACTAATATTTTGGTTGAAAACAATTTAAAAGGAAAAAGAAAATAGGGAGAAATGGAGATACAAAATAAAATGAACTGTGTTTTACGGATAGATAGGAGAGAGAAACCTTGGGACTAATATAATTATTTATCACTCTAATTCTTTTTTATTAGTAAACAAACTGTATTAAAAAAATTGAAAAAAAGGAAGGAGATAAACCAAAAGGATAAGCAAATCTTGCAATATGCATGCACCGTTTTTTTTTCCTTATACAGTATAACTTTGTTTTTCTATGGAACTAATATTTTTCTTTTTTATTAGTAAACGAACTATGTTTAAAAAAAAGGAAGGAGATAAACCAAAAGGAGAAGTAGATCTTGCAATATGCACGCACAATTTTTTTTTTTTATTTAGTACAACTTTTTATTTCTTTGGTATGGAACTAATATTTTGGTTGAAAACAATTTAAAAAGGAAAAAGAAAATAGGGAGAAATGGAGATACAAAATAAAATGAACTGTGTTTTACGGATAGATAGGAGAGAGAAATCTTGGGACTAATATAATTATTTGGCACTCTTATTGTTTTTTATTGGTAAACAAAGTGTATTAAAAAAAAAGAAAAAAATGAAGGAGATAAACCAAAAGGAGAAGCAAATCGTGCAATATGCACGCACATTTTTTTTTCCCTTATACAGTACAACTTTTTATTTTTTTTGGTATGGAACTAATATTTTTTTCTTTTTTATTAGTAAATGAATTGTGTTTAAAAAAAAAGGAGATAAACCAAAAGGAGAAGCAAATCTTGCAATATGCATGCAACAGTGTTTTTTTTCCCCTTTTTATATAGTACAACTTTTTATTTCTTTGGTATGGAACTAATATTTTGGTTGAAAACAATTTAAAAAGGAAAAAGAAAATAGGGAGAAATGAAGATACAAAATAAAATGAACTGTGTTTTACGGATAGATAGGAGAGAGAAATCTTGGGACTAATATAATTATTTATCACTCTTATTCTTTTTTATTGGTAAACAAACTATATAAAAAAAAGAAAAAAAAGGAAGGAGATAAACCAAAAGGAGAAGAAGATCTTGCAATATGCATGCACAACTTATTTTTTTTTCCTTTTTATATGGTACAACTTTTTATTTCTTTGGCATGGAACTAATATTTTGGTTGAAAACAATTTAAAAAGGAAAAAGGAAATAGGGAGAAATGGAGATACAAAATAAAATGAACTGTATTTTAACATTATAGAAGAGATAAACCTTGGGACTAATATAATTATTTATCACTCTTATTTTTTTTATTAGTAAACAAATTGTATTAAAAAAAAAGGGAAGGAGATAAACCAAAAGGAGAAACAAACCTTGCAATATGCATGCACAGTGTTTTTTTTTTCCTTTTTATATAGTACAACTTTTTATTTCTTTGGTATGGAACTAATATTTTGGTTGAAAACAATTTAAAAAAGAAAAAGAAAATAGGGAGAAATGGAGATACAAAATAAAATGAACTATGTTTTACGGATAGATATGAGAGAGAAATTTTGGGACTAATATAATTATTTATCACTCTTATTCTTTTTTATTAGTAAACAAACTGTATTAAAAAGAAAAAGAAAAAAGGGAAGGAGATAAACCAAAAGGAGAAGCAAATCTTGCAATATGCAAGAACAGTGGCTTTTTTTTCTTTTTCTTTTTTTCCTTTTTATATAGTACAACTTTTTATTTCTTTGGTATGGAACTAATATTTTGGTTGAAAACAATTTAAAAAGGAAAAAGAAAATAAGGAGAAATGGAGATACAAAATAAAATGAACTGTGTTTTACGGATAGATAGGAGAGAGAAATCTTGGGACTAATATAATTATTTATCACTCTTATTCTTTTTTATTGGTAAACAAACTGTATTAAAAAAAAGAAAAAAAGGAAGGAGATAAACCAAAAGGAGAAGCAGATCTTGCAATATGCACGCACATTTTTTTTTTCCTTTTTATATGGTACAACTTTTTATTTCTTTGGCATGGAACTAATATTTTGGTTGAAAACAATTTAAAAAGGAAAATGAAAATAGGGAGAAATGGAGATACAAAATAAAATGAATTGTGTTTTAACATTATAGAAGAGAGAAACCTTGGGACTAATATAATTATTTATCACTCTTATTCCTTTTTATTAGTAAACAAACTGTATTTAAAAAAAAGAAAAAAAAGGAAGGAGATAAACCAAAAGGAGAAGCAAATCTTGCAATATGCATGCATCGTGGTGTTTTTTTTTTCCTCTTATACAGTACAACTTTGTAATTTTTTGGTGTGGAACTAAAAAAGGAAAAATAAATTAGAGATCAAATTTACAATTGCATACCTGATTAAAAGTGTTCTCAGGCATCGTAACAACACCGGACGAAGAAATTTTGAGATTTTCCATTTCTAAATTTGAAAATAGTGAAAAAGGAGAATAAAATGTTAGAATTAAGAGAAAAGGCAATAATCAGTAAACATTATAATGAGAGAAATATTAAATCTGAAGTTTTTAGGTTCATTATTTCAAAACTTTTAATAATACATGATTTAATTTTAGAGTCAATAGTTTTTCTTCTAACATTAACAAATGATATTTATAGCCCTAAGAAAAAAAGAAGGAAAAAGAAGTTCTTAGAAATAAGTTTTGATGGTGTCAAAATCTAGAACAGATAATTAACGACCGATCAATCAATGAATAATGGTGAATTGGATCGTAACTGTGAACAGTGATTGTGAACAGTACCACCGTATATATGAACAGTGCTTGTGAACAGTAACTGTGAATAGTACCATTGTATATGTGAACAGTGATTGTGAACAGTAACTGTGAATAGTACCACTGTATATATGAACAGTGATTGTGAATAGTAACTATGAACAGTACCATTGTATATGTGAACATTGACTATGAACAGTACCACTGTATATGTGAACAGTGACTGTGAACAGTACCGACAGAAACTGATTAAAAATGAAGATGAACACGAGACATTTTTTATCAAGGTAGGTTCCCCCGGTAGCGCTTATGCTAGTCCGGCAGTACGTCCTCCTTTTGTGTGTGCTTGCTTTGTATTAGCTCAAAGGCGATTTGGATGATAATACAAGCTACCAATCTCTCTCTCTCTATATAATTTCCTTAATTCTATTTATAAGTATAGAATTAGGATTACAAATATTTCAACAGAATAAATAATAAACTGTGTAGGAGAGAAAGCGTATAAGGGTTGGTATTTTTTGGGGTATGAAAAGAGAGAGTATAAGACCCTGGAAAATTGGCTTGTATTTGTATTGCCAATGGCTTTTATATCTCTTGGAAGAGATGGATGGATCTAGGAAGAGAAGGAAGAGATGTTTTTGGTGTGTTTTGAATGAATGAATGAGGGGGGTATTTATAGGTAAAAAATGAAGGGCAAAAAGGTAAATTTGTGTAATGTATATGATGTGTATGTTTAGGTCACATGTATTCTAGAATGTATATGATGTGTATGCTTAGGTCACATGTATTCTAGAATGTAGATGATGTGTATGCTTATGTCACATAGGTAAAAATGGTATTTTACTGGAGGTAAAAAATGGTATTTTACTGGAGGTAAAAATAGGATTTTACTGGAGGTAAAAATGTTAAATTGGTAAAATTAGTATTTAACCCCATCAAGTTTTTACCTGTTATAGAAGGAGAAATGAAAACAAAGCGCAAATGAAGATGGAGAGATCCCAAAGTACGTGGGAGAAATGAGACTTAAGTAGGGTTATAGTTTATCACAAACTAATATATTAATTAAGAGATAAACACTTTATCACAAACTAATATATTAATTAAGAGATAATTTAATTAATTAAGAGATAACTTAAGAGTCGTCGGATTAAAACATAAAGGTTGAAATTAAATCTGAGCCACTAGTTGGGAAGATAAGTGTAGGTTATATATGAGCCGTCAAATTAAAACATAAAGACTCAAATTAAATCTGAGCTACCAGTTGGGAACATAAACATAAAGAGTCATGCTTTGTCAAGACTGACCTGATTTATTAATGGATAAATTAAATGATATCTATAAATAAACATATATATATATATATATATGGATGAGTTTTCAATGGTTACCTCCTCTCTCTACATATTGATGTGTACTGACAATAATTAATGCACGTTGGTGAGGTGACAAATCATTTAACTTGTTATACTAAGTTAAGGTGACATGTTCTATTTTTATTTTTTTAGTTAAACCTTAGGTGGTATTTGGTTGAGATTTTAAAATCAAGTTTTTAAAATTTCTACCAAAAAGTCAACTTTACTTTACACTTCCTAAAATTCATTTCACTTCACTTTACTTTCTCTCTCATAATTTTTTTAAAACACCGTAACTTTAAATTCAAAAATTGGAATTAGATAAAAAAAATTTATATTTTAAAACCAATCATCGAGATCTATAAAATAAAATCTATTGTGACTATTTTTTGAATTATTTTCATGAGGTTCTTTTGAATTTGTTAAAAAATATTTCAACAAAAATTAAATTCACTTTTCAAAATATGTTTTAAAATCTCAACCAGAAAAGACTCCTTAAAGATTTTATTTGCCAAATAAACTTAGGATAACCCAATTTCAGATTAGGATAAGTGTTTATAGGTATTTTTATCATTTCAATTTTATAGTTAATTAATAATATAGATTTACGAGAAATAACACTTTCAAAATATATTTGACTTTGAATTTTCATCTCTATATAATAGGTTTTCAAATTACATACAACTCAACTCTTTCAATAATAGTTTCAATTTAGTCATTTTATTATCATTTGTGAGAAATCATATCACAATAAAAATCCAAAAATTAATTTGAAGCATCTCATGTAGCATGTACTGCTGGTTTTATCAGTCACTATTCAACTAAATAATAATTTCAACACAATTACATAAAATAATATTAAAAGAAACATATTTTCTTAATTTAAGGTGTTTCAAACAAACTCAACTTAAAATAATTTGATCAGATACGGAAGTATGCGTACAACTTCTTAAATAACACTTAAAATATATCTTATGTGGTATTAAATAATTAATTATTTGGTTCAATAATCAATGTGTTGTGTTTGACAAACAAATTTTGTACCCTTTTCAAAATTGAGAAGTATATCCACCAATTAAAATTAATTTATAATTGTACTAATTTGGATTACATTTTAATTTAGATTCTTAATCGAAATCTACTTCCATTTTAATTTATTTCCTATTTTCTTTTAGGGTACGTTTAGATTATACAATCGAATTTAGTTTTAAAATTCATAAATCTAATATTCAAAAATTACATATTTAAAATACAAGAGTTTAAAATTTTGTGTTTACTTAACAAATACATGGAAATTGAATTCTAAATCCAAATATTATTCCGCTAAAATTTATATTTAGTTGATTAGTAGGTGACTTTTATTTTTTGACATTGCGGCGGAAATCAGGCTTACACAAAACTAACCTGTTTGACTCGACCCGCCCCTATTATAATATTTTATTCCTAATAATATAGCGTAACTATCATAGGGCGGGAGTGGATTAATGCGTACATTATTCGCGACGGATTTAGATTTAAAAAAATAAAACCTGCACCTGGTTGTGATGTATTTATAAGAGTGTTGGGTTCGAATTTAGACAACATATAACCCTTTGACATGTCTAGTATTATTGTTATAATTCATATTACAAGTATAGTTATAATAATAAAAAATAATAATTTGTTTAAAAATTAATTATTATTTTTTTCAAATTCGCGAGTTTGGGATTTAGAAGGCACAACCCTATCTCTAAAATTTGAAAGTTTTTACTCTAAAATAAGTATCAAATCTCATTATTTGAATATATTTATAAATCTCAAATCATAATTTCACACTAAACAAAAATATTTAGATTTGAGATTTCAAATCCAAATCCCATGTTCAAATCGGAAGTGATGAGGAGGGCGTAAGCCAGTTTCTCCAACTTAGGATAATTCAATTCGGCGGCGTGCAGAGCTTTGCTTGTGTAATAGACTGGTAACTGCACCCCTTCTTTATTTCTCATTAGGGTCGAACTAACTGCTGTGCATGATACTGCTAGGTACAAGCTCAAAATATCCTCCTTTTTTGGTGAGCTCAGAAGATGAGGAGCTCCCATGTATTGCTTGAGCTGCTAAAAAGTAAGCTCACATTCTTGTATTTATTCAAAAGCCTTCTTGAGGGTTTTGAAGAAAGGGGTGGTACTCGTCTGTTGCTTTGAAAATGAACCTATTTAGAGCTGTCACCCTTCTAGCTAAACTCTGGACCTTTTTCGGCTTGGTCAGGGACCTTATGCTAATTAGAACTCAGATCTTCTTGGGGTTAGCTTCTATCCCCTTTTGTGTTACCATGAACCCCAAAAAAATTTCTCCTTTTACTCCGAATGCGCATTTCGTTGGGTTGAGAGACATATTATTCTATCTGAGTATGACAAAGGCTTCATTGAGGCCTATTACGTGGCTGGAGGCTTTAAGGCTTTAGAATAGTATGTCGTCAACATAGACCTCCATATTTTTGCTTATCTGACCCTTAAACAAAGTGTTCATGACCATCTGATAAGTAGCTCCGGCATTCCTTACACAAAACGGCATGGCCTTGTAGCAGTAGATCCCTTCATTGGTAATAAAATAGGTATTTTCTTCGTCCTTAGGGGGCCATTGTGACTTGATTATAGCTAGAGTAGGCATCCATGAAGCTTAACATCTCATGGCCAATGGTTGCATTTACGAGCTGATCGATCGTTGGGAGTGGAAAACTATCTTTTGGGCAGGCCTTATTGAATTCTTTGAAATTTACGCATATTCTCCACTTCCTACTATGCTTCTTCACGAGCACAACATTGGAAAGCCACTTTGGGTAGCGGACTTCCCGAATGAAACTAGCTTGGAGCAGCTTTTGAACCTCCTCTTTAGCAGCCAAGTTCATCTTTGCTACAAAGTTTATTTTCTTTTGTTTTAAGGGCTTAAAAGTTGGGTCAACATTGAGCCTATGTACCATGACCTCCAGATTAAGCCCTTTCATGTTATTATATGACCACGCAAATATATCAGAATTAGCACTTAGGTATTAGGACAATTCCTCTTTGACCTCTGAACTGAGTTGATTGTTGATTTTTAACACCCTGTCAGGCTGTAAGGGGATTAAAAGTAGGTCCTCTAAGTCTTCAACTGGCTTGCCTCTGAGCTCATTTTCTTCGTCTCGAGGATCCAGACTGTCGATCTCCGATCCATCCGAATCACTAAGACCCTCTGCGTTAACCAACTCCGTCGCGACCGTAGCTTCGAGCTCTACGATCATAATACTTGTGGTTCTGACTTCCTTCAGAGCTCCGAAGTGGCAATATATGGCTTCCATTTGATTTCCTTTGACATTCCTGACTCTTTGGGGGGTTGGGAACCTTATGGTTAAACTGCAAGTGGATATGGCAGTTCTGATCTCGTTAAGAGTGCCCTTGCCTAGGATAGCATTACAGTGGGGGCTTTGTCTAGTATTAGGAACTATGCAATGGTAGTGACCTGCTTTGGGGTTGTTCCTAGAATCACAGCGAGCTTGATGATTCTCAAGGATTTGGCCTTCTTTCTTGAAAAACCAACCAACGTCACTGTTGATGGGGTCAGGTGCTCAATAGTGACGCCCATGGCTTTGAAAGTGCTGTAGTACAAGAGGTTAAATGTGGATCCAATATCTATGAGGATTCAATGGACATTGTGATTGCCCACCATAACTGTTACCACTAGAGGATTATCATGCGGGAACTCTATTTCACTCATGTCTTCGTCTGTAAAGGTGATCTCTGCGACGTCATACTTCACCATCTTTGTAGGCCTGAACCTAAGGAACTCTGCCCCCGAGCTCGAGGACTTGGCCTATCTGATATAGGCCTTTCTGGACCTGTTGCTGTTATCCGAGAAAGATGAGCCCCCCTCAATCATGTAGATCTCATTTGTCTGTTCTTTTCCTTTAACTTTTGGGGGAACTTTCTTTTTCTTGTCTACATATTGACGGCGTTGCTCTTGCTGGATGATTTTCTTGATCTCTTCTTTTAATTTTCAACAGTCATCGGTCTCATGGCCATGATCCTTATGGTATGTCGTATCTCTCTTCTTTTCTGAAGTCTTCATTTTTCTGGACTTTAAGAGTTGCTTTGGATTTAGTTGGGCATAGATCTCACCCAAAGGAGTTGTCAAATGAGTGAACTGCTGGCGAGCCTTACCTTCGCTTAATTCAGACTTGTTTGATTCATTTTTGCCCCTTCTCTCTTGGCCTTGGGATGGACCGTATCCCCTTTGGCGCTTAGAGGAGGGCATGAGAGCCGAGAGGCCTGACAAGGCACGCTCCTGTAGAGCTTCTTCCACGATAATCTGCTTGTTTACTTTGTCTAGGAGCTTGGACATAGTTTTAAGGGCCATACTTGCTAGATTCATTAAGCAATAAGAGGATCTCACCTCTTCCATGAAGGCTGCCACTACCACCCCCTGGTTGAGGTCGGTGACTTTAAGGCTTTCTTGATTGAATCGGAAAGCACAGTCATTAAGGTTTTCTGTTGATCTTTGTTTGATAGTGAAGAGGTAAGTGGAAGATTTGGATTGTTTCCTAGTTCCAAAGAAGTGGGAGACAAACCTGGTTCGGAGCTCCTTCTATCGCTCCAAGGAGAAGACTGTTGCACCACATTCTGGCCGCACCCTTGAGAGTTTGTAATGAACGCCCTACACACGATACCATCTGGAACATTCTGAAGCCCCATTATATTCCCATACTGGTTCCAGTGGTCTACTGGGTCTGTGGTTCCGTCATATGACTCCAACGTCGGGAGCTTGAACTTCTCTGGGACCAGGTAGCTTTGAATGTGCTCTGCAAATGAAAATTTAGAGTCTTTCACAAGAGCTGCAACCGAGCTCCCTTCTAGATGGCCCATTGTCTTCATCATTTTGGCCATGTGAGCTCTCATCTCTAACTTAAGCCTATTTTCAATCTCTTCCACGGATCCCTTATGGGATATTCTATCGAACATAAACCCTCAAGGTATGACGTCTGCTTCTTATTCAGATTCTGGTACTGGAAGAAGAGGAGGTCGAGCTCATCTATTTCAGCTTTAATGCTGAGTGGTTCTTTCAGAACATTCTTCGCATATCACATTCACCCGTGGGTTCCTCACCGGTGGTGAAGGAACTCTGGCTTAAACCTCTCTGATAGAGTTGGATCAATCAGATTCAAACTCACTGGTTCTGCTACAGCTCTCTCTAGATTCTCTGCAACAGTGTCCAAACCTTTGTATAGCTGGGACTCGCGTAAGAACTAGGTGAGTAGAGGCAGACACAGAGGTCAAAGCTGACCTGTCTCTCGAGCTAGTTGAGGGTGTCTCTCTCTGGGCCATGAGCTTATTAATTTGGACTTGAAGGGCAACTTGCTGTTCTCTCAGTGCCATCAGGGAGTCTGGCTGAGTTTGTCCTGAAGACATGGTGGTTTTTGGACTTGTTTTTCATTTGAAGGGAAGTGTATGTGACTTGAGAATCTGTCTTTCTCACAGACGGCACCAAATTGTTGGTGCGTAAAACTAGATAGAAGTAATTTAGACCAAACAGTTAAATGATTAGATAAAATGATTTAGATAATGAATATAACGAGCTAAGGGAGTCAAAGATATACTCGGTTTGCTTTGTATTCAAATAACCGAGTGGCTGTTATAAACTCACAAAGTCTCTCTCTAGCTATTCTATCATCACAAAATTACAATAAGAGTATACTTGAGCTACACAAGTTCTAACTTCCCTGTGTTAGGAGCTCTGATGTGTGCTCTGTAGTTATATTTCTCTCTATCTCTTTTGGTTACTCACTGTAGGCTACTTGAATGCTGAATTCTCTCTTGCGGTTGGTTAATTCTTGGTTGTTGAAAGAAGTAAATGCTTCTTTTAAATATATGAGACAGAGGAGACGTGTGGGGGAGCTCTATGGAGCAGATCAAGGCCATCCTCACTCCCATCAACTCTGACCTTGCCTTCCCACGGATTCCGGCGCATTAAATGCAGTGGGTATGCATTTAATGCCGTTAAGGGAGGTTCTACAATACTGGCGGAGTTAGTAGCAGTCACCCATTCCTGCGCATACTCTGACACAACGGTCAGCGAGAGAGCTCTGGCATTCAAGCTCCGTCTTTAGTTGAACGAAAATGATCCTTAGACCAAATGCCCAAATCACAAAGAGATCCGATCTCCCTGTGGTACTTAAACATAGCTCCTTTGAGCTCCTCCTACTGTGACAGGTCAAGTCGCTGAAGCGGAGGGCCACGTGTATGCTCGTGGTTGGTGAAGTGAATTGGGTTACTAATTTAAACTATTAGAAGGAATATAGAGAAACCGGGTAGAATGAACATAAATTATAGAGTAAGAGAGAGTTTAGAGGTGAAAAATAGGTCTAGAAGTGAATTTAGACATAATAAGAAGCAGAATAAGAAAACGCAGAGAGAAAAAGAAATATAAATTTTAATATCATTTTTGCATAATCTCAACTCCATACATCATCCTCCATTTATAGCAATTAGCTCACATTCTCCTTGTCACACATTCCTCACAGCTCTTACACATTCTTCACACTCACCTCATAGGTCTCACACATTCCTCACACTCATACTATTAACAGCTATCAAGTCCCTAAACATCCCTTCATGACACTCCCACTCTCACATCCTATCGCAGAGCGCGTGTTACCAATTCTCTTGTGTAACTCCCCACTCTCCTTTCGCTGCACCTAGTCTCCTAAAGAGTGCGGTCCACTAACCTTAGAACCAATTTATCGCGGTAACGATGCATGTGTAATATTATATTTAATAACTATTTTATTTTAAATTATATAATTGCATTTAATCAGGCCGTGAAATTATAAACTTTTCAATACTTTCATGGGCAGATTTGATTTGATTTTAGTTTATTTGTATATGTAATGTGTGAGTTACTAAGATATATAATTTAAATATAAATGTTGAATAACAAGGAAGGTTGGTTTGATGGTTAAGGATGAGATAAATATTTTCTAAATCATGGTTCAAATTCTGTGACAAATAATTTTTGTAATTTTTTTAAAAAAGTGCTTAGATCCTCCTTCTTCTTTTTTTTAACAAAAGTGCTTAGACTTAAAAAGGAAAAAAATTTCAAATTTAATATAATTTCTCATTCAAGTAAGATTATTAGTTTTAATATTAAGATTTAGTTTGTGAATAATTAAATATTGGTTTTGAGATTTGATTATAATTTGCCCTTTGTTTTATTAATATGAAGAAAAAAAAATATCGCACCCCTCCAATCTCAAATAGTAGGTCCGCCCATGAATAATTTAGATCATGAATTTAAGTCTTACCATTAACATTTTTATATTCTTAAAGCATAAAAGGTGTAAGATCAACAAATATTTTGGGCGAGAAATGTTGCTCACACACGAATTTATGGATAAGTGCAAGAAAAACAATTGAGTAGGAAGAACACACGGATTTTTGATAAGGTGGTTCTCCTAGCCAATGAATGGTAGGTCTGATTTATGTCAACCCTCTGTTGAAATTGGTGAAAATTCTTATTGATAATGGTCGTAGTTACATGTTAATAAAGAATAGCACTGTGTTTTCAGATGATGTTAAATGCTAAGTGCTAGTTCCTTTTATAGATGCAAGGAACTAGTTGTTACAATATGATAAACCTTACTTTCCACTTTTCATGGGGAGTGGAGAGAAAGATAGGGGTTAGTTGGGTAATGAGAAGTTGACAATTAGCCACTGGGCGTGTTTGCCATGTTTCCATTTTGCTGCCGCCACATGTCAGGCTTTGGCTGGCATTCCATATTGTTTATAATGAGCTTGAATAACGACAGGGAGTTCGGTTCTCGCATGTACATGGAGCTTGGGCAGAATACATTTATGCCCTTCACTTGCCCCCTAAGTGTTTGAGCTCGGTTTATTCTTCGAAGTCGGACATTTGTGCCTAATGTACATGGCCCACTACGCCATGTGGCGCCCTACAACTGGCCTGAACTTAAAAAAGCTGGCGGGAAGACATAAATGACTTGCATTAAATGCGTTTTCATCATGGAGGCGCAGTTCACAAGGAGAAAACTGCCATTTTGACAAAAAAAACCTTTGTCTCATTCCTTTCTCCTCCACGTTCTTCTTTTATTTTTGAATCCGAGAAACCAAAAACTTCGTTCTCCTTCCTTCACGCGCGAGAGAAAAACAAGTTTCCAAATTGAAATCTACAACCCGTGTTCCAAAGAACACATATTTCCACAACTGTAAGCCCTCTTCCCTTACTATGCTTTGATTTTGATTATTGCATTCAAATATGAGCGTTGGGGCATTTTCCTACTGTGGTTGTCGAACCTTTCATTAAGCCACGCTTACTTTGATGGTGTATATCCACCTATCATGATAATTGTTGGTTCATAATTTATATAGTAAAAAGAGTTGTATTGCATAGAAATAATTGTATTGTAAAATTATCGGTTTGTATAAAAAAAATATCTTATATTAAAATTTAGTAAATTAATTCCTTCAAGAAAAATTAGTATACTAATTATGTACCAAAAAAGAGAAAAGAGATGACGCTATTAATTTAAACAACCCACAAAAAAAAATTAGTATTAGGATAGAGTAATTTTTTAAGAAATTTTAAATTCAAAGCTCATTGATAATTTGTCTTTATTATTAATAACTATGGTATCACTTAGAACATGCCCTACAGAAATGGTAACTGACTCGCATAAATTAATTCCTTAATTATCTTTAATAATTTTGGTAATGTTCGTTTTTCTCATTCAGTTACAAAATCACAAAATTATGTCGAATTATCTTTAATTAATTGTTGAAAATAAAATTTGGATAGCATTATAACATGGGTGATTTTGTTTATATCTACCAAATCTTACAGTTAATCCGCGGCGTTAAGTTAATCCGCATTATCTATTAAGATAATATACGAGCGTAGATAGACTAATAAGAAAATATTATTAATTTAATTTTATAAATATTATTTTGAATAATAATTTAATACTAAAATATCCACTAAATTAATAAGTACAACCAATTTAAAATTTTAGATTTTAATATTAAGTAATTGATAAATCTTAATTAACTTTGAGCACAATTATATGGAATTAATCCTTGTTTCAGTTACTTCAATTTTCATCATAAATGTTGTGATGGAGTTTATAATTAAGCTATTTCCTATGTGTATGTCAAAAAAAAAATTTATTTTGAATTTGGATCCTGAAATGAACTGCGAGAAACTTTTGTATTTGGATATCAAGGGGGCATTTATGAACTTGCTGATTTAGGGATTGTCAGATTGGTGGTGAGGAACGGTGGTGATGTTTGTGGTGGTTGGTATTGGGGGAAATTGAAGATAAGATGTAATGAATGCGAGCCCAAATCATGTATGTAAATGTAGAGAGAGAAAAAAAACAGAGCATGAGGTGTTTCACGCGGTCTCTGTGCCGAAGTGGCAGATGACAAGTTCGACTTTGCAGGGGTGGTTCACCATCGCTGATCTCGTCGGCATTCTCATCAATTTTTTTGCCCTTTCTCTCACTAAATTTTCAATTCGCATAGTTTGATTTGAGCGATCAATAGAAATAATTTGATCGGGTTTCTTACGGTAAAAAGAATGATCACAGTTGAGACCCATCTGCTAAACCCAAAGCCAATTGAAACAAAACCCCTTTAAACTAAGTCTTATTCTATTACATATACACATACATATAGATATACTGAATTCAAGGGTTGGTGGAGGAATCGACAGTGGGGATTTGTTGATGAATGGACAAGGGATGGTGGTTTTGTGAAGATGAAGAAGACGAAGATGATCAAGGGACTGTGCATTGTATGTATGTATGTATGTATGTATGTATGTATGTAAGCAAATAATTATGGGTTTTTCTTTCAAGTCTTGTCTATACAATGTGTTTGTGTGTATGAATGAAGAGAGAGATATGATTTAAGGATTATCTCATGTTAATTGGTGGATATATTTATCAATTGTAAAAAGGGTAATATTATAAAACTTTGTTCAAACTTTTCATGATTTAAGGGTGAATTAACTGCAAGATACGGTGGATAGAAACAAAATCACCTTATAACATTAAGTCACAACTAAGAAATTATGCTTTAACTTGGAATATCCCTAATGACATAATGAAATTTAAGTTTGTGACAATATATACTCAAGCACATGTATCATGCTTTATTTTATGCACGTGAACTCTAAGTTTTAATTAAAAAAATGTATATTAAATACAAAATATCCTAATTGTAAGGTATTTTTCTCCATCTCCTCGTGGTTGTTTGGTGGTGTTTTGATTGACTAATTTCCATTTATAAGCTAAATATAGTTTTCTTGTGGGGTGACTTAACATTTTGGCACCCCATAATGGCGCCGTTTGTGAGAATGGATGATTCGTTATTTTTGCTCTATTTATTGATTACCAAGTCTACTTTTTTCCGACAAACACATACACAACTTAAACCTCATCACAATGGTTCAAATTCCAGGAGCAGACGACCTGGTAACCAGCACCCAGATATAACTCATTTGTTTGTCACCGCACCCCGATTAATAAAGGGCACCAACTACAATTCCCCATACACAAGTCCAAGGAAAGATTATTACCACTATTGTTAACGACAGCCAATTTGACACCAATTATCTCGATGAGAGCAGCAACAAAGCTGACTCCCAGAGTGAGCTTGCAAAGCTCAGAATGGAGAGGGACACCCTCTTACAACTGCTCAAAGAATAATACAATAGGAAACTCAACCAAGAAGGCCAGGAGTTCCTCTCTTGTTTCCTCCACCAATGAGGATGATCGGACAATAAAATCAACCAACGTTCATTCTGCTAAAGGCAAGGGCAAGTCGGCTACCTGTGAAGATAAGCCAGTGCATTTTGGGCAAAGCCGAGCTCCGACCAGTGTTTTTCATCGACTTGGGGGTAGAAGAATACTCAAGTTGAAAGTTGAACAAAAAATTAAGCAAAAACTGACTTGAAGAAGTTAATCCATTCAACAATGGTGAATAAAATTTTTGCTCTAGAAGCTCGGACAACAAATGAATTAGCTAAGAAGGCTTTAAGGAAAGAGTAGGGCTCTCCCTTTACTCAATGAATAGATGAAGCACCACTACCAAAGAAATTCATCCCCCTAATGGTTTACAACGACCAATTTGACCCGGCCGACCATGTTCGCTACTACAAGCAAGTTGTGGCTTATTAGATTTCAGATGACATAGTGATGTGCCAAATGTTCCCTATAAGTTTGGGAGATTCAGCCCCACTTTAGTTCACGAAATTGCCCGACAGGTAGATTGACAGTGATTGAGTCCATAAATTGCATTTTTAATCCTTTAAACAAGGCTCAATTAGCTTCTAGTTACTGTATAAAATCGAAAATTGCATGTAAATTCAGTTTAAGCATGAAAAGAAGGCACTGCATTGTATTTTGTGTTACTAAGCCGTTTTGTAGGCCTAAAGTGGTTAAGCAACTGAGGTTTAATGCAAAAAAAATGTTAAATGCGAAAAAATGCAAGAAGAAGAATCGAAGAAGAAGTCAATATCCATTCCGAAGCCCGATGTAAGGAAAACTCCGCAAGCTACTCCCAAAGCACTAGCAATAAGAGAATAACCAAGTCCCCAAGCATGAATAAAGTGAATGAAAGTGTCCAAGAATGATTCCAAGATAAAAAAAAGCTCAATCGAATCGATTCCAGAAGTTTCCGAACAAAATCAAGAACTGCCATAAGAAACCCAAAGTTGTAACTTATCAAAGTTTTTATTCATTGAGAATTTGAAGAAATCTCCAGAAATAAAAGTTGTAGAGAATTGAATTACCTACACGTAGGAGAAAATGGTGCATCAATCGAAGTTTGGAGCAAAAAGTTATGAGTAAAAAAAGAAGCAGCCAAAAGAAAATAAAATAAAATATATGAGGATCGATCCCCACCCTTATTTTTGGCCCCTTTTTTATTTTTAGCTCTTTTCGGCCCGTTTCTTCAAGGATTATTCAAACCACGACTTGAGACACTTGTGTACTATGTAAAAGGTCATATATCTCATATTTTAGGGTACACAACAATTTAGAATCGATTAACAGAAATGCTAAGAGCACTGTGACTTTCTTGGGAGCTTTTGCGCTGCATCTGACGATCGAACTTGAGAGTTTTCTTCTTTAATTTCTTAAAATAATTGTTAGTTTGGTTTATTTATAATCTTTGAGGCTAGAACATCGCTGTAATCAATATTCAATTCATCACTGAATACAGTTTTCAATTCAAGTCTCAATTACGTTCTGGGTAAACTCTAGTTTTCTATTTTTTTTTCAATTGATTGCTTTTGATTATTCGTTTGCTTTGATATTCATACAGTAGTTAGTTTAGATCATATATATTCTGGAATCAATCTTAAACTCACATTTTTGGGGCTGGTTCTAGGGTTTATAGGTCTAGTTTATCGATTTTTCGATTTTTCATCGATTTATGCTTGATTCTTGTTCTGTATTCATATAGTTTATAGGTTTTCCATGCTATTCATGTGTGATTCATTATTGATCATTAAGAATCATATTTTTTCAGAAAACCCTTAGGGTTTAGGTCGATTTTGTTTAGTTTTTTTCAGTTTTAAGTTTGTTTATTGTTTCTATTATAAAATCTTCGTTTTAAATCGGAATTGCGAAATTCCAAAGTAAAAAGTTTTTTAATCTAATTTTCTAAATTATTAAGTATGTGTTTCCTATTTTTCATGATTTTTAAGATTATTTGAACGTTTGATTTGATTATAGCTAGCTAAATCCTTTGTTAGAAGTCCATAGTGAAAGATGTGTAATTAATCTTTGAATGTAATTCAATCTATGTTTGAATATGATTTTGTCATTGGTTATAGATCACCTACTAAATGAATGAGTATTCTCTTATCTTTGCATGCATTAAAAACATGTTTCCATAAGTTAGTTCAAAAGTTCCATTTGATTAAGAACCGTAACAACTTCAATTCGCGAATTTTTGCACTAAAACCCTAACGTGACTAATTTGAGGACGGTATTTATCCTCTAATTAGTTGAGTTATTTTCTTAAGTGAATTGGATGATGTGGCACTGTTTTGGTATCTATTCACATAAGTGCCGAGAAAGTACCGATTTTGACTTTCGACATTCTTTTTAAGACAGATTTGCTTTCAATCATGTTCAAACCTATTCAAATCTTATATAAGTGTTAGGCTACTGATTTTTGAAAAGTTTAATTAACTTAGATTATTTTTGTCACGCACTAGCAATACTAGGTTTTAAATTACGCTTTTTCAAAGTCAAAAGCTTCACCGTCGAATTCTATTTCTCAAAGCTAGTCTATATAGTATTTGTCATGCATGGGCTATCATATACTTGTAGTAGTAATATAATTGGATGGTTGGAAAGTCCAAAAGCTGAATCTTAGAGAAATTTTTTGTTTAAACTTAGATTTGGATTACCCGATTGGACTAATTTCGTACTCCCTAACTACGGATACCTTTAACGTTTGTTTTTCATTGATTTATTTTTATTTAATATTTTGTTTTATTTAATTAGTGTAATGTTTTATTTATTTTTAGTTTAATTGCAAGTTCCCTAGTGCATTTAGGAAGCATTTTTTGTAAATAACTTGCGCTTGTTGATTCCTTTTACTTTTGCACCCTACAATTAGATTTGCCTTTAGTTTTAGTTTAGTTAATTAGTAATTTTAATTTAGTTTTTATTTCCTTTCTTATTCCCCAAGTTTATCATATTTTCCTTTCTTGTCGTTTTTTCCCTCTGAGAAATATAGCCAGAGAAATAGAATGCTTGCCTTCCATGTAGTTCAACTTTGGACTTTTCCAAGTATACTATAACTTAACTGCCTATGCTTGAGTGTATCAACTTGTTCTTTTTTGGCGTAGTCAGACAATTTCAAAAAGCTAGCCGAGCAGTCCACTACCCGATTTATCACAAACAACAAAATTATCAAAGGCCCAAATGCCCTCACAAAGCTGAGAAAATGTAAGAATGAAACCCTCAAAGAGTATTCCTCCAGATAGTGGGAGGTATTTCAATAGGCCAAATATTGTGACATCAAGTTTGCAATTAGCACATTTAGGTATTTACAATTCTCTAACCAGAAAGCCCCGCAAATTGATTTAAGCCTGGTAGGCCGATCAAATATTAAATTCAAAACCTCCCCTAAAGGAATATAATAATTAAAAACCCGATAAGCTGATCAGATATCAAAAGTTTAGTAATTTGATCAAACCCAAGTCCTCCCTATGGGCACAATTGATCAAAGTCAACTTATAAGGCTTAGTAAGCCAAAAGTTTTGGAAGCATATCTATTTTTAAGGCTTGGTAAGCCAATCAGCTAGGCACAACATTCTTATGCACCCATTTAATATGTTAGGCATAGTTGCGGATAAAGGATTGAAAATTTGCAGAAGCATGAAGCTTTAAAGTTATTAAATGGCTAAACCGACTAAAAACACGTAAAAATATTCACGACTTTATTACCAAAGATTCTCGACCATAGGCTGGTAACCGATCAAATTCCTTAGTAAAGTCATTGTTAACCAAGTTAAACTTGTTCAAAGTTATTTTATAGGAGGTGAACGGCAATAATTTGAATTCAACTTGGTAACTTATTCGTCTCACATACAAGTCCTAAACAATAATGAAAGGAATACATCAAAATTTTATTTTCATTCATTTAAAAGGGCCAATTTATAAAAGGATAGGTTATAGTCCCAGATCGGATACAAAACGAGCAAAAAATCGAAAAATCTTAAGTCTGAAAGGGGGGAGTGTTATCTTAAACTTCAACAGGGGTATTTTTTTGGCCGATTTGGGCCTCAGCTTGACCTTGCCTTCCCAATCTGGCTCTTCAGCTTCATCCTCTTTGCCATTGGGCTCGTACCTCTCCACCTCAAAACGTAGCTCATGATCGACTATGAACCCGGCCTTGTCAAAGGCAAAGTTATAAACCTCTTGATAAATCTTCCCCTTTATCTCTAAAATCTTGTCGGCGCAAAAGAGAACGCCCTTGTTAAACCACTCATCTACCTAGACATGAAGGGAGCCTTTCATGTCGACCAACTTCTGCTCTGACGTAGCTTTCTCCATTTATGCAAGGTTGGCCTTTAAATTATTGAGCTCTAATGAAGCAGACTCAAGCTATTTAACCTTGGCCTTATAGGCCTCTTGAGATGACCTAAGGTCATTCTTAAGCTAGTCCCTCCCCTCCTCTATATTAAGAGTATGTTTGGCTAACTTTTTGTCGTTCATTTTGGCCATATTCAGCTCCAACTTGAGCAATTAAATTCTTTCAATCTGCTTCTCTTCCAAGCTATAAAAGTAATGCATAAACTGTGACAAAATGGAACATTTAGCAACGAATATAAAAATAAAGATAAGATCAAATGATTTGATCGGGTAATTACTTTAAGCATGGAAAGAACTTGGTTTCTTAGCTCTTTCTCCTTTATTCCCATCATTAACTCTACATCCTAAGTAATGATGATCTTGTAAAAGATTTCAAAAGCTACCGTATGAGATTCTAAGGTTGAATCCCCAAGATTGATCAGATGACCACTATATGTGAAAAAAAGGTTGAATGGCTAAAGCTCCACTGTTGTCACTTTCATTGGCCTTCCCTAATCAGCCAAACCTTTTTCGTTGTCCTGATTGATCATGTTTAAGGTGCCTTCAGGTGTAGAATCCGCCAACATCAGGTTGGGGATGGAAGTTTCAGTGCCCACTGTGTTAGTCTGGGCATCTATCTTCTCTACACTTGGGAGATTTCCATTCCCCCTCTTAGATGAGATCGGCGCAAAAGACATCGACTAAGTTGCAGGCGGGGTGGGACTTAGCCTCTTTGAACTCTGTCCAGCTCTAAAAGGGGCCTCTCTAAGCCTCTTCTTGTCATTCTTTTGTTTCAAGATTACTTTTAGGTCGATCAGTATAACGTTTAGATCGGTTGTTTAACCGACCACATAATTGTCACCCGAGCTTGTTAAATGCTCAGATTCTTCTGTAAGTTTGCCTTAAAATGTGATATTGGGGGGGGGGGGGGGTTAAAGTAATGTTGGTTTACTTTCTTTAGTTTCTTGTTAGTTGAACTGGTGTGGTATCTTGCTTGCCTCAATAGCTTCGTCGATCTCTTAAAGTTAATTTCCCACCTTCTTAACTTGGCCTTTGGAAGCTAGCATAGAAAGATAAGGGATTTGTTTGGAAGAAGTACCTTTACCCTTCATTTATCTTCTTGGTTTGTTTTCTTTGTTTATCCAACTCCGTTTGATTTTCAAAGTCCATGTTGACGATCTTATAGCACTAAAATTCAAAGGTTGGAGTTGGCCAATCCTCTAAAACTAGTATGTCTTTTGCTAAAAGATGTAATGTTGTAGTGGTATCCGAGGAGCCTGTGAGCTGGCCGGGGATGTTCTAATTCGCTTGGTCGACCACCGCCATTGTGGCTGCAAATGGTGTTAATCTGATTGGCTTGGATCACTTCCACAAAAAGTTTCTCAAATGTTTTTTCATTACATGTAAGAAAAACCAAAGTCTTAGATTAACAAAAGTAATAAACATACAAAGGAAAAGGCTAAATCATTAAAGTTAAAGACTAACTAGGACTAGAAGCTCTCCTCAGATTTGGCTTGTTTACAGGATCGAGCTCCACATTTTCTATCAAAACTATGGTGTCCTCATCTAGTGCTTTGCTCGAGTCCGACAAAGCAAAAACTAAACAGGGAGAATATGTCCAAGATCTCAAGTTAAAGTTACTTACTAAGGGTGTAGCAGTATCTGAGCTCGGCTAATCCTAATGTTCATTTATGGATCTTGTTTAGAGCACTAACTCCTAAAACTATTATAAAAATGTTAGGGCTTAACTGGCCCACGGTCAAGTGATTGGTTTTAAAAAATCAACTAAAAGTGAGAAAAACGACAGTTAAAACTCGGCTTCCTTGAAGCTAAAGATAAGATAAGGTATTCATTCTGACCTAGTTTGGTCTCATCAAAGGGGTCGTCCTTTGTTGGGGGAATCCTCCACCTAATGTCCTTGTGGACATACGTTTGGGCAAATTATGTACGTCAATCATCAGTCACAAACCCAAACTTACCCATCTTCTAAGAATTGATGAAGAACTACGAACTACAAAGAACAAAATAAAAATAAGTATGAGCAAACTTACTTAAATATGGGATATGGCCTCAAGAACAGTTATACGAGACTTGTGGAGTATGATTGAGCGAAGAAAACCATGACAAACGGAGAAAACAGTGGTAGATCTGGGTTTTGAAGACTCGGGTGAAGAAGATGAACAGATGGAAAAGAAATAGGAAGATGATGTGAATGAATAAGAAAAATGGTTTTTTATACCTTTATTATGCCTCCCTCTCTCTCCCCACAAACGGCAGTTCCTAACCTTAAGAACCATTATGTGATAATGTGGTGCATTAAATAATAGGACCCATGCGCAGCTTTTTCGCCTCTTTTTAAAATCACCGACAACACATGGCGAAATGACACATAGATGCCATCAGCTGTATAGATTAGCTTCCCCATGAAGTTAAAAATAATTGGAATTCCTTCTAAACTTGTTCAAAAATAACCAAGTGTTTGAAGCAATGTATAGATTAACTTACTCATGAACTTGTGGTATTTCCAACAGGGGGAGAAGGTGAGGGATGGGTGTGTATTGCTGCGGAATTGAGTCATCTTCTCCTTGAACCACCCAAAGGGCAGCAAGGAAATGATCAGAGTAAAGCATTGTGGAACAGAAGAGTAATAAAAGGGGCATGGGAAAGCGAAAATGTAAGGAAGCGTAAAACATATGTGGAATCTGTGGCATCAAAACATAGGAAAAGTGATGGGGAAGTTATCAACAAGAGGCAATCGGATAGTTCTGAGGCGAATCGAGATTGGAATAAAATGGTGATATGCATAAGGGAGAAATTGTGGGACAGTTAGGAAAGAATTCAAAGTTCCTTGAATAAGTTGTACAAGAAAATTTTTGTTCTTAAACCTTTTCAACCAGATAAGGCAGCATTCGTTTGTAATGACAATGATGTGGCTGAAATGCTCGGCAGGAAAAAAAACATTGTTCATCAATGGTCCATACACTATAAGACTGCAAGGGTGGCATCTAGAAAACACGTCATTGAATAAGAAAATCTCGTTTACAGGTGGGTGGATTGAAATAGAAGACCTCCCATTGCAGTGGTGGAAGAAAGATATTTTTAAAGCAATAGGAGACAAGTGTGGAGGATTATTGGAGGTCGATTCGAGAACGAAGTCTATGTCACAAATTTTTACTGCGGCTATTAAGGGGAAAGGCAATGATTGGGGTTTTATTCCTGCGAAAATGAATATGAGAATTGATAAGAGCAGATTCACTATCAAACTGAAGGCACAATCACGCTTAAACTTGATCAGGATGAGATGGCAAAAAATGCTACCAAACTTGGATGAATTCGAACGATGCGTGATTGAGATGGGTGAAGAAGATGACGGGATACATGAGGAAGAAAATAATGTGACTCGGAATAACTATGTAAGCTATGAAAGAAGTAATGTGGAGGGGGAAAGAACGGATAAAGGTGATAATGGTGACAAAGGCGGGATGAAAAAAGATTTGCCTATAAACCAAGACTTAGTAAAAGTCAAGGACATTTTTTGAACCTTGTATCAAGGTTTAGATTACAACCGGAATAATGGTAACAATTGCCCCGGGTCTATAGTGGCAGTAAGCGCTGAACGGGAGCCGGTATTATATGATTTGGGAAAAACAACGAAGTCAGAATATCATAATCAGTTTCAAAAAGGTGAAATTATGAGAGATAATGGGCTGGTTCGTTTATTTAATAACAAACCAAAAGGAAGACGCATAACAGTATTAAGGGGGAGAATGATCTGAGTGTTAATTCGGATGAAAATAGGGCATAAGAGACTGAAGCTGAAATAAATTCGGATGGCAAAATATACGAAACAACTATTCTTCCTAAGCGAGTGGAGGATTTCCAAGTCCAGGTGAAGGGAATTTACAAACTGATGATAAGTACTTTGATTCGAAAATTCAGCATGAGGGAGTGGAAAAAGAAGTAAATGTGGAGGAGAGTGATTACGAAGAGTATAGAACTGAGGACAATGCTTTAATTGTGGAAGATACAAATCTGGGGACAAGCACCTTGTTTAAAGATCCGAATCTGATGAACACAGAACGTGTAAACTGCACCTTGATGAGTGAGCTTGGCAACACTAAGGAGGCTGGAACCCAATTGCAATCTCTAAAAAATCAGCTAACACCAACAGCACTTGTTTTCTCTGCTAAGCCAGGTAACATCACTCCTATCTCCCCATCACCTTCTAATTTATGTATGCATATATCTAATTCTCATAATAGGGATTTTACGGACAATGGGGATGAGAGAATGGCTGATCCTAAGTTAAATCTAGACTTAGGAAATGAGGCTAATGATACTTCAAAATTAAATGATTGCCAAAGTGAATATGAAATTCCACTTAATCCTTCCACGAAGCTTGCCGGGATTAACGGGGTGAGATTGATAGATACTTTGGGTAAAGGGGAGTGGGAAAAAATTGTGAATCTTTTAAAAAAAATGAATCTATCTTTAGTACTAATCAATAGCAAGAATATGAGAGGATCTAAAAGCAAAAAGGACGGTAATAATGGGGCAAAAAGGAAAGCGGGGAAGAGGGAGTTGAGAAATCTTGAAAGTAGTGTGAACTATGATAGAATTGGGGCGGGTAAAAGAGGGTCCGGAGAAAGCCGTAATGGGGACGTTTATTATTTTAAATGAAAATTCTCAGCTGGAACGTACGAGGGTTGGGAAAGAGAGAGAATATGAGGGTTGTAAGGGAGTTTTTGAGTAATGAAAAACTGGATGTGGTAATTTTTCAAAAAACAAAAAAAAAAGAAATTAATAGGCATCTCGTTGGGGGTGTGTGGCGAATTAGATTCAAATAGTAGGTTTTTTTGCCTTATTTGGGAAGATCGGGGGGAATTCTTATTATCTGGGATTCTAGAGTCCTGAGAAGGTCTGAAACTCAACAGTCTCGGTTCTTTTTCATCCGGTTGGGGGGGGGGGTTGATTGGTGGCTTACGGGCGTTTATCGTCCTTGTAAGTCAAAAGAGAGAAAAGATTTTTGGGTAGAGTTAGCGGGTGTGTTTGGCCTTTGTGGTAATAAGTGTGTGTGTGTGTGTGGGGGGGGGGGACTTCAATGTAGTTCGGTTCCCTTCGAAAAAGTTAGGGGAAGAGAGAAATACTAGAAGCATGAAAGATTTTGATTCATTTATTAGATATACGGAGTTAAGGGATATTGCATTAAACAATTCGGATTTTACTTGGTCTAATATGAAGGATCGCCTTGCATGTTCTAGAATCGATAGATTTTTATTTTCTTTGGGGTGGGAAGATTCGATGAATTCGGTGACGCAAGAAGCGCTAGCAAGAGCAACATCAGATCATTATCCGATTGTACTCGATACAAATTGCTTCAAGTGGGGTCCTATACCTTTTCATTTTGAAAATATGTGGTTAAAGGAAAAAAACTTCAAGGAGTTGTTCAAACATTGGTGGGATAGGTGTGTGCCAAGGGTGGGAAGGATATAAATTTATGTTAAAATTAGAAGAGGTGAAAAAAAAATTAAAAAATGGAATAAAGAGATTTTTGGTGATATTACATTGGAGAAGGATGCGGTATTGAGGCGTATTGGGGAGATAGATAAGAGGGAAGAATCATTGGAATCGTTGGAGAGTGAGAAAGAGGAAATGAAGAGGTTGAAAATAAAGTTGGAAGAAATAATAGTTAAGGAGGAAACCTCGTGGTACCAAAAAGCTAAAGTGAAGGGAGTAATTGAGTGGGATAATAATTCCAAACATTTTCATAGGATAGCAAGTGGTAGGAAAGTGAATAAATTGATTAATAAACTTGAGAACTCTAGAGATCTTTTACTACATTCGGAAAAGGAAATAAAGAGCGAAATCTTGGGATTTTATGAGAGATTATATAAAGAGAATGAGGGACAGAAATTCGGAATTGAAGGCCTGGAATGGGCAGCCATTGATAGGGCAGAAAAAGGGCTACTAGAGGAGCCATTTAGAGAAGAGGAGGTCAAGGCTGTATTATTTCTTTGTGAAGGGGATAAGGCTTCGGGGCCAGACGGGTTTTCAATGGCTGCATTGCATCACGGGTGGGCTACAATAAAGGAGGATATTATGAAGGTTTTCGGGGAATTCTTTGACAATGGTGGAGTTAATGTGGAAACAAATGCCTCTTTTATATGTCTTATTTCGAAAAAGCTTAACTTCATCTCAGTCAAGGACTTTAGACCGATTAGCCTTGTGACTTCCTTGTATAAGGTATTGGCCAAAGTGCTTTCTTTAAGATTAATCTCTTTGGCTTGCAATTATAGAGAGTAAGTATGGGTCTCATTCTAATGGATGGGATGCAAATATTGAGATCAGTGGCACTCTTCATGCCCCGTGGAAGTCGATTTCCAACGTGTGGATTGATTTTATGCATAATATTAAATTAGTGGTGGGGGTGGGGGTGGGGGTGGGGGACAAAGTCCGTTTCTGAGAGGATACATGGGTGGGGAATGTTTCTTTTAAAAATCTATTTCCTAGGATTTTTATCTTGTAATCATAACATGTCTATTCAAATGGTTTCCTCTTGGTCTCCAAACTTCTTTTGGGATCTGACTTTTCTTAGAGAACTAAATAATACGGAATTTGTTGAATTTTCAGCTTTGATGGATCTAATCCAGCGTGTTTCTTTAAACCAAAATTATCTTGATAAAAGATATTGGGTGGCACATTCATCCAGTATCTTTTCATGTAAATCATTTTTTTATGTTCTTTCCCAATCTCCTCAGTCAATTTCAGCTTCATTGTCCAGATTCATTTGGAAGCATGGGGTTCCTTCCAAAATTAAAGTGTTCGCCTGGCTTGCTCTAAAGGGGAAAGTTAACACGTGATATGATTCAAAAGATGAGGCCTTTTTGGTGCTTGTCACTCTCTTTGTGTGTGATGTGCAAACAGAATGATGAAAATATTGATCACATCCTCTTTCATTGTGGGTTTGTTAGGTGGATATGGGCAAGGTTATTTGTGGTGTTCAGGATTGTTGGTGCTTTTCCCAAGAAATGGTCAAAGTTTATTGAGTGAATTCTCTGGAGATTTGTTATGCTAGCTACAACTTAGGGTGTATGGATAGAGAGAAATAAACGTATTTTTTAAGGGAAATGCAACTCTGTTTCGAGGATCTGTTGGAGTTTATTTTGTTTCGTACAGGATTGTGGGCCAGGGCATCTAATGTTCTTGATAATTCAGAGTGTTTTTTGCTTAGTATTGATTGTGCTAGTTTTTTTCAGTTTAGTGAGTCTTGAGTGTAGTTCTTTTTAGTTCGATGGATTGTTGCTAGTTTGGTGGAATCCTTTTCCACTAGTCGGTCTATTCCCATGTTATTTCCTGGATGTTTGTTTTCTATTGGCAATAAAATTTATGTTTCTTATAAAAAAAAAAAAATAATGTCCAAGTATCCGTAATGACGATGAGTAAAGGGTTTGAAGGTCCAAGCACCCAATCTCAACCTAATAGTCGAGCTTATGTGCTTAGGGGAAATTGTGGGAGGCTAAAAATAAACAGCTTGCTAGACTAGTTAAACTATGCTAGCCAACCTAAAGATTTGGAGTCGAGCAGGCTCAGCCTATTGGAAGATCTGTTAAGAATCCAAGCAAGACTCTAACCCCCGACTATAACCATCACAACATCTCAATCTAGTAAATCGGAATAGTGAGGGATACCATGCTGACCTGATAAGCCGGCCAATAAATAAATAAGTTACTAAGTTGGAAAGTGACATGTACAAAAGGGGACAATACTAATTCCCATATGAACAAGGGTACTCCTAAGAGTAGTGTGAACATGACCTTGAATAGCTATAAAATGCCATGGTGAAGCCCAAGTTTACCATTTATAATAATTTATTTCTTGTATAAACCCTAATGTAAATCATATATAAATAAGAGATATTATTACCCTTAAAAATTATCTAATCCCCAGTTCTCTCCTAGCCTAAATATTGTTCCATTAAAACAGTAATTAAGAAAGCTTTGTAACTCCCATTTATACCTTTTCCAATCACTTTAGCAAATATAAAAATCGCAAACACACTCAAAGGTAGACGTACTACCGGACCAACAGTAGAACTGACCAGAGGAACCATCCTATAAACTTATCTCTATCCCCAATTGTTCCATAGTATAGATGTATGGCAAAGTTAAGTTCCTCTTAAGTTATCTTATGCATAACTGTTATGCTTTTGGTCTCATTTTTACTCCATCTGATACTATATTCTCTCTCTACTCACTCAAAATACCACACTATTTATTTTATCTCTTTTTTTACCATACCATTATTTCAACATCCAGGTAGGATAAATTCACCCTACTTGGCATACACCTAAGTCTGCCATCGTGGATGCTCTAACACGGTCTCTTTTCCCTCTTGACCATTAAGTGAATTCATTTTATAGCCCAGTTATGGTTTGTTTGTTTTTCTAAAAAAAAAATGAGACTCAAGGATTCTGCAGGCAAAAGAACATTGAATAAATTATAATACAAAACTACATTTCAATAGCACAAACTCACCCACCGGAAGGTTGAATAATACAGAGAAAACAGTGTGAAAATTAACTAAGAATGCATGCTTACTTCCTATAACTAATTTTACACTTTTGGTTCTCTTTGAACTAGGAACTTGAAAGATTTAAGAACCTTTAGGAGTTTCATCAGCAGCAGGTGGGGGTAGATCATCATCATCATGGTATATATTCTCAGCCATTTGCCATATTTGGAGTATGTTATCTTCGGCTACACTGGCCACCACCCAATCTTCGCACGGGTTCCAAGAGAAATCCGATATTTTACTAGTGTGGCCCCCATGTATAAATAGCAGCTCCGGTGGGCCATCCTCAGCATCCTCTGGCGTCTGTTCTTCATCGATCCTGTGAAGTTCAAGAACAAATAAAAAAAGGAGGAATTACTCTTCAATTTTTCATCACACCCACTTATAGATTGCATTTTTAGATGAAATTTGGTCGAGATGATCATCTCTACAAATTTTCATAAAGGAATTTATCTATTTATACCTCCAAATGGGTATCCGTTCTTTTTGTTACAGAGACAATCCGTTTTTAGAGCCTAGCTCAATAGTGTGTGTATATATATGCAATATGCTATATTTGTTTTTACAAGAAAGGACCTGATGTTGTTGGTGCCACTAGGAAAAATTGAGACAACCAACAGATGGCTATAGGTCCAGTTTGGCTTACAATAATGTTTTGAAAGGATTGTGATTATCAACAGTGTGATTGCTAGGAATCATTATCCCAAGAATTAGATTCACGCAATCTGTTTTGTTAACTAATGGATTCCTAATCAAAGCCAAGGGCAGTTCATGTAAATATGAGTTTCGATGAAATAGTTAAGAGTGACATTACTGTCCTTCCAAAATAACACTACCAAAGTTTCGTAAGAATCCACCCATTTTTACTTTTATCTTTCTATGGATCCATAATCCATCTAATTCTACCATCATAAAGTAACCCAAAGCTTTTGAACCCACTTTACCATATCATGATAACAAACAAACTGATCTTGCACCTTCTCAGGAATGTTTGGAAGGAATCAGATTTCCACCCAACTTTAATATGAAAAAATGAGGCTTACATATTGAATGCCCAAATGTCTCACTTGCTTCTAGGCAGTGTTCTAAAAATCGGTTTTTATCGGCGATAAATCGGGGATTTATCGGGAATCGGCAGTGTGCCGATCGGATTTGGCTTGATCGGTTCAATTTATCGGACGAGGATAAATCGGCAATTTATCACCGATAAATAGCGATAAATAGCGATAAATAGGATCGGCGATAAATTGAATGGTCTGTTTTTTAACGTTGCCAAATCAAACGACAACGTTTTTCAAACCCAAACCCTATTCGTTCTCCTCACTCGACGACTCCCACACATCGCCATTCCTCTCTCTATCTCTCACTCTCACTCTCGCCGTTCCTCTCTCTCTCTCACACCCGACGTCGAGCTCCTCTTTCTATCTCTCACTCGTCCTCAACCTCACTTACCTCTCTCTATCTCTCACTCGCCGTTCCTCTCCCACTCGACACCTGCTCAGTCGACTGCCGCACCATCTCCCACTCGACACTTGCTGCTCTGCCTTGCCTGCTCTGTTTGGACGAGTGAAGGACAAGTAAGGTACTATGGGTTTGAGAAGACGAGAGAGAGAGAGAGAGAGAACTTAAAAAAAATCGTTTAGAGAGGAGTTTGAAGAAGAGAGTGCAAGCTAAGGTGGCTGTGTAGTTGCCCTAATTTGATTTTGTCTCTTTAAGATCGGAAAATAGTTGCTGGGCCCTTAGAAGTTGACAAGCCCAAATTTCTCTTGGGTTGGGTTTTGTTATGTATTATACTAGTGGTTTGAACTTTGAACATGTTTTTTAATTATAATATGTTATATATTTGACAAACTCAAACACTTCAACTTTATTTTATTTAGCATTTTACTTTATTAATGTACATTTTGCTATTATTTTGTTTTATTTAACATATTGTCATATAATATATTATTTAAAATATTATTTATATGGTGAACAGTGCATATCCGATTTTTTCCGATTTATCCCCGATAAATCCCCGATAAAATGAAAAATCCCCACTCCCCACCTTGCCGATCGATTTCCGATTCACGATTTTTAGAACATTGCTTCTAGGAAAAATTGTACAATATGTAAGGAATGCACTAGTTTACCTACGAATAAAACCATCCACACAAATCCACAAAAATAAATAAATAATGGTAGGTTTAATGTGAATACCTGCTAAGGTCCCAAACCATGAGTCTCCTACCAAGGCAACAAGAGGCTAAGATGGTCTCATTCTTTGGATTCCAGCCAACTTGGAAAACCTCCTCCCTGTTGAACGTCACCAACAGCTAAAATTGAGCTCAAGGAACATAAATAATACTCCATACATATGCAGTATAATTATCAAAGAAGAATCCACAAGAAATTCCAAAGATAGGATCAGAAAGAATATATATATATAGCACATGCAAGGAGAATTCATACTTGTGACAATCAAACGTATGGAGTGCGGTAGATAGCTTGCGTATATCGAATAACTTAACAGTCTTATCAGTGGACCCTGTTGCCACAACCCACTCATTGAAAGGATTAAACGCTAAGCAGTTAACCTGCCAGAAAATCAAGCAAAAGAAGGCGTTTTATATTCAAATAGTAGTCAGTCTCAACAACATATGCAACACCAAAGGCACACTTGTTCAGACAATTGTTTACACTCAATGGAGATTCCATTTTTTAGCTTCTTTGTTTACGAGACTAAAACACCATGAATGTCAAAAGGTCAAGAAAGAAGACCAATACTAATTAAATTATGCTGAGCAACCAAATATTAGGAAAATTCAAATAAAAAGGTATGCAAATCAGATTATTACAACACAGATTTATAAATAAAAAAAGATAAAAGATTGGACAATTTTACATTTTCACGCTCAGGGCACAACAACATAGTGTGACTCCTACACTGCAATCAGACCTTGTGGAGCCATACCAGTCACTTCTAACATGGTAAGCAAGAAATTCTTAAATTACACTCCCTCTGTCTCAAATTAAAAATAGCCCTCTTTCCTTTGCAAGATGTCTCAAACTAAGAGTTCCATTTCCTTTTCGGAACGTTATCAATGTACCGAATCTCACAATAGAAAATATGTTGTATTCTTGACCATTGATTATGTAGAAATTAGTGGCTCAAGCTCTGCACTTTACCCAGTACAGAAGGGCCTTTCGGAACTATTTTGTGTTGTCTTTTCAATTTCTTTTCACCATACAAAGTCTTAAACCCATTCTTTTCTTTTCTTTTATTTCTCACTGACAACTACCTATCTAGTAATGCTCCAGCTCCAGCTCTAGCATTTAGAGTGCATTTGTATGTTTTATTTTCCGTGTGTAGTATAGAACATGTTTTGATACTTCCAAGATTAATATGTATGTTTTACATTGCATAACATGATTGACATACTCAGAAAGATACTCTGCGGATCTGGTTTTCATGTTGCTAAGCAATCCCACAAAATCAAATCCATGCTCAATATTTGTATGACTACGAAGTAGTGACTAATGATGATTCCACGCACATTGCTTTGCATGCATATATTTTCTTTTAGCTACTTCTCACCCTATATACTATGATTACATCAACAATCTGTCTCATTGCTGGGAAAGAACAGGCTCCAAGTGTTAAATAATGGTTTTAACTTTGAAAAAATGAATACTAACTAATAATGTTGGTACATGCAAACCCAAATTTTCGACAAATGAATAAAGAAGAAATCCTCCTGAAGACCAAGACGTATCAAAACTTCTATTTATATGGAAAAGAGGCCATGGATTTCGAGGGATCCCTCTACAATTAAATCTAAAAGGACACCTAACTTTCCTTTTCAAAAAAGGACACTGTTTTCTTTACCTAAAATACCTTTCCTTATTTTTTTAAAAACACCAACACTCCAACCCATCCCCTCAAAAAAAAAATCTGGCGATCAATTTCTGCGTACACATATATACACACATGTTTGTGAGTCTATTTACACAAATTTCTGTGTACACATATATACACACATAAAAATAAATGAAATCCCCAAAGAGAGTAACAATTGGGGGTTCAGGTGAGTTGGGTGGTCGCTGGAGCTCAGGTGGTAGGAGGCCTGGTGGCACCTCATGAGTGACAAGGAAATAAAAATGTTGGGTAAGAATATAATTAACAATTACAGGGGTGTGTCCTTGTAATGGACAAACATTGAAAAGTGTCCCTATGGCTAAAACAAATTGTGGAGGAAGCCCTCCATGTGTTGGGGAAAAGTAAGGTGTCCTTTCTTTACATTTAATGTGAAAGGTACTTGCAACCCCATTTCTCTATAGAAAACAATGATCTAGCAAGAAATTGAATTGGTGCTTAGTCATTTTAAGGTCATAGCAAGATAGTTCTCCACTTATAAATATATACTCATAAAAGTACATAAACCTGAACCATTACATGTAAGGGAGATATGAAACTCTGAAACATACCTCACTTTGATGGGCCATTACAGTTTGGATAGGCTTTGTGACAGAAGGACTTCGGAGATCCCATATATGCAAATATTGATCATCCCCAACTGAACCAAACAAGTATTCATGCCGTAGATGCCATGCTACATCTTCTACAACACCTTCATGAACCTATTTTTAGCAAATACCAAGCTATTTTAATAATCTAAAAAATACTGGAGGAGGAGATACAGAGCATGATAACAAGAAAATGAGTCCGTGGTGAATTCAAGTGGATTGTAATTAAAAACCCTTCCGGTCCAATGGTAGAAGTTAGCGGTGTCTTTGTGAATTGGGGTCGTGGCCAATGTCCTATCTTGGGATGCCTCTTGGAGATAACCCTTGTCGAGTCGAGTTTTGGGGTCCAGTAAGTGAAAAAATTTCAAATAGATTACAGGGTTGGTTAAAAGGATGTCTTTCGAGGGGAGGTAGGTTAACTTTGATTCAGTCGGTCCTTGAAAGCATTCCAATTTATTATCTCTCTCTTTTCAAAATGCCAATTACGGTGTGTAATACTATTGAAAAACTAACGAGGAATTTTTTTTGGGAAGGATTCGGGGAGGGAACTTGTGATCATTTATTGAATTGGGAGTTGGTGTCTAAAAGTAAGGATAAAGAGGGATTGGGCATCGGTAACATTGCTAAGAGAAATGAAGCTTTATTAGGGAAATGGCTTTGGAGATTTCCCATTGAACAAAATTCATTATGGTGCTCAATAATTAAAAGTAAGTATGGACTTCATGAAAATGGGTGGGATGCAAACATGGTTACTAATGGCACTCATAGGAATCCTTGGAAAGCCATTTCTAGTGGCATTGTTAAATTTAAATCATTTATTCAACTTAAAGTGGGTATGGGTAATTCCATTAGGTTTTGGGAAGATATATGGGTTGGGGATTCTACTTGTGCTTCTCTTTTTCCCCGGTTATATAGAATTTCTCGAAACACAAATAGTGTCATAGCATCAATCATTCGTTGGAATTCTATTGATTCTTTCTCATGGGACTTAGAATTTCGCAGAAATTTAAATGATAGGGAAATTGGGGACTTTTTGGATTTGTTAGATTTGGTTTCTAATTCTCAAGTCTCTAGATTCGAAAGAGATTATAGATTGTGGATGGGGGAAAAGTCGGGTATGTTCTCTTGCAAATCATTCTTTCACTTGCTCACCAATTCGCCATTGGATCCTATCTTTGTGCCTCATAATTTTATTTGGAAAGTTGGTATTCCTCCGAAGGTGAAAGTTTTTGCTTGGCTGGCCTCTTGGAAAAGAGTCAATACTTGTGACTTACTCCAAAAAAAGAGGCCAAATTTGGTCATTTCTCCTTCTTGGTGTACTCTTTGCAAAAAGGGAGGTGAGAGCATCGATCATATGTTAGTTCACTGCAGTCTTTCCAGTTATATGTGGAGTAAGGCGAGGGAGGAATTTGGAGTTATTGGAGCCTTGCCTGGATCATGGCATGATTTATTAGGCTTGGATTGGCAGTTTAGTGGAAATAAGAAGAAATCAAAATTGTTATGGAGATGCTGTTGCTTGCCATTAGCTTGGGGAATTTGGCATGAAAGGAACGCTAGAATCTTTGAAGATAAATATTGCGAAGCCGGTGAAGTATGGTTTAAAATCAAGCAGTTAGCATCTTTTTGGGCCAGCTCTTCGAAATTGTTCGGATCTTTATCGGTCTCAGATTTATGTGGGAATTGGAACGCAGCTATCCAGTAGTAGCCTTGTTTATGGCTTCATCTTTTCATTGTTGTTTGGTTTTTTGTAGCCTTTTCATATTTCTCGAGGGGCTTTGGTGGACTACTGGTTCACTAAAGATGTAATCGAAGTTGTATTGCTTTAATTAGTTTTTAATAAAAGCGTTTTGTTTCTGATAAAAAAAAAATGTTCTATTTACGTTTTCTTAACTTTCCAAGGAGCAAGCATAGTTATATTTGAATAACTTCCTAAGGAGTAAGCCTGCCAATTTTCTTATTCTAAGGTCTTGAAAACTTGATCCTAGTAGAATTAAGAGAAATTCCAACCACATGTAGAACTTCTTATGAGCTTCTTAGTCAAAAAATGAAAAAAAAAACATTTTGTATTGAGAATTCGTAAGAAAACATCCAAGGCTTTCTGTTATACATTTATGCACTGGTCTAAGAAACAGCCTTTTTCATTTCTTTCATGTAACAACCAAAAAAGAAGAAGTCATTGGACCGTTTTAAAGGTGCTCCGGAGAAAACAAAACTTAGAGTTATACCCACCATATCACTCTTCCTTCACTATTGTTCTTGTTTTGCTTTGTCAATATAGAAAAATTATCACAATCTTCTAACTATTTCAATCCCACTTCTTTTTTTTTATAAGAAATGAAAGATTTTATTGCTAGTCAAAGAAAGTTACATCAAAGAAAAGCAATAAAGATAGTAGTGGATGAGAAGACCACTACAGAAATGTTACAACTCAACCCAAAACAGCAAAAATAAACCAATTAGGCCAAAAAACTACAACAATCCGACTCAAATAAAAGCCTATCAGTACTATCAAATAAATTAGCTGCCCTAGCCCAAAGACCAATCAGGAATCTCAAGTGATCCCACAAGCTAGATACCGATCTATAACAATCTTCAAAAACTCTCTTGTTTCTCTCTAGCCATATTGCCCATGCTGCTGCCATCATTGTCACCTTCCACAGATTCCTAGCTTTTGCGCTGCTAAAGCTCCATTCCAGCCCAATGAAATCTACCCATCTTTTAGGGGCAGCCCCTATCAACCCAAATGCTTTGAACAACCTAGCCCAGATTCCCCATGCATAGTTACAATGGAGCAGAATGTGATCCATACCTTCGAAACCTTCTTTACACAAAATACACCAAGACGGAGATAAACACATGGATGGCCTCCTCCCTTGAGTAACGTCACAAGTGTTCACTTTTCCTCTTAATACAAGCCAAGCAAAGACCTTGACTTTGGAAGGGACTTTTCTTTTCCAAATGAAGTTATACTGATGTGGAGTGATTGAGGGCGATGAATGAGATAGTGTTTCAAAAAAGGACTTACAAGAGAAATCACTGGAAATGTGAGCAACCCATAGCCGTTTATCCAATGAATTTTGGTTTAGATTTAAGCCATGAGTCAAACCTAACAAGGAAACATACTCATCGACCTCCCTATCAAGGAAGGACCTACGAAATGAAAGGTTCCACGAATACTCTGAATAGGACGACCAGGAGATTTCCGAATGAATGGTAGCATTTTGATCACAAGAAATCCTATATAGTCTAGGGAAACTAATTTTGAGTGGCTTATCCCCTACCCATGAATCCTCCCAAAAGCGGATTCTCTCCCCATTTCCCACAACCAATTTAATATGTTGCTCAAAGTCACTCCACACCCTTGAAATAGACTTCCAAGGAGCACGAAGAGAGCCATTAATGTCATGTGAAGAGTCCCACCCATTCGGATGAGAGCCATACTTGCTATAATCGCATGCCAAAGTGAATCACTTTCAAGTGGGAACCGCCAAAGCCATTTACCTAGCAATGCCTTATTCCTTTTAATTAAGTTTCCCACGCCAAGCCCTCCATCTATCTTAAATCTCGAAACAACCTCCCAATTCACAAGATGATCTTTTTTTCCTTCCCCTCTTCCTTCCCAAAGGAAGTCCCTCATTAACTTTTCCAAATTTGATGCTACTTTTTGGGGAATTTTGAAAATAGAAAGGTAGTAAATTGGAATACTCCCCAAAACCGATTGAAGCAAAGTTAATCTCCCCCCCTTTGAAAGGCATCCTTTATGCCACCCATCAACTCTTTTTAAGACTCGTTCTATAACAGGGTTCCAAAACTCAATGCTATTGGGACTACCACCTAATGGTAAACCCAAATAGCTAAGAGGCCATTCCCCACACCCGCACCCAAGCGTATTTGCAATTCCGGACAGCTGTGATGGGGCTAAGTTCAGCCCCACCACTATGCTTTTTCCCATGTTGATTTTTAGACCCGATACCAATGAGAATACCTTAAGCACCCCAGCCAAATTATCAGCCACAAGACTATCATTTGGAATAAAGAAGATGCTATCATCAGCAAATTGCAAATGAGAAATTTCAGTTTTATTACGCCCAATTTCAAAACCCCTTACGACCTTCTTCTCACATGCTCTTTTCATTAACCTACTTAAGACATCTGCCACTAATATGAAAAGAAATGGGGATAGTGGATCCACTTAACGTAACCCCCTCGAAGCCCCAAAAAGCCCACTTGGTTTCCTGTTAATCACAACTGAGAAATTAACCGAAGAGAGACACCCTCTAATCCAACTTCTCCATCTCCTCCCAAACCCTTTTTTATCCAAAACAAAATCCAAAAAATCCCAATTAATGTGGTCATACGCCTTTTCAAAGTCTATTTTGAACACCACACCCTCTCTCTTATTTACCCTATATTCCTCCACTACCTCATTGGCGATAAGCACTAAATCGAGTATTTCAATCCCACTTTAGCCCATGTAGTTGTGATGTAAAAGGGTAAGAATAAGATTAAGTTATATTACTTGCTTTATTTCATTTGTAACAGTCTAAGAAACTTTTATTAGCTTGATTTTTGCTTTAAGTTGGTTATTTAGTTATGAAAATTCTACTTTTTACACTATATCCAGTATTATTGACCCAACAACGGATCAGTTCATGTCAGATCTTAACGAATGCGGATTATTTTTGTCTCCACCAAATCACGACCCAATAAGCTACCGGGTGATGTATTCCAAATTCATATACGACTCAGTTTGTTATTGGGTGACACAATACAATCCAATACTACCCATTACGTAAATAAATTTTTAAAAAAAATTACAACAAACAAGACGAGTGAATAACTAAAATTACTTAAAAAGTTAGAGTACATACTCATAAATCCTAAAACAGATAGAAATCCTAACATGATTCAATAAACTTTAGTTTTATTAAAAGTTGAAAAGGTTTTTAACGGGTGACCCGAATTGAACCCGTAACTGATTCGTTATCAATTCGTGTCAAACGGGTGAACCCGACAACCACCCGAATTCATTAGAGGTTCACCCGTTAACTTATAACTTCATTTCGATTCATGTCATGTTATCATGTGATTCTGCTAGGTCTAGTTATGTATGTTTCTGTATTACAAGTTTCAGGTAAGTGGTCCATAAAGTACTTGTGGCAACTAAATTAATGAAAATGAGATCAATCGAACTTCGGACCCATGTTTCGTGTTGACGACAATATCATATCCTAAGAATAGTTTATACTTGTACACTGTAATATGCTTCCTTCTCAATGTTTCCTAGATGCCTTGAATGTTATTTACTCTTTTTTGTCTTGTGATTTTCATTGTGTAAAACTTATGATTCAGTATGTAGTTTGATTTGCACGTCAAAAGTTACGGATTAAGGTTCACGATTTCTTCTAGGTTTGACAACTACCCTCTTCAGTTCCCTAAATAAAACAATTTAACAGTTGTAAAATGTGAGCAGTCCTTTAACCATCAGGCTATCAGAGGTAGCTTGCAAATAACACAAATCTAAGTTACTGCAAATAAAATTATTTTAGGAAGTGTAATAAGTAATAACTCTGATTTTCTGTGCATTAGGATTAAGATAGCAAAAGTGGGTCTATATTTCCACCACCAGCACACCTTAATCTGAACTCAAAACAATTCAAATTCAGAAGTTGTGTTTCACGTTAGCATATTTCATGTCTAAGAAGCTGGTTTAACACAAACATATGAATGCCAATCAGTTTCAAGTATGTCTTGATTTTGAATGTATCTTACTTTTATATGTATGTTTTGTTGTCTATGCAAGGTGTGTGATTCTGCTGAAGGCCAATAGAATCTGTGAAGTAAAATATGGTCCGACAAAAATGGAGAAATGTACCTTGAATATTTGCATGGCGTCTAGACCCTTATTCTTTGAAGTGGCATTAATGTCCCACAAGCATATCTGGGCATCATCAGAACCACTTAATAAATGACCCGGTTTGAACTGACTCCATGATAAACCATATCCCTCAGTGCTGTGACCTCTCAACCTCAAATCAGGACTGCAAGCGCCATCAAGAGGAGGCTTAGATGGGTGTTTGCTATAATCGAAAACATATACTTCTGCACTAACAGTTTTGGTGGCAATAATAAATTGGTTTTGAGGCATGTAACGAGCCCGGTTAACCTCTCCATCGTGATTTATTTGCTGGATAATTTGCACCTGCAAGAGAAATTTTCGTATGAAAATAGGGAAGGCTTCAAGAGCATAGCAATGTGAAGAATTATGCACATTAATATTCTCCAATTTATATGACAAGTACATCAAGACTTCAGTAATCAAATACCATTAGAAACCATTTTAACATTTGAAAGATAAATGTAACTAAAGAGAATACAACAATCATGTTTTACACCAGATTTATGCAACTTGGCCCAGTTTGACATGCTTAATAAGCTACCACTTAGCCATAAATGCATTCTGAGCAAGTTTTAAATCTGTATGGTACTCCCGGCTGCAGCTGAGAAAATTTATACTACCAAGCACGCTCTCCAATCCCCTGCCCTTCACACTAGTTAATGAAATGAGTTTATCCACCTTGGTTGTTGAGTATTTTGTTTGTCATGCTTGTGTCCGTTTTGTGTTCTAACAAAATGGTTCTTTTATGAGGGTACCTAATGATATTAATCAACATGTCCATAATTTTTTTTTCAGGGAAAAAAATGAATAAAGAAAGAAACAACATTTCATTGATATCACTCACTCCAACCACATTAGGTGGTGGATCCTGGCTGGGCTTCAAATATTGAGGTGATTGGGTGTAGGCCGCCCAGGTCAGAAGGGACAGTAAAATACTGTTACGAAAATGACATTGGCTGTCCATTCAGGCACTTGACATACACCAACAAGATTTTTCTTAATGGACATTGGCAGGTCAGCAAGCACCCTAAGGGTGCCCTTCTCCTTTCCATAGTTGCATTGAAGACCCTTTTTCATATGAACTAATGCTGCCATTCAACCAAAGCTCTAGACCAACTAAAAAAAATGAAGAATCAGATTCACATCAGACACTCATCAACAATATCTTGCAGCCAATTTCATAACTAGCCCTTTCCATTGTCAAACAGCTCACAGATGCTAAAACACAGACTAACTTATGATCTAATCCACCAATTACATATTCACAATCATCACCAATCCAATTCACTGATCTCACTAAGGGCTTGTTTGGCTGTGAAAACTGTTTAATCTTAAAATTAGTTTACTTCCAATTAATGAATTGTACATCTGTGAAGTTATAAATAATCCAAATGGTTGGGGGGTCTGAATTATCATGATAACAACATGAATTATAATATTTACCATTGTTCAATTTTCACAACCAAACACAAATAAATGTAAAGATTGTAAATTCTCTAATTCACAATCCAAGGGACAAAACAACTAACCAGGCCCTAAAACCCTAAAAACCCCAGATTTGGGAAAATCGCACAAAACATCGCATTTTTTTATCTCAAACAAATTAACCATTCCCCAACTCAAAACATTAAAACAATTAAATAAAACAGTACACAACCAAAAGATCTAGAAGAATCTCACCTTGCCATTGGCGCAACCAAATCCGCCAACATCGGACCGATCATCGTCATAATGACGAGCATCATTCTCGGCATCCTCTAGAGGGAGCTGAACCTGCGCTAACATAAGATAATTAGGCTCATTTTCAGAGGTGTGGGTACCGAGGATCATCTTCTGAACGGAGTAGTCCTTCCCCGGCGGCTCTTCCCGGTCGGGGAGCCACTCGACGGTGAGGGAAGGCCACTCTAGGGCATGAGTGACGACCAGATCGTACAAGAAAGGAGTGTTCTTCTTCCAAATCTTGTACTCTTCGTTGATTAGCCTCTCCTCTATCTCTCCCCTCATCTCGTCCTCGTCTTTCCCCATTGCTTCTTGGTTCTGGTTGAGTAGTTGGTGTGCGATTGTGAGGGTGAAGAAGGTGATGGCGATTTGTTTCTGCTGGAGGATTTTGGAGGGCAAATGTTCAGTTTTCGGAGGGAAAAAAAAAGAGGGGGCGGTAAGTGTGTTTCAAGCGGTGTACTTTCGCCCTAATGAGAAGACGCTTGGCCCTATTTTTCTCTTACTTTGCAGTTTAGTGCATTTTTCAAGCCCACACAGTACTCGAGTCTCGTCGTACATCAAGATTGCTTGGTTCGAGTTTTTTATAATTCTTAAAATTTTAAATTATATTTTAAATAGAATTATAGTATTCGGTTGAAATTTTAAGATGGAATTCATGATTCCTAAGAAATATAAGGGCCCGTTCGGTAATATTTTTGGAGAATGTTTTCTGAGAATATTTTCAGAAAATGAATTTTCCGATAACGAAAATAGTGAAAACATTTCCCGAGAACGAAAACAGTGAAAATGAAGATTGCAAGAGTGAAAATGGTGAAAACATCATTTTGGCGATTTTGCGTTTTATGCTTTAAACTTGAATTCATTTTCCGAAAACGTTTTTCGTGTTTTTGTCAATATCTCACCGAACACATTTTTTATCCGTTTTTGAACTCAAAAAACAAAAACGGGTCTGTAAAAACGCTACCGAACGGACCCTAAATTTCTTTATTTCATCAATTTTTATTCCTTTTAAATTTAAGAGGAACGTTGAGGATTTTAAGAGAATTTCTTATTTTTTCATCAAATGACAAATCTACCCTAACTTAAAATCCAACATTTTTTTTTATTTACCATTCATCAAATGGCACCGATGAAGGCACTCTATTTTTTCACGAACTTCATCTCTTCTGTCGCTGGCGAGATATGTTCTTTCTTCATCTCCTTCGGCGATATTTCCTTTATATATATGCCGTTCCTTTATATATGTCTAAGTTCTTTATTTGTGTTCTTTGCTCTTTGTTTTTTCTCATTAAAGTATGTTGAAAGGTATGTTGGTAAATTAAAAATAATTTAGAATGCCAAAAAAGAAGCATTGTTATGGAACCAAACAATGGAAATGAATCTTATATTCTGGGAAATGAGCTTTTCTGGAATTTTAAATGTCAATTACATTCCCAAAGCTCGAACCAAATGAGCCATAAGGGTGTGTTTAAGTGTTTAACACGTTGTATTAAATAATTGTATATGATCATTTAATTTTATCCAAACAATATAAAATACTCTCACTCTTTACGTGTGATTCACTAATCATTTTCTATATGAGATAAGAAGTTTTAATGGTATTAATAATTCATCTCGATATTCAATTCTAATGAATACAAAAAATATGATAAGATAAATTTTATCCTATTATGTTCTCTTATCCTACATATCAAACACTGTATAAATCCATTAATCCAAAAAATTAAAAATTCACAATTGACATATATTTAATATTTTATTATGTGTTTTCTATTTTTAGTTCGCTTTTATCTTGGCTTTTAGATCTAAGTCTGGTGCTGACCGCGATAGTTTGGAGATGTCTCCGAACCACTCACCCCAACAGGTACACTATAGTGGACAAGTCACTAGATTACATATTATGGTTATTTCGATTTTAACAATTTTTCCTCCATTTAAATATGAATTTAAGTGAACACTATTAAGTATTCTCTTTGTGTTTTTATGTAATATGAACTAATGTCTAAAATTTGACCTCTGCAAAATAAGTTATCACCTCGATATTGAATTCTCTAAAATTTGACCTAAATAAATGAATACTTGTCCTTTTTTTCATGTAACTCATTTGCCAACAAACTAATTGCTTAATATTGAATTGTTATTTCCAACATCTTATAATGTAACTGTGAGAATCCGCAAATGCGGCCCCCCGAGTCTCGTTCCCATGTGTGGGGGTCTGAAACATCGGAAAGGATTCCGTTGTTCCATTTGCTTCTTGTAGGTTGATAATTCATATCAGGTGTCCCTCTATCCTATTTCTAAATGCAAGATTGTTTGTTCAGAGTCGCCAGTACGTTTTACGAGAAAACGGATAAAAAGGAGTGTGTAAGAGGAAAGGCTATAGACAAGCCTTTCTTTACAGGTTTGTCTGCGAAACCAGGATTCTATGGGGTTCAGAAACTATGTTACGGATTGGGAAGGTGTTAAGCACTCATTCCGTCCTTTCGGTCTCTAGTGGTCTTTTATGTTTATTCTGTGTTGAAAATTTTGGATGCTTTTACTGACAGTCTACTACTTCCCAAATGAAAAACCCTAATTTTGGGGAAAACGGGGAAAGGGATGAAAACCTTCATGTTCCGAGATCCGATGTTTTGTTTTGCAAGATGTAAATACAAATGACAGCTTTTTTATTTAAGAGAGAGTTTCCCGTATTATTTCCTCAGATAATAATATCGGTTTTATCATGTTTTAATTACTTTGAGAAAGTACGGATCTTGTATCGGGACTAATTTAATATGGAATTAAAACTCTTTGAGGGGAGTTTTATCAGACACGTTACAGTCTATGGTAAGGACGGGATATGCCGGATTTTAATTCTTAAGTAAGTCTTATCGTTCCGGGTTTTGAAAACAGAATTTTATCCGGATGATAATGTACTTACTTTTTTGGTTTTGCAAAATAATTTTATCAGAGGCTTTGTTTTGAAAACAATAAACTATTTTATAACTTGGCAATAAGTTTATTCAAATAAAACGTGGACAGAACAACAGAAGTAAAACAAGTACACAGATATCTAATTTTAAATACTAGAAGAGACTTTCTTTACCTTCCTGACAAGAATAATAATAAGAAAGAAAATATAATATAGCAGAGAGATCTCCAGCAATAATAATCTTTTCCTTCTTCAGATATTTTCGAGAATTCGATTCCAGAAGCGGGACACGTCGAGTGTCGAGAATAGATTCGATAATTCTTCAGAAATAAGTCGATCGTAGAAAATACTTGATAGAAGACCAGAAAATTAGATATAAACTCAGAATTCTTAGATCCCAAGTTTCCCTCTTCAAACCCTTGGGGGTGTTGGCCTATTTATAGTGCTGGGAGACATGTTGGACAGTGTCGCGCGACATGTTGGACAGTGTCGCGCGACATGTTGGACAGTGTCGCGCGACATGTTGGACAGTGTCGCGCGACATGTTGGACAGTGTCGCGCGACAAACGGCTAAAGTGACCCTTCTGATAGACTGATTTGTCAGAAAGTGGTTGGTCTGTGTTCGGGGAACCTGTCACGCGATATAAGAGAGATTGCCGCGCGACATATTGGTTTGTTGCGCGATAATCCCCCTTAAAAACAGGTTTGTTTGGCCAACAAACCCTTTCGGGGCAGTTTCGGGTGCTCGGGTGGGTCCCGAACTCCAAAAACTGTACTTCTTGATAGTCGTTATGGTTCTTGCATGGGTCACTAATCGGGGTGTCTACAGTAACGCACCGCCTTAATTAACATAATTAGCCAACGCTTTTCAGGCCGAATACATCACTACCCTGTCATAAACTTAATTACTAAGAGCTGAGATTAATAAAACAAACATCAACCACTGAACTGAACTATAACATATGTATACATGTCCACTGAGTATCATTGAGTTATCACATAACTTAATTAGACAATCTTACATTCAAAAACAACAATATATACAAAGTAAAACACATTACATGCTATTCAGAGTTAGCTTATATTTACACATTTATGAAAAAATAATTAGTCGGTATCAAAAGTTTATAACGCATCTTAAACCATGAATCCAACTGATCTACCACGTTACTATCACCTGACAATATTCATTTTAAAAACAGGGCGAGCTTAATGCTCAGTAGATGATAAAGGGACACCATTTAGAAAATCAATTTTTGCAATATAAAACGTTTCAACTGTTTTACGAACTCCACCACAAATCAAGTAATCATTGTATAATGCATGACATTAATTATATGCATATACAACATCACCTAAGCTTTGATTATTATGTCAAGAAGCCATAATCTACAATTACATAGACATAAACCAGTCACATTTAGAATGGAATGATATATCATCACATTATATTCGAAGAATTAACCACAGAGATATAACATGATAATGTGCCGTCATAACATATTCGAGAATTGTCACCTTCGACATCCACAGATAACGTAATCATAATATGACCACTGAGATAACATACAAGAACCACCTTGTTCTGACATATGAATAACAATCGTGATTTACCGAGTCTAGATTTTCAGGCTACCCACTGCTGGTTCTGAACATTCCTCATTGTTATCATCCATAGGTTTAAGGATTTTCAATCAAAGGGTACCAAGCCTTAATTATTTTACATAGGTAAGCACAAACCACAAAGTTAACATATATCTCGTCATATACTCATATCATGATGCGATTGCGATACTATAACCCGAGGGATACTATAATTCAATGAACATAAAGAATCATCGCATAATCTAACGATAAAGCTCGATAATCACCCCAAGCCGGTAAAAGACGATCATAATCATTATAAGACATTCGAAAATGAGATATAAGCAATACATGTATACTTCAAGATAAACGTTGCAACATACGTGTCGATGTCAGGTGTTGGGTTGACAAGGAAAAAACATGTCATGCATATTTGAACATAATAAATGCTACTTTTATACAAAATCACTATATCATATAAGAATATTATATCGATGCAAGAATTACTCAATTCTCTGACAAATTAACTTGAATCCTAAATGATGAAAGAAATTACACTAAATCTCATATCATATAATAAATTATAAAACAAAAAGAAATTCAAGTGTATTCATGCATCACCTTTGTTAGTTAATTTTTGAATCACCCTTGATTCATTAGTTATTCTGTACAATTTCACATATAAATCAACACATATCATTGAGTAATTTATGCAAATATAAACACATATGACAAATACAACTATAACTTCACACATGTGTTTAATCTTAATAAATTCATAATTTAAAACACATAATCCACAAAGAAATACATAACAACTCCTATCTTAAGAGATTACAAGCTACAATTGAAATTAAATGTTTCAACCACCAAGATTCCAAGCTTTCCTCCCAATTATACCAAAGCTCAAAGGTTGGATGATGAACAAAATGTTAATTCTAACCATTTTTTTTGGATTTTTCTAAAATTCACTAAAAAATCCTAACTTCTTATCTCCAACTATTTATGGCAATTTCTCAAGTGTTCTAGAATATTTCCTGCCTCCTCCAATATTTAGATGTATAAAATTAATAAAACATCTCAGGTCAAACTTTTAAAATTGGTAAAACCCTATTTTTCTCAGGCTCGTGATCGATCATGGCTAACTCAAAAGTGAACTCCCGAGAGCCCATAAACCATAATCGACTATGCCCTGGGCGATCACCTCTGTACCAACATTATTTTTTGTATTTTAACCCAATTTTTCACTTAATTAAGGCTAATACATAACTAATTACTCAAATTAAATTACAGGGTATTACATGTAAGATGTTAGCATTTTTCTTGTCATCATAACTTAAGATGTCCTTAAGTTGTTATTGAACCTTGACTTATACCTGTTGAATTATCATTTGTTTAAAAGAAAATATTGATTTTTTTCATAAGATGAGTAATTTTTTTCCCCAAGTGGGTTAAACCATCATGGGACGCAGGTACTGGACCTGTCAATGGATCATATTTTGACTGAATTACCTATATCCAATCCGACCCATTAAGGAAAAAACAATCAATTATATCATATTTGATAATTTGACAAATTGTTAATAATCAAATCCATATTCGATTTTGTGAATTTAATTGATCTCCAATCTGAAAATCCGATCCAAATGTTTTAAGAAAAAATCTTTTCTTTTTTAACTATAGATTAAAAATAGATAATATAACTTTCAACAACAAACAAACGAAACAAAATATTCATAAAAATAGCTTAACATCAATACCATGTTTTTTTAGTAACAAAATATTTCGTAAGCAAATTTATAACATAATAAGTACCCCAAACCTCGAGTTACAATTCAATTGAACTTGATATATATTTTTTATATATGCAGTAAATTTAAAGTAGACGTTATATAATATCAAATCGGATTACTATTGTACTGAATATGCTTATATCTATATTTGCTTTACTAAATTATTGAATTTGTGGATTCGGATTGTATTTAGATTGTAATATTGAAATTATAAATCTATATTTGATAAAATGTGTGAGATTTAAATCAAATTCAGAAATTTGATCTATTAATAAATTTAGTTGATATCACTTCCCCTTCTGAGCCCTAAGACCATCTACATTGGGTGAGCTAAATGGCTAAATTTAGCCAATTTCCTGCCCCATCCGATAAGCTAAATGTGTAATAATGCAGGTAAAAGTGTAAACCAAAGCTAAATGTAACAGCCGGCAAAATTTTAGCTCAGACGATCAATGAAATGTCGGGCCAGATAATAGGCACTCTCACGACACATGATGTGTCGTGTGGTGTTTCCCACGACACATCATGTATCGTGAGAAACAAGAGTGGTTTAACCGATACGTCATGTGTCGTTTGACACATGATTCAAATTTTCATCCGTTGCTGCTCTTTCAAATATTTAAGCAACCTTTTTCCACTGCATTCTCAGAACCTCATTTCCAGTGTATTGTTTTTGAAAAAAAAAAGTTTCATTTCATTCTACAGATTGTAAGATTTTTATTTTCATATAATTTGTCTCTATAATTTTCATAATGTCTAGATTTCGTGGAGCAAATATGACACCATTTGAAGATGAAGCTCTTTGTCGAGGTTATATTCACATCAGTCTTGATTCGGTAATTGGTGCTAATCAAACTATTGAAAGATTATGGGAATCGATTGCGTCAATTTACTATGAGCAGCCAGGTATTATATCTAGAAGAACTCCATGCTCTCTCCAATCGCGATATTCAATAATTCATAAATGTCTAACGATGTATTTATCAAAGTTATCGCATGCAATGAGTAATCAAGGAAGTGGTACAAATGAAATGAACTGGGTAAAATACATTATATCAAAGCATCTATTTTCGATAATTGTATTTTCTTTGTAATTAATTTATAATATTCCTTTTTTTTAATGCAGATTAGAGAAGCTCGGGAGAGTTACCAATTAGAAATGCAAAAACCTTTTATTTTTGATAGATGTTATCAAATTTTAAAAGAACACAGAAAGTATGACTTGAAAACAACATCATTAAATACACAAAGGTCTCGTTTCGACCCAACGGATAGCGGCGGTGGACCTTCTTCGGTTAATCTAGGCAATGATTCTTCCCCCATTGATATCGAAGGTTCAGATGAAAATAGGCCTACGGGAATAAATGAAGCAAAATTACAAAAAACAAGGAAGGAAAAAGATAAAAGTCTAACTATTCAAAATGCTTCACTTTAAAGAGCTCAAAAATTTTCGGAACTATACGAAAGTAATTTGGCTCTACAAAATGCTGAGCAAAAAGGTATGCATGAAAAAATGGAACGTCTGGTATTTTGCAAGGAAGGAGAACGAGAAATGAATAATCATGAAGAAGATAGGAGGAATCGTGAAGAACAAAGGCGCATTCAAGAAGAAGAAAGGCGGATTCGAGAAAACCAAAGACTTTAACGAGAGGAGCAAAGAAGAGATGCCGCTGAGGAAACAACATTAATGGGAATGGATTTAAGTCGCATGATTGATCAACAACGTGAGCTTTATGATTATCGAATTTAGGAGTTGCTAAACCGAAGACGTCAATAAAGTCAAATATCGCAAAACTTTTCTCGCCATTTTTTCAAATTATTAGGGAAACCAATTATTTTATAATGCAATCAAATCTATGTATCGTAAGATGCAACTGCTTCGAGGATTAGTGTTGGACATCCCTTATGCCCTCGGTATGCACCCTGCCATGCAACTGAACAATTTTTTCATTGCCAGTGCATACAATCAATACCTTCGAGCATTCCCGGGAATCCCATTGCTGCATTTTTCGATGATAATCATTCTACGTCTGCCGAGGTGGGGGCTTGAAGGTGCTCTGTACCAAATATTGAAACAATGGCAGAACAAAACCGCATCAATAATTTAATTGCTGTGGACTCACCTATTGTAAGGTACTCCCCCATATGTCGGTGCATGCCCCATAACACATGTGGCGTAGCGCTACTATTATTTTTTGATGATGAGTTAAACCTTTTCGCCCTAGAGCATCTGCGTTTTGCACGAAGTAGTCGTCGTAATTAACCACAACCTCTAAAATTCGGTTGAATAGAGGTATGCGCATGCGAAATCTATGATGAAAATCACCTTATGGATATACTGGATTTTCACAGAAGTAGTCATTCCACAGTCTTTCATGAGCAGCTTCCCTTTGGCGGTGCTTTGTTCTTCTCAAACTAACTTCTGAAATTTCAAGAGTATGAATATTCGCAATAACATTATATGTTTCTTCTGCCGGAGGATCATTAAGGATCGTAAATACTCCATTTATTTGTTTATTGCACCGATCACCCAAATACCATGTTCCACCAAGTTGTGGGTCCATTAAAACATACCGAAATTTAGACATATTGTACGACTTGACATTAATTCCAATTTGTAAAGCTGATGAATTCAAGTACAACTACCAAATAATTGACTGCATAGATCGCATATCCAATTGTTGATTTGCGATATCATAGTTGAACCGCACTACATTTTTAGACCCTTCATTATAATTAATCTTTGACCATCTGTGAATTATCAGCCACGCGTCGACAAGAGGTTCTTTTAATATTGGACAAGTTGTGCCGAAGTGTTCGTAATAGAAGTACTGAAATTAAAAACAAATACATAAATAACACATATTAAAAAATATATATACAAATTACTATGTTGAATAATAAATAATACCTCTATCACCTGCCAAATTTTTTTTACGATTTTCATTTTTCTCGGGCACACATCATCAAGGCAATAATATATTCTGGCCAAAATTGCTGACCCCCAGTCATAATTGCCAATATATTCCATATCTACTAAATAATTTAATCATCTAATTTGGCAAGTACTACTTCCATTTGGAAAAAAAATATGAGAACGTAAAAACAAAATGCCCTAGCGATAATGACTGGTTCAACAACTTATGTTATTCCATCAACTAATAAATAATATGTTAAATCTGAACCTTTAATGCAATCTGATTCAATGGTAGCATTAATCATTGGAAAAAATGTCTCCAATGTATTCTTTGTATCAACTAATAGTTCCCCATCAGTATACGGCGGAAGATCTAATTTTCCTCCAATTTAAATTCCTATATTAAATCAAGGAAACGAAAAATGTATTAGATAATTTAATATAAGTGTTTAACAAAAAACGTAAATAATTCTAATAATAAAAATTGAACCTGTTATCATTGTGAAATCAAACGGTGTAAGGCCAATCTCACATGTAGGTAGGTGGAATGTATGTGCAGTATCACACCAATGTCGAATACAAGCTTCGACAACACCACGGTCTGATTTTGGCATGTGAAGCAAGAAAATTGTTGACCACCCGGCATTATCAATTAAACGTTTTACCTCATCATTATGCGATAAGGTAACATACAATTCATTGGCGGTGTGCCACGTTGATCGTATTACAAAGTAATTCCCAGATTTTAATTTTATGACTTCAGGGTTTGAAACATGGTATTTGTTATCAACAACACGTTTGTAATCACCTAATGAAATTGAACGTGATTCGGGTTAAGTTTGCCATTGTGTCGATCTACGTCGTGCGCTGCTAGGCCTTGGTGGATCATTACTAGATCACTTTCATCTGTCTTCCTTGTAGATTGTTTGGCAAACATTCTCTTGATTGATTTCATTTAAAAAAAAATAATTTGAAATGCATAATTTGTAAATAATATAACTATTGATAGATGAAGATCATTGAGAAATAAATAAAGATTTGTAGAATAATTTATACCTTGAGAGAGAAAATTTACGGATGAAACTGAAATTTATAATACAGAGTGATATAAATGAGAATATTATGAAAACTCTTGATGAAGAACATAATGTTAGGATGAAGTATATATGGATGGGAAATTATTAAAGAACAAAAAAAACAAAATTTCCCAGAGCACCCATGAAGGTGCAGGTTTTTATTTTTGAAAAAAGAGAAAGTATGTAGGTGAAAACAAAGAGCATGCATGCAATAATGTTTTCGAAAATAGAAGAAGGAAAAAAAAAACAGAAAAATGCCTGCCACGTGTCGTGGGGAACAATACCATTGCACGATACATCATTCATCGTGGAAAGGTTTATTTGTTGGCCCGACATTTCATTAATTGTGCAAGCTATATTTAGCTTTTTCCAGTAGGACTCTGGTTTAACTGTTCGGGTAAATATATATTTTTAGCCTACACTTTTGCCCTACCCACTAAAGATGGCATAAGCATGGCCTTTTTCACCGCCTCACAATGTCCAATGTACATTGAGCCCAGCCCATAACCCCTTATTTGTATAACTCTTTCTTTCACCTCTCCCCAAATAAAACCCTTAAATTGAAATCCAATTCTGCAAAACACGGTCACACAAACACGCACACTCCCTCCCCCTAATTTCTTTCCCTCCAATTTTTCAACCTCCCAAGCACCTAAACACCACCCCTCCAATTCATACCCTAATTCACTTCACCAAACATAAGACCTAACTCCCTAATTCAAACCAAAACCTCAAACAATCACAATGGGGAAAGACGAGGACGAGATGAGAAGAGAAATAGAAGAGAGACTAATAAACGAAGAGTACAAGATTTGGAAAAAGAACACTCCTTTCTTGTACGATTTAGTCATCACTCATGCCCTAGAGTGGCCTTCCCTCACCGATGAGTGGCTACTGGACCGGGAAGAGCCGCCGGTAAAGGACTACTCCGTTCAGAAGATGATATTGGGGACCCACACCTCTGAGAATGAGCCTAATTATCTTATGCTTGCTCAGGTTCAGCTCCCTCTCGAGGATCCCGATAACGACGCTCATCATTATGACGATGATCGGTCCGATTTTGGGGGATTCGGTTGTGCCAATGGCAAGGTAATTGTAATTTTGCTGCAGTGATTGAATTTAGGAAAATACTATGCTTACTTAAATTTTGTAATTTTTTGTTTTGTTTTGTTTTGTATAATTTGCTGTGGCACTTTTCAAAATGAACCGGTGGGGCCGTACATTTAATATATTGTATGCCTTTCTTTTAATTTGCTACAATGATTTTGTATAATTTTTTTTATACAATTGGTTATTAGGTTTAACAAATTGTACTAACTTTTTACACAAACAGTTATGGCACTAACTTGATTTAAAGAACGGGAGACAACACATTAAGTTTGTTGCCCCATTAGTAGGGAGTGGTGCGAGTGCCATTCAGATTGTATAAAAAGTTAGTAGCATAGGTCAACTGGTAATGGATTATACTCTCTATGTCTCAAATTAATAGTCCAAAGTTTGCTTTTGAGATATTTTAAATTGGTAGATTAAATTTCTTTTTAGAACATAATCAATGTACCAAATCTAATCTGACAATAGAAAATAAGTTGCATTCTTGAGCATTGATTAGGTTGATATTAGTGTTTTTCTTTAAAAGTATGAAGTGAAAGTGGGACTATCAATTTAAACAGTGGGAGTAATTGGTAGGTCATATATGCGTTCCCCAGTTGTACATGGGAGCTGTTGATATAACTATAATGACATTAATATAATCAATTGTGTTTGTCAACTTTTTTGAGTCGAAGGTGTCCAATTGGGGTAATCAAAAGAGGCGCTGATTAAGTATTTAGACTCTATATAGATAAACTGATTCAATTTATTTTTAATTATTTATTTCTAGATCTCAATATTTGTTCTATCGAGGAGGATGAAGATTTGAGAGAGAGTTCAATGTTTTCCTTTGCTTGATTGTTTATCTTATTACTGCGCCATGGTATCAGATAATTTGTTCCTTTTGCTTAATGTCTTGAACTGTTTTCAAAACTTGAACCAGAACTAAATTTTTAATCAGACTGGTATCTATGTGCCCCTACTGAATTTGGCCTTTTATCAGCTGGTTGGGTAACGTAGTAAGGTTAGAAGCACAATTTTGATAAAGATTCGAATCTCACAAGGAGATGATGTAACTGTTCAAGAAGAAGATCATTGGTTCTACTCGCACGCTCAGGTTAATAATTGCTCCTCTGAAAGAAGTTGTTTCCTTTGTCCTGTTAGAAAACAACAAAAATAGTGATGGCGATGAGAAATTAGATGCAAAATAGGAAGTTCTTTTGGAATTAAGGAGGAAAACATGTCAAAGACAATGCTCATCAAGCAACCACGGCCCACAAAGTATTTCTTTTGTTGACTGGGTAGTGAGCTTGTTAAAATGAGATCTGAGAATGACCGAGTTGCATTAATGAGCACTGAAACGACCTTTTTTTGGGCGTGGGTGTCCTTAGAAATCTTTTGAAATTGCTCAATATGACAATATTAAACTAAGCTAATTTGTGTTAACCAAACTTTTGTCATTGTGGATCTGTGATTAACCTGCATGTTCATGTTGGTATATTTACTCTGTATATACTTTATTTGGTATTCAACATGAAGCATTGATTTTTCTTATACCAAAATTTCCATTTCTGGTTCAAATAATCCAGCAAATAAATCATGATGGGGAGGTCAACCGAGCTCGTTATACGCCTTAAAACCCATTTATTATTGCCACCAAAATGGTTAGCGCAGAAGTATATGTGTTTGATTATAGCAAACACCCGTCAAAGCCGCCTCTAGATGGTGCATGCAGCCCTGATTTGAGGTTGAGGGGCCATAGCACTGAAGGATATGGTCTATCATGGAGTCAATTCAAGCAAGGCCACTTGTTAAGTGGTTCTGATGATGCCCAAATATGCTTGTGGGACATTAATGCTACTCCAAAGAACAAGTCCATTGATGCAATGCAGATATTTAAGGTGAGTTTCTTAGCAACCTTCTGCAGCATTGCACTCCTTACGTAGATAACATTACATTCCCATAAAACTAAACATCTTCACAATTCTAGTTACTAGGGATTGATATTGACCCAGCGTCCACTGCAGACCAAATGCCACTTAATTAAATGCTTTTTCTCTTTAGATTCCTGCCCTAAAAAGCTCTTTTTGTAGATGGCTATTGATGTAGGATAGTTGAAGAATCTTAAAATCTTGCTACTTACCATTTGTCTTTGATGGGCTGTGCTTAAGTAAATCTTTTATGCTTTACAAATTTTGAAGGCTAAATTATTTGGGTGCTGAAAGCAGTTAGATTTTCTTGGTAAAAAGTGTCAATTTGCTGGGTAGCACAGGAGTCATGGTTTCTTTTTATGACATCTAGTTTAAAGTTTAGCGTGTAACTGTAAACTTAAAAAGGTTGAAAGGCAGAGGACTCTTTTAAGGTTAGTTTGGGCTTTGGGTAGAATTGGGGTTGTTCCAGGGATGAGTATAGTGGCACATTCTTTTAAGGTGCTTTTGATAAGAAAGTTGGAAAATGATTGAAAACTCTACTAGTTTTTATGAGAATTTGGAAAAAAAAGATGAGTGTTTTGGTGAGATGTTGTCTTACTTTTTCGGTTTTTCCATGGTCCAGTTCTTTGGGCAATGGGTAAGAACATTTTACCATTAAAAAGAGGAAATTATAGAGAATGTCTCACCAAATCACTCGAATTTTTTTCCCAACATTTTCATGTTAATTAATTGTTTTCCGAATCATTTTTGAACTTTTATATATATATGTATCAAAACAGACCCTTATACTTGGTTATTCCTGTACAAAAATGTTACATCATACATTAAACATTGCACAAAGAAAATTTCTATGGGGTAAGAATTTGATACAGTGTTCACTGTCATGGGTGATGAGGCATGTAAATCAAATAATGTTACATCATACATTACACATTGCACAAAGAAAGAAAGAAAGAAAGAAAGAAAGAGTTCCCCGCATATCCCTATTCTCATTGGCATGCTCTGCATCACCTATTCACCTATCTTATGATTTTTTATAGATATTACAACGATTTATTATTGGCAAAAGTAAGTTCATGAAGGTGTTGTAGAAGATGTAGCATGGCACCTGAGGCACGAATATTTGTTTGGTTCAGTTGAGGATGATCAATTTCTGCATATATGGGATCTCAGAACTCCATCTGTGACCAAGCCTATTCAAAGCGTAGTTGCTCATCAAAGTGAGGTTAGTTTCCCAGCTTCCGAACTCACTTGCAAGAACTGATTCTGTTGTATATTTCTGTATAAGAACGTAAATATATATGTTTAATGTGAACTGTGGAGAACTGGCATTTTTTTGGTACATGACTAAGCACCAAATGAAGATTCCTAGACAATTATTTTATATACAACAATTGTTTTTGCTAGATTGTAGTTTTTTCTGAAATATTCTTTCTCTTTACTCATTTGCGCTGATTTTGGTTTTCTTTGGTACCACCCTTGACGCGAATCCGGATCATCTTTTCTAGCCAGGCTAATGGATCCGCAACCCTTAACGTCGAAGACGCAAGAACCTTGGAATCACGCGAATATGATGGAGGTGGAACCTCGACCCAATCCCTAGAACGAGAATGAACCTTGGTATAGTCGAAAACAAACAATCAATCGGTGGAAAATTGATTGATAAGTCAAGAACAATACGAATAGATCAATTCGTAATCATTCAACAAGTTCTTAAGAACTCAAAAGTGAAAACACTCTAATTTTATTAATGATAAATTCTTGATTAATAAAACAATAATGTGCCTCCTTTAAATAGGAGTAAACAAGCCTAAGAATCCTAATTCAAAAAGGAAACTATTTCCTACTTAGAAAAGGAAAATAATAACTCCTAGAATATTCCTAATGCAATAAGGAAACTAATAAACACTCTAAACTAAGCCCAAAATAATTCTAAAATAATAATAACTCTAGGAAATAATTATCTATAATCCTTGGGCTTTAAGAAATATAAAATAAATAATTAAATTCTTCAGCCAGCCGGTCGTGAGAACACGCAAGAACATAGGGCTAATTTCTTGGCTAGGTTGGATCATATCATTCCCCTCTTCTTCAAGAAGATTCGTCCTCGAATCTGGCCTACCTATTCCTCGATTCAGCCAGTCTTGAACAACTTCAGCATTCGGACACTGCTTTGGAACTTGGAATCTCCCATGTCAATTGAATAAGTATTTTTGAATACTTCCCATTCTTCCGTCGGAACTTAACATGAGATAATTTTGTTCTTCCTTCCCATGAAAACAAATATTTTGAATATCTTCGACGCTCGATTCTCCTTGGAAAGCAAAACTCCTTTAATTTCAAACCATATTGCAATGCGATCCTCCGCAACTTGTTGAAGAAATCTAACAACATAAAGTTTGGATGAACATCAAAGTGACCCACTCCAATAAAATCAATGTGCTCAACATTGTCAACCTTCAACTCAGCTTGAACATCATCTCTTAGCTTTACAAAGAACTCATTATCATCAACACCTATGGCTGGAAGTGCTTGCACTGTAACTTCATCATCTTCTTCTTCTTGCAAACTTGGAACTACACCTTCAACCCACAACTCACCTTCTTCAGCTGTCACTTCAATTTCCTCGATCTCATCGGTTTCCGGCTTATTCTCTGATAGTGGCATAGATATGGTTGGCTTTTCCTCCTCTTTACAATGATTTGATTTGCAAGAGGATGCATTTGGACTTGGCTCTTCGCAGCCCCTCATATGGAATTCAATATAAGCCTCTATCATCTTCCCCAATTTATGCCATTCTTCGGGATCATTCAAAGGAGTCTTCTTCTTGATGCTACCCATATTATTGTCTCGAACCTGACTTTCTCCAACATCACCACCATGTCTTCCATTAGTAACACCAGAATCCCATTCACCTTCAAATCTAAATTTACGAGGCTGACTTTTCAATCTCTTTTTAGGAACTTTATTCAACTGTATATACCGTTCAATCTCTAATTGTGTTAATCGCGCACTATCGCGTTTAATCTCCTCTTGAAGCCACCTTTCGCCATGTTCAAAGTTTAGACAAGACATACTTTCTGCAAAACAAAGATTAGTGCAATAAAGAAAATCCTCACCACATTCCCTTTTGTGTTTCGCTCGATTGATGTCACTTTGATTTTTTTTTCGCTTGTGTTTGTCACTCAAGTAAATAATAAACCTCACAATTTTTCTCTTTGGAACTCCAAAACACATTGAATAATATGAATATCACAAGTCCTCAACCACCAATCGCACACCCAATCAATTAGATTTAGACTCGTTCAACAATGTAATACCAAGGACTAAAGAAACCAAATTCTAGCAATATTAATGAGCCCAACGAATTTCTAGAATTGCTAGAATATGCAAGCAAAATTTTAAAACAATGGCAACAAACAAATCCCTAATTTAATGCAAATCAAATATCCTATAACTTTCTAGATTTTTTTTCTTCAATCAAACGTAATTTATTTGATCCAAAATCACAAGATAAAAACCCAACAAGAAGTATCAATGAATAATCTTTTTTTTTTTTTTAGATATTTAAACGTCCACAATTGAAACTTTAATGCAAAAATATTCACAAACCAACCCTAACAATAATCAAAATTCAATTCTAGGGTTCTTCCAATAAAGAATTTTTTTTTTTAAAAAGTTTTTTTTTTCAGAAAACACTGTTCACGCGTTACTGTTCACAGGCACTGTTCATCGACACTGTTCACTATTACTGTTCATTGTCACTGTTTACGATATTGTTTATCGCACTGTTCACGCGAACTGTTCATTTTTTTTTTCAGAATCTATAAACCCTAACAAATTTTTTTTGAATAAGATTAACAAGAATTGAAGACCTAGGCTTTCAAGAATCTACTACGAAATTGAAAGAACAAAAATCTAAGATAGAAAACCTGGATAGAAAAGTCTCCTCTGATACCAATGACGCGATCCCGGATCGTCTTTCCTAGCCAGGCTAATGGATCCGCAACCCTTAACGTTGAAGACGCAAGAACCTTGGAATCACGCGAATATGATGGAGGTGGAACCTCGACCCAATCCCTAGAACGAGAATGAACCTTGGTATAGTCGAAAACAAACAATCAATCGGTGGAAAATTGATTGATAAGTCAAGAACAATACGAATAGATCAATTCGTAATCATTCAACAAGTTCTTAAGAACTCAAAGTGAAAACACTCTAATTTATTAATGATAAATTCTTGATTAATAAAAACAATAATGTGCCTCTTTAAATAGGAGTAAACAAGCCTAAGAATCCTAATTCAAAAAGGAAACTATTTCCTACTTAGAAAAGGAAAATAATAACTCCTAGAATATTCCTAATGCAATAAGGAAACTAATAAATACTCTAAACTAAGCCCAAAATAATTCTAAAATAATAATAACTCTAGAATATAATTATCTATAATCCTTGGGCTTTAAGAAATATAAAATAAATAATTAAATTCTTCAGCCAGCCGGTCGTGAGAACACGCAAGAACATAGGGCTAATTTCTTGGCTAGGCTGGATCACATCAACCCTGTTATATTCTTTTGTTCAATCCATTTGTGAAGTGACATTTATTATCTTCCAATCACTATATCAATTATCTTCCAAAGCATTGTAATAATGTATGCAGTCATCATCAATAGTCCACATAATTGATATCCCAAGTTATAAGAGAAACAGTTTAATAATCATTTGATTATTAAGGATTGAAGTTGAGTAAGGATTTCTTAGCAACATGAAAATGTGATATGTGGGGTATCAACAAATTTTGGACATATTTTGCTCGACAACGTTGCATGTGGTGTTGCCGGTGTACACTACAAGTTGTGCGATCCATTAATATTGCCTATTAAATGACTAAACGAAAAACCCCAAGTTAGCATTCTTTTGAGGCACAACTTCATACTTCAATTAGATCTTTTCTTCTCCTGTTGATTTTTGCTCTTTCTCCCTTTTTATATACACATACAAAAATAATAAAAAGATAAAAGGAAAGAAAAGATTTTATGGTTACAAGAAGTCTCCACCACAGAAATTATATGCATCCCTACTCTATGTCCTCTGTTCTCCAATCTCCATCATGAGCATGGGGTACCGTTGGGCTCGGGTAATTATTTCCTTCGATAGTAAGGTTTTGAGCCTGCATACTCATTTTCCTTTCGGAGGCTGTTTCAATGCATTAAACAATCATTTCATCACAGTGATGCTATTAATAGTATAGATCTTTGTGGATCATGTGTTAATTAGAGCAGCTCTTCAAATAATATTTTTGAACCACATGTTGCTTATCCCTTACTTTATGTTATGTGAATATTCACAGAGTACCCAGGTTCGAGCCTTGTACCCCTCGAACTACCTGGATGTATCTATAGCTTGTATCTCTTACTTTACGTTGACATACCTTTAAATTTGAAGTCATTTGATCTGTCAGTCAATACTGACTAGTATGATTGGTTTTCAGGTAAATTTGCGTAACAGGATAATTTAAGAAAAATGTCTAGGTCATTAACATAGCCCTAGTGTGTTACACATAACAAAAGAAAAAGAAGAATTGGGAGTTAAGTTTTGAAGATTGTCTTTTGACAATATGTTCCTAATCATTAAATTACGTATATTGCATGCTCTGGTTATTTTTTTTTTTTCTTCCATTGGCCTTTTTCGGGATACATAATGTTTTAATTGCTTCCTTTCCTCCTCCAAATAATGCTTGTTTAGGTAATAAATCTCAACAATGTATGTGTTTAGACTGTGTATACTATTGTTGAATTCTTTAATTTGCTTGACATTTTTGTAGGTTAACTGCTTAGCATTTAATCCTTTTAATGAATGGGTTGTGGCGACGGGGTCCACCGATAAGACTGTTAAGTTATTCGATATACGCAAAATCTCAACTGCTCTCCATACCTTTGATTGCCACAAGTAAGAGTTCTCTCTTGCATGTGTTTTATTCTCTCTCTGATTTATCTGAATGGAACTTTCATGGGTTTTCTGAGCAATTATATGGAAAATATCAGATACGTACTGTATGTGTTGAACTAATTTTAACTCTTTGTGATGTGCAACAGAGAGGAGGTTTTCCAAGTTGGGTGGAATCCGAAGAATGAGACCATCTTAGCTTCTTGTTGCCTTGGTAGAAGACTCATGGTTTGGGACCTTAGCAGGTATTCACATAAAACCTGCTATTTGTTCTTTTTCTTAGCAAGTCTTGATGGTTTTATTTTATGCTGACCAATGGATCGTATGAGATAATTAATTGGAAAAGGAAAACTAATAAATACTAAGATCATCCATTTGAATAAGATTGTAGATGCATGTGATTCCTTTGCTATTTCTCTTTGATGAAAACGGTACTTTAGGGATACACATTTCAAATTTAAGTGCTTCGTATTTTATGTGAAGTGCTAAAACTTCGGTATATTATCTTTCCTCCATTCCAAATTAAGGTTTCATGTTTGATTTATACTATTTAAGGATACATTATTTCAGCATCATGAATGGTCAACATTAAAACTTGTATACTATCATGAGATTTGGTAAATTGATTATGTCCCAAAAAGGGAACTGAACTCCTATTTTAGCCTTTTAGAACGTCCCAAAAGGAATAGTGAGGTCTTAGGTGGGGGCAGAGGGAGTATATGATTATGGTGGATGAAAAACAATCATATCCCGCAATTGATGCTTCTGTTGGAACTCTTTACTGCCTTCTTCCCACCCTCAAATTTGTTGCATACTTTTTATGCCTTTATTTTAGTGCTCATGGTTTTTCGAGTTGAAGTAGAGAAGATGTAAGGGTTTATGTTTGATTGCAAACATGGAAGAAGGCTATAAAAGGAACTGAATCCTGGGAAATTGAATTTCCAGCAATAATATATATATTTTCCATGTAAGTCAACTTCTTAGAAAAAGGGGTTATATGTGGGAATTTAAATTCTAGCTTCTAGAGGAATTGGATTGGTTGTATGGCCACTCATGGAATTTGTTAACAAATACTCCCTCTATCCCAAATTACGAGTCAACTTTCCTTTTCAGAACATTTTCAACGTACCAAAATTCATGATAGGAAACAATTTTTTTCCTCTAAACAATTGTCGGTGATGAAATTAGTGCATTCTTAAAATAAGACTCAAACATGAATCCTAATTAGAATGGAGTGAGTATTGGCTATCAAACACCAACAAACATGGACAATGGGTTTGATCCTAGTTAACACTGCCCATTAGTAGTTTGCTCTGAGATTCCACTAGTTCTGAAGCATTTTTAGAATGCAAATATTGAAATTCATTATGGCTCGAAACATATGTATGAGACTATTGTCCTAGATAACATCACACATGTGTGGATATGCGAAGATCGTACTCAATAAATTTATTATTTATTGTTCTTGAACTTCACAGGATCGACGAAGAACAGACTCCAGAGGATGCCGAAGACGGCCCACCGGAGCTGTTATTTATACACGGGGTCACACTAGTAAAATATCGAACTTCTCTTGGAACCCGTGCGAAGATTGGGTGGTGGCTAGTGTAGCCGAAGATAACATTCTCCAAATATGGCAAATGGCAGAGAATATATACCAAAATGAGGATGAGCTACCCCCCACCAGCAGCAGATGAACCAACTAAAGGTTCTTAGTCTTAACTTTCACATTAAACCAAAATGTGTAACTAAATCATTGTGGGAATCATCAAGGCATTTCTCATCATGTTTTCTCTGTGTTTTTTTACCTCTCCATCCATCTTCATATAGGTGAGTGAATCACTGTTTCTACATGTTCTTTTGAACTGCAGTGATGTGTTATAATATCTTTTGTATTTTGCCTCCAATTTTAGATTAAAGTTTTGCACTTGCGGCTTGGATAGAGTTGTTCACTATCGCTTGAGTTTGGATCGTCTAAATATTTGGGAGTTTAGGGCCAAAACTAAGTGAAGAGTAAGTTTAAAAAGGGAAGATAAAATAAGATTAAATCCAATTGAATTTATTTTTTGTGGTATTATTGTAAGCAATTATGCTTACTGTATAACTTTAGAGGCATAAAATATAACTTCTCAAAGCAGTATTATGCTTCGACAATATGACTACCCTTTATTTTTCAATTTGGGCTAGACGTTAACTAGCCGTTAGATCATTGCACGAGGTGGTTAAAGTCAGCTACCAACGGAGCGATGTATTGCATATTGCGCGGTGCGTAGTGTCCTCTATAATGTAGGTCAAATTTAACATTTTACCCTATACTTTTTAACATATAAATGGATATGGTCTTAAAGATGAATATACACAAAATCTTACAGTATTTTCCATTCTCCTTCAATAGAAATTTACACTAGATCTCTGAGAAAAAGAAATGCTATAAGCACAACTTTAACACAGTGCAAGTTCACAAACACTAGACTAGACTCTTCTAGCTAAATTTAATTTAACTTTACATAAATAAAATATAGATGATGTGTCTAACAATCTCATAGTCACACCTTCCCATGTGGAATTAAAAGACAAAACGAAATCTCTTCACGTCACTGCCATGATCTGGATTATACAGATCCTAAGCTTAAAAATGTAAAGCAGACTATAGAAGAAATGTAGAGAAACTGGGGAGAAGGAACATAAATTCTGGAGTAAGAGAATTTAAAGAGAAGAAGTAGCAGAATAAGAAAACGTAGAGAGAGAAATAGAATTTTTATATCATTTTTGCATTATCTCAACTCCATATATCATCCTCCATTTATAGCAATTAGCTCATACTCTCCTTGCCATCACCATTACCACACAGCTATCACACCATCCTCACACTTACCTCAAAACTCTCACACTCACCTCGCAGCTCTAATGCCTCACACTCACACTAATAACAGCTATCAAGGCCCAACACATCCTATTCATGCCATCCCCTTCCCCCTCAAAATCCTTGTCTTCAAGGATTGAAGGGTCATTAGCCATCTTATCTTGTCTTCTGCCTGGATCAAACACCATGGAAAAAAATTTCCAATGTTTCAGCATCAATTGCATCTTCTTGTAGCTTAGTGGGCTCGTGTTGTTGATAATCCAAACATCACTTAGATCAAGCACAATTATGAATTTTCGTTTTGCGTTGTAAAGCTATGATGATGTATGCATCAATTGTCACTTCATTCTATGTATTCAGCCTAAATTCATTCTCTTCAAAAGCAATGGTTCTACACTCAATAAGCTTTAAGATTCCATCATCTAATGGTTCTTTTGCATTATAATTGTTACATTTAAAGCATAGAAGCCTTTGAACTAATATAGAACCATTACCCAAGGGATTTAATACTCCCAAATCCATGTTTTATGAATTTACCTTGGTTGGTAAAATACCGATGGAATTATTATTGCTATCATCAATACCAATTTTTACAATAATACCTTCACCAAAATATTCAAAAGAGCTTTTATTTTTTGAAATGCTTGGAATCGATTTGATCTTATAAACTTCCCTTGTATGAGAATAGAGAGAATTTGAGAGAAAGAGATGACTTACTTCCAATAACTAATTACCCATTTTTGAATTTATGATCTGCTTTGTTTTACACCTTTTCTCAAGAGCTCCTTTCTCCAAATTATTCACACCAGGTGCTGGAGTTCCAATGGTGGTGACTTCCTTGATGAATTTTTTATCTTTTTTTTCCAAATCTGTTTCAATTTCAGTCTTTATGGTAATAGGTTGGAAAACTCCTATTAAACCATTGTCTTTTCGATTTGCAACTGCTGTCTTAGGATGAGTTTCATTCACCCATCCTAAGTGTGCCTTCAATACTTCAAAATAATTATCGAGTTTAAGACTCAAAGCATCAATAACGTGAGCTTTATCGAGAAGAAGAAAGGCGGATTCGAGAAAAACCAAAGACTTGAACGAGAGGAGCAAAGAAGAGATGCCGCTGAGGAAACAACATTAATGGGAATTTATTTAAGTCGCATGATTGATCAACAACGTGAGCTTTATGATTATCGGATTCAGGAGTTGCTAAACCGAAGACGTCAATAAAGTCAAACGTCGCAAAACTTTTCTCGCCATTTTTCCAAATTATTAGGGAAACCAATTATTTTATAATGCAATGTTTTATTTTTTAAGTTTTTTTTTATTATTGTACTATTTTATTTGAAGTACTGTATTTTTTACTTTATTTGTAAGGCTTATCTATTTTCTATTAATAGAAAAATAATTCTCACATTTATTATTATAATAAATATCTATAATATATAACATTAAAATTAAGAATACATGTTAAACAAAAGGTAACATATGCATCAATAATGTTGAATATAATACATGACTTAACATTTAAATAGATTAATATAATAAATAACATAGTTGATTTATGCATCAGATTGTGCATGTAATTCCCAAATGTGTTCAACTCAATCTGCGCGCAAACGGTTATGAATGTCAGCATTAGTTATTTTGGCCCGACGATTAATATAAGCGTTGAATACCATTGTTGGATCTTGTTGCATTTCTGGTAGCTCTTCAATTTGATCGTACACACAATCCCAATTTGTACGACGTTCATCTTCAACAATCATATTGTGTAATACATGCTTGAATCACAATGGTTAGTGCGTCTTGATTCCATAACCTGCTTGGCTGACGAACTATGGCAAACCTTGCCTGTAGAATGCCAAAAGCATGTTCCACATCCTTTCTCACACTTTCTTGTGCTTCTGAAAAAACTTTCTATTTTTATGTGTTAGGCCTTTTCATACTTTTTACAATAGTTGCGTAACGTGGTTAAATACCATCTGCTAAATAGTACCCCATGTTGTATTGATTGCCATTTATTTTAAAAAGAATTGGCGGTGTTCTACCATGTAAAAGATCTTAAAAAACATGAGATCGGGCTAAGACATTTAGATCATTATTAGCACCTGGCATACCAAAATATGACTGTAGGTTGGAAAATACCTAGAGGGGGGGGGTGTGAATAGGGTTTTTAAAAACTTAATGCGGAATAAAAACGTTTTTAAAATATTTAAGCAAAGCAACTTAGTTAAATAAGTTTATCAAGGAAAAAATCAATTAAATAATCAAACCAAGAATAAGCAATAATATAAGCAACTTCAATCAAATAATATAACAAATAAATAAAGAGATTGAGTAAGAAAGATTGAAACAATTTGAGTCGAAGATTTTTTGTCCACACGGTTTCGGCTTATTACCCCTACTGCGCGCTCGG